>SJXQ01005412.1:430430-510007 GCA_006408695.1 Aepyceros melampus | reverse complement strand
CCCATAGACCGCCCCCCCCAAAACCCTTAAAAATAGGCTTTACTTGGACTATCAAGTCTAGTGGTTAAGACTCCACGTTTCCAACAGGGGATGCAGTTCAATCCCTCGTTGGGGGGACTAAGATCCTGCATGCCATGTGGCATAGCCACAATTAAATAAAATAGGTTATACTTTTATATGCCTGAAACATAGAACTGTTTGAGCTCCATTTCTCTCCAGCTACTCTGTGTTTCTCTAATAAAAGTTAGCTGCTAGTACCAGGACTTTAGGGCTTCCCTGGTGCCTCAGACTGTTAAAAAATCCATCAGCAATGCCAGAGACCTGGGCTTGATTCCTGGGTTGGAAAATCCCCTGGAGGAGGGCATGGCAACTCGCTCCAGTATTTTTGCCTGGAGAATCCTCATGGACTGAGAAGCCTGGTGGGTTACAGTCCATGGGGTCGAAAAGAGTCAGACACGACTGAGCGAATATACACAGCCCAGCATAGCAGGTGAAGTAACAGGTTGGGGCCAAGCGGAGAATACAAGGTCAAAGGAGTGAAGTTGGTTGCCACCTAGTGGTCTGAGTTGCGTTTTTGTGTTTTTCAGAGCCAGGACAGGAAGAGTTTAGTGAGACTTGTCCATTAAATGGCAACCCACTCCAGTACTCTTGCCTGGAAAATCCCATAGACTGAGAAGCCTGGTAGGCTACAGTCCATGGGGTTGCAAAGAGTCAAACACGACTGAGCGACTTCACTTCACTTCACACTAACAGGGTAGATTGAGAACTAGGAAAGAGAAGTAATCCCAGGTGGCTCAGTGGTAAAGAATCTGCCTGCCAACTCAGCAGACACAGTAGACACACACGTTCCATCCCTGGGTCGGGAAGATGCCCTGGAGTAGGAAATGGCGACTGGCTGCCGTATTTTTGCCGGGATAATCCCATGGACAGAAGAGCCTGGTGGGCTATAGCCCACAGGGTCTCCAAAGAGTCGGACACATCCTAGCGACTGGGCACACGTGCGCAAGCGAAGGACCGCTGGTTTGCAGGAGCCTCAGACGGCAACCACTCACGATTGGGGATGTCGTGAGAGAACAGAAAGGAGACTTACAAGTGTGTCCTCTCTCGTGTAGGCCGAATTTCTAGACTGCTCCAGATTGTCCCTCCTAAGAAGCAAGTTGACCAGGGGGAGGTATCCCCCTCACATTTCCCCAGCAGTATCTTCAAGTGATGTTCAACTGCTCAGCTTGCTTCCTTCAAGGATGCCCTAAAAATTCTGGTCTTCACTTTCGAGTAAGATCAATCTGAGCCACAGGGCCTCTGATATCATCTCTTTTCTTTTTTCTTTTTTAATTTATTATTTTGGCTGCACTTCAGGGCATGTGGATCTTAATTCCTCAACCAGGGACTGAACCTGTGCCCCTTGAGATGGAAACACTATGTCTGGAAAGTTCCCTCTGGTACCATTTCTGATCCTTGTCAGAATTAACAGTCTTTCTAGTTTTTGCTCTTAGCTGTCACCTTTAAGAAACCTCAAAGCCTAGTTCATACTAACATGATATTGGCTGATAATAAGCAAACTTATCTCTTCCATGCCCATTTATTTCTTAAATGTTATAGCAGAAATATTCTTGGGAGAGGCACAGCTGAGTAAAGTGGCCACACCTTATTGAAGAGGGGCATAGATAGGGAGACACTTAGATGTTGTTTGTGAACTCCTTGATCATCAGTTTTCTTGTCTGCCAAAGGGGCAGTAATAGCAGCATCACTCACAGAGTCATTGGGAAGATTACATTTTAAATGTTTATATAGCTTCTAGAAGAGTTCATGTCACCACGACTGTCACCATCACTGTCATTGTCATATTTATTAATAAGGGACCAGTCTAACTCGGGGAAGTTACAAGGTTGAGTTTAGGGCAAGAAGACATAAAAACTGCTTCTTAAGAATGTTCTGGGGAATTCCCTGGTTGTCCAATGGTTAGGGCTGGTTACTATCACTGCCAGGGCCTGGGTTTGATTCCTGGTAGGAGGACTAAGATCTCAAACACCACATATCTCAGCCAAATCAAAAATGTTCTGTGTTTCAAGTTGGCAACAGTAAGTCCCTTATAGCAAATGCACTTGGGCAACCCATCTTGTTTCCCTTTTTCCTGCCCAGCTTCTTCAGCAGCAAATACAGGGGGAAAGATGTGCTAGAACTCGATGTTCTCACAAGTTTGTGTGGCTTTTAAATAATAACTTATTGAAGGGAAAAAATTATTTCTTTGTATTTTTGTTTCTTTCTGCTGATGTGGTTGTTTTTAAGCCTTCCCTCCTTGAACTTGTTCCTATTGTTTTTTGTTGTTTTGTTTCATATTCAGATTCCGCCTTTCTTTGCCAGAGTCCGATCGCAGCAATATTGAGGAAGAATCAGTGCTCTCCAAGGTCCCACCTAGGGAAAAATGAAAAATCTATATAATAGCTGGATAATTATTTTCTTTGCCTCTTAGTGTAGGCTTTGATTTTAAAATTCCTTACGTAGCTACACATCCACCAAGCCCATTAACCATTAAGCAAGAGAAGAATTCCCTTGTATATATTCAAAAAGACTTTAAAAAGAATTCAAAAGATTGTTAAGACTATGTAATGCTGGAGGAGGGAACAGACATTTTCAGGAACATGTCATTTTTTGGATAAAATAATCCCCTAGAGTTTACGATTCAGACTACCAAAGGATGGTGCCCTAAATGAATTGTTAGGCATGGTTCACTTTGTTCTTCAAAGGTTTTCTACCCATCTCCTAAAATTAAGTTAAGGCTGGTTGTGTAGATGCCTCTTTGGAGGGGTCTAGCCTGGTGACCTCCTAATTGGAAGAGGTCATCCCAACATACAACTTGGAAACCCTCTGCCCCAAGCTTCAGGAGGATCAGCCGAATCGCCAATTTATGTCTCTACTTTGTCTCTACATGTCACTTATGTTATAGAGAAATGGTTCTCAGGGTCAATTTCCCCCTCAGGAGCATTTAGCAATGTTTGTAGACATCTCTGAAAAAAATGACAATGGTGTATATAGGGAATTTTACATAATATTAACTTGTTTAATCCTGGTAAAACCCCAAGGGATTAGTATTATCTTCACTTTATGGTTGAGGAAATTGAGGCACAGGGAGGTTAAGGAACTTCCCCAACATCACACAGTAAGGTGGTCAAAACAAGAGATACACCTAGGAAATCTGCTTCAGAGCCATCCTTGCTAAGCTCCAAAAAGGTTCTTATTATTGCTAAGCATATAGGATGCTTAAAAAACATTCATTAAATGAACTGAAGTTCATCATAGTCTGTTTGCTTTTAATACCTGAGTCTTCCCAGGGACCAGCAGTTTGCTAAAGTGAAAGTCATTCAGTCATGTCCAACTCCATGGACTATACAGTATATGGAATTCTCCAGCCAGAATACTGGAGTGGGTAGTCTTTCCCTTCTCCAGTGGATCTTCCCAACACAGGAATAGAACCAAGGTTTCCTGCATTGCAGAAGGATTCTTTACCAATTGAGCTATAAGGGAAGCATTTTGCTAAGATTATACAACTACTTAGCTTATTAAAGATAAATTGCGTGTTCTGGTGGTGCCATTGACTATAGAGCATAACATAGGGAAACTCCTGTGACTGGAGTTCCTAATAAATTAATGAAAGACCACTAACTAGAATATCTATTGGCCATTCTAGATTGTCTTACTTGATATCTAAGCTGCCACATTTGCTGCCATTGTGTGGCCCCTCTGCATTTTTGTCACCACGACCTAGTGTAGAGAGGGCAAAAATGCCCATCTTCAATGAGGAAAAATGATTAGGAAACCCTGCAAAAATGGTTTTCCACAAAATAGCTTTCCGTGTCTGGAAACCTAGAACATGTCTATGGGGAGATGCTGATTACTGCTGCCCATTCTGATAAGGTCTGGGAGAGTGCATGTCCAAACTAGGCATCGCACTTTCAAAATACCCTCATTTAGCAACTGATCCGGTTCCCCCTTTCATTTTAGGTCTTGAGGTTTGAGAATATTCTGTCCTCCATTCTCCACTTTGGAGTCCTCCCACTAGCCAACGGTAAGGGAGCTTGGGGAAACAATGTAACTTCGACACTGGTTACATGTTGGGGATTGTCCGGGACTTTCCATCCTGAAGCTTGTACTTGCTAATGGGTTATTATGAATCCAGGCCAGGGCCAGAATTGACAGAGTTGATACCATCAACCATACAGCTTTGAAATTAGATATTCCAGCTTCAAGCCTTGTTAGCAACCGTACTTGCAAGCAAGAACCGCTAACTCTGGTTGAGCTAAGGAAATTAAAACTATTCTCCTTATGCAGTCAAGAGTCTTCTTTGGGTCAGCCAGAAATGAGATGAAGCTCTCTTGAGTGTGTCTCTGTGGTTCTTATGCAAAGATCACCACTGGAATAGACAGTGGAATGAAATCCCAGACCTACACTGCAATGTTCACAAATGATAGCATCTTGAGTGTGGCTTGGTTAAAATATGTTTTGTATTGGAGATCAAAATATTCTCAGGACCCACTGATTAAGGTATTTTCAAAATACAAATTGGATGAGTTGCTATATTTTTTTCTGCCATCCAGATACACATAGTTGCGAGTACATTTTTATTAAGCAAAGATTAATTAACCATTCTTTCAGGAAAATGCTAGGGATATATCAGAGAGAACTGAAGGCATAGAACCAGGAAGAGTGGAAGGATAACTTATCAAAAAGTTTTTTGTTAGTCTCTTACTAAAAAGTTTACCAAATCTTCCATGCTAGTGCCCAGTTATTTCACATCTTATTCTGTATTTTAGCAAAATTACAGCAAGGATTTCCTCTACCCAACCCACACAAAATCTCACTCGTCAATTCAGATATTGAAGTTCTTGAGGTAAGAATTATCAATATTAATTGCCCCATTTCTTTTCATCGTAGAATGCACCTCTTCCTATTTTGCTTACTTTTTGTTTTATTTTGTTCTGCTTTGTTTTTTTCCCAGTCCAAGGAATTGTATAAACAAGATATTTAGCCCTTAAAGCTCATAATTAATAATGAAAAGCCCTTAAACTTGAGTTTAAAAATCACACCAGAAAAAAAAAAACACACACATCAGACTAAATCTGATTTCCCTCTGAAGCCAGGTTTACTCACACCTCAGTACAAGAAGATACACTAGTGCACTTTATTTTATTTGTTCCACAAGATACGCTGTAAGGCTGGGATTGTGAATCCCATTTTATAGATGAGGGAAGGAAGACTCAGAGAGGTGAAAAGGTCTATGTAGCTGGAAAGGGCATATTGAGACCAGATTGGCTCTTCTGATTCCCTTAGTGAGTAAACTTTGGCTTGAACCAAAGACACTCCTCTGGGTTCAGGGATCTGCTGTAAAGTGGTTTCCTGGTTAATCATTATTCACAAACTTCAGAATACCTTATTTCTTCCCTTCTGGGGCTTTTTGTTTATGGAGGTAGATGTAAGATTCTGACAGAATTCTCCAGTCTTATATACTACTCTGCACCCCCTGTTCCCTCCCTATGTCCCCTTCTGTAACTGCTTAAGTCGCACAAGGTGACAAGAATCCAAAATCACCTGTTCCACTGTCCGAGGCATTGACAAGGAGGTGGGGGTAGACGAGGGCATGATACAGTAGGACCTGGTAAAGAAGCCCTGTCCCCCTTACCCCTCAGGCAGACTTAGACATCCCATGGCTGCACACCCCCAAGTTTCACGTCGTCCTCGTTGTTGCTTCCTTTTCAGGGTTTCCTTTTGATCTCCACCGACCTGAAGTATAAAACATCAAAGCAGAAGCCAGGTTTCCTTGGTTGGGAAGGTCTGCACCTGATAAGTGGACAGTGGAGCGGGAAGCCAACCCCATGATTGCCTGTTTTGACTCCAGGAAGCAAATGGCCCTTAATTCCACAGCTCCTGTAAACCCAGAGCCGGAAGACAGTACACTCTGGAACTGTAAAGCCCTTGTGGAATGCCTGAAGTTTTCTTTTTCAAGGCCTCAGGAGTATAGAGGGAGGCAAACTGGGTGAAAGGGTTAAATCAGGCTCTGTGTGTGTCCCCATGTTTGTGGAGGGGTAGATGTTGAATGTGCATTCATGTTTGAGTGCATGTTGTGTGCTCTTGTGTCTGCGAGATTCTGTAGCCAAGAACAAGGTATGTGTTACTTCTAAGGTCTGTGAGAAGGTCTCAAATACAGACGTTCATCAGCTGTTGTCAGCGGAGATCCCTTCAGCCTCTTCAGCTCTCTAGGGTTCCCTCCTCCCTGCATACTGAATTTTATGTTTTATATTTACTACTACTGTCCCCTGTATTTAATTAAAATTGTTTTCTATCAAAGTAAATTTTGCCTTTCATTTGCAAAGTTTCTTGTCACTGATTTTTTTTTTGTAACAAAATAAGACAAGTAAGAAGAGAATGTAGTGTCCTTAAGGGTTTTTTGTTTGTTTGTTTGTTTGTTTTTATTTTTTTCTTCCCACGCTGCACGGCCTTCTGACTTGTGGGATCTTAGTTCCCAACTGAGGGATGGAATCTGAGACCTCTTGGAAATGCAGAGTTCCAACCACTGGACCATCAGGAAATTCCCTAGTATTTTTAATACTACCACAAACTGAGCTTGTACAGATTTCAAAACTTGATTTAAAAAGGGAATATGTTCTCTTATGTCTGGAGAGAAACAGTGATTGCAGGAAACTCTACAAATTGTATCACTTTAAGTTTTAGGCTGTTTTCTCTCTCAAATTAAATGAAATAGCAATGCAGAGTACTAGATAAATCATAGATAAAGTAATGTTGTTGGAGCAACAAATCAATGGGGTGAAATTGGGGCAGAAGAGGAGGAAAGGGGAACTAAATAGAATCTGCACTTGTAGAAAATAGAATGCACACTTTGCTTTTGTGATGCTGACAATCCAGTGGGGGAATGGAAGACAGCTGTTTACTGGAGGGCTTACCCAGTGTTTAATCTTCACAACCACTTGTGAAGAATTATGATCCCATTTTATAGAAAAGGAAACAAAAAGTATTAAAAAGATATTTATCATACAAAGCTAGTAAACAGCAACAGTAAAAATTCAACCCAAGCCTTTCTGAACCCAACGTCGCTGTTCTTTACATGAGGTAGGATTGGAAATAGAAAACACTTAAGGCTCACTTATTACTGTGAAGAAAAGGCAGTGTGTATAAAAGCACGTTCATAGAGTACTTAGTCATCAGAGAAGACTAGGCTGCGAAGCCCTAGACATCCAGAACAACTGCCGTTTACTCATTGTATTGCTCATCTGACCTCAGTAGATGTCCTCGTCAGTGTTGTTGGAATAAATGATAAACTGTCATGTTTCCTTCTTCGGAATGCTCTTTTCTGATGAAAGTATTTAATGTGTTCACAAATTCTCTTTCAAACATTACAAAATTTCTATTGTGGTATCTGTTTAAATGTTTCTCTTTCTCAGCTGCAGACATCTCTTTCTCCCTCACTCACTTCAGTGCAGTTCAGCACTCAGTCCTGTCCAACTTTTTGCGACTCCATGAACTGCAGCACGCCAGGCCTCCCTGTCCATCACCAGCTCCCGGAGTCCACCCAAACCCATGTCCATCAAGTCAGTGATGCCATCCAACCATCTCATCCTCTATTGTCCCCTTCTCCTCCTGCCCTCAATCCCTCCCAGCATCAGGGTCTTTTCAAATGAGTCAGCTTTTTGCATCAGGTGGCCAAAGTATTGGAGTTTCAGTTTCAACATCAGTCCATCCAATGAACCCCCAGGACTGATCTCCTTTAGGATGGACTGGTTGGATCTCCTTGCAGCCTAAGGGACTCTCAAGAGTCTTCTCCAACAACACAGTTCAAAAACATCAATTCTTCAGCACTCAGCTTTCTTTTAGTCCAACTCTCACATCCATACATGACTACTAGAAAAACCATAGCTTTGACTAGACGGATCTTTGCTGGCAAAGTAATGTCTCTGCTTTTGTGGGGTGTAAAACCCCAAGCTCAAAAGAACTGACGCTTTTGAACTGTGGTGTTGGGGAAGACTCTTGAGAATTCCTTGGGCTGCAAAGAGATCCAACCAGTTCATCCTAAAGGAAATCAGTCCTGACCCAGAGGGATGGGATGGATGGCGAGGGAGGTAGGAGCGGGGTTCAGGATGGGGAACAGGTGTACACCCGTGGCTGATTCATGTCGATGTATGGCAATACCAATACAATATTGTAATTAGCCTCCAATTAAAATAAATAAATTTATATTTAAAAAAAGGAAATCAGTCCTGAATATTCATTGGAAGGACTGATGCTAAAGCTGAAACTCCAATACTTTGGTCACCTAATGGGAAGAACTGACTCATTTGAAAAGACCCTTATGCTGGGAATGATTGAAGGCGGGAGAAGAAGGGGACGACAGAGGATGAAATGGTTGGATGGCATCACCGACTGGATGGACATGAGTTTGAATAAGCTCCGGGAGTTGGTGATGGACAGGGAATCGCAAAGAGTCGGACATGACTGAGCGACTGAACTGAACTCCAAGCAGATGATTCCTTAGAACAACTAGACCTGATCCAGATTCAGTGCGTTTTTCAATGCTGAATGTGAATGTGAAGTTGCTCAGTTCAGTTCAGTTCAGTCGCTCAGTCGTGTCCGACTTTAGTCGTGTCCAACTCTTTGCGACCCTATGGACTGTAGCCTACCAGGCTCCTCTGTCCAATGCTGAAAAGCACTTCTAAAACGAAAGATAACTAGATCATACTAACAAGTACTGGATTTAGCTTAGCTTTAGCCTGAAAGAGAATGACTAGTTAACATCCACAAAGATAAACACTAGAGGATGGTCTATCTTAACTAGAAAAGGAAAGCGAGAGCGCGCGCGCGATTGATACAAGTTTTGAACCTCGGCGTTTGCCGTCACCCACGCTGCTGCGGACCCGGCCGCGCGTGCGCGCTGAGTGCCGGAAGGCGGTGTTTAAGTCAGCGGGACAACGCGGCCAGTGGCTCCTCAAAGCGAAGCCTGGAGTTTTCGCCACCATGAGTCGCAGTTATAATGATGAGCTGCAGTTCTTGGAAAAGATCAATAAGAACTGCTGGAGAATCAAGAAGGGCTTCGTGCCCAACATGCAGGTGAGGCGGGGGAGCAGGGCCCGTGGCTGGGGGTCCGCGGCGCCTCCCTGCCCACCGGGCGGGGCCTCCTCCAACCACTCCAGACCCCTCGCGCGCGGGGGCCGGCCTCGTCCCGCCGCCACCGGATTTCCTGCAGGTCCCCGGCGTCCAGCCCAAGTTCCCCTCCGGCCCGTGAGTGCTTCATCCGCAGACCCAACGTCTCCAGTGGAGACGTCCCGGCACGGTGAGGGTGAAGAAAGCGGACGCGTCCAGCGCATCCACATCAATACGAAACTGGCCTTTGCGAAGCGTTTTCACACAGAAGTCTCATTAACGGACCGTTCCCGAGCCTTGGAGACAGCAGTGGTCTTCCACTAGGTGGTCAGCCAGTCCGGAGTAGAGTTGCTTGGGCCACACTCCGCTCCTCTGAGTCATGCTGGTCATTTATGAACGTTTACGGACCTGTATTCACTGTACCAAGTTTTTAGCTCACTGTACTGTTATTTGTGGGTTGTTTTTTTTTTTTTTTTAATTGGCAGAGTTTTAATAGAACAGTCTTTCTTCTCGAAACAGACGAGAAAGGTCACAGGGTGGGGTGTTGTCTTTTTCACAGGCGCTTGTCAGTAGGGCCTGGAGGGTGAGTCGGTTGCACAGCTTCCTTCACTCACCTAGTAGAAGCTCATCTAAGACATGCTGTCCAGTTCATGTCGTCTTCGTCTGACAGGATGATGTATTCCCGACGAAGACTTGGGACCCTGATGCTAGAGAGTTTGAAAACCTGGGCTCTGTTATTTTGGGGCTTCTTGCCGTTTGTGCTTACTGTCTTTCATTAAAGTGAAGAAAGAAGGTATTTGTAAGGTTTTGGCGCATATGTTCTTAAATGGCTTTTGAAATCCCTTTAGACACTCTGCAAGTGTACTGAAGGTTTGTGATTCTGCGTCTTGGTGCAAGTTCCTGAGAGCCACTCCACTCTTTAACACTGTTATTATTGAGTGTCCCCTATGAGCAAAGTACTTAGCTAGATGCCTAGGGGAGGAAAAGCCCATAGCGGTAAACCTCCATTTTGCTTTGTTTTTCCCCTTGGTAGTTTCTTTTTATGGAATCCGGTTCTCTGAATGGAGTAGAAAATAAAACATATGATCATCCTAAGAGGATTGTGACACACATGGTCATGTTTTGACAGCAGTCCTAGCTTAACTTTTAATTCACACTCTCCTGCTAATTCTGCATGGGAGCAAGTCTGATTTTGCTCAGCACTTTCCATTAACTGTTAAACAACACTTTGCTACCACCTCTCTCTTGGGAATGGAAAGTTGAAACATTGCTCTTAAAAAGTTACTGACCTTTATGCTAGGCTTGTGTTGAATTCCTATTCTCTTAAGAGTAAAGAATTTCACACTAAATCCTCATATCTCTCTTAATCTCCATTCCTCTCACAAGAACCATGTGCTGCACTAAAAATTTCTCTTTGTCCTTAAAAACACTTCTCTCCCATCTGTATGTCATCTTTCCATTCAGCTCCTAAATATGTTGCTGTTCCAGTAATGTCTTTAGTCTTTAAAGAGCCAGCTCAGTGTTCACAAAAAGAACAAACTGTGAATCGCCCCCCATGCCGCCACCCTAGACTGTTGAGCCCCTTCTACATCAGATTTTTCTGTAGAACTCTGTGCTTCTATTGCAGCACTTGCCTCACTGCACACTCTGCATGTTCTAGTCTGGGCCACACCCTAGACTGGAAGCTGCAGAAAGGGACAACCTTGCATAGTTTCTGTATCTCCCCTACTGTCCAGTACAGTGCCTGACACATAATGAGTCCTCAGTAAATGGTGAATAATAAGAGCGACCCTTTAGAAAATTGTGCTGGAGATATTTTCCATCAGCTGGAATTGTTAGTCTCCCAGTGGTAAGATGCAGAGGTTTTCATTCTGATAAGTCAGTTTCCTTGTCTAGATGATTAAGTCTTTGGTTCTTCACTCCTTGGCAGATCCTTCATAATATTTGATCTCTGATTAACAGGTTCTCGCCTTTGGTGTTACATAAGTATGTCTTCCATTGTCTTGTGTGTGCCTCTATCATCAAGCTTTTTTATTCTCTTAAAATTACACAGATTGTAAAACTAAGCTTTTTTAAATTCACTGTTTCCATAAGTACAGATTTGTAAATCAGAACAGAAGACAGTAAAGTATAGTGTGCTGTTGTCTTAGACACGGAAAAAGTGTGCTTAGGTCAGATGATTGCATTTGTATGTTTAGATCTGAGTTTTTGATTCTTTTTCAAAACCTACTGATGTTTTAGAAGCACAAGAATACTGAAACCTTTGGCCTTAGAGCATTGTTGGAAGACTTTTCTTAATCCCACATGCACACAAAATATTTTACCTGTTGAACTTTTAAATGTGGCTTATGAGAGTAGGAGAATAAACAAAATGATTTGGGGAACATTGTAAAATACATTTTAAAGATATATTTAAAGATGGGAACATCTTGTAAGAAGTTTCTGCTATTTAAGGTAGTGCGAAAGTGTTTTATGAAGAGTAAAGCAAACTAAATATTGTCTGCAGTGTTTGTATTCTGTCCAGTACTTGTATATCAGGTCCATGTGCTCTGACATAATTTTTCCTTTTCTTTGATACCAGGTTGAAGGAGTTTTCTATGTGAATGATTCTCTGGAAAAATTAATGTTTGAAGAATTAAGGAATGCCTGTCGAGGTGGTGGTACGTAAATTATAGAGTTTTACATGTGGTAGTACAACTAGTATGTACCTTGTGGCCTGAAAGTGGTGACTCAAATAATTATAATAATGCTTTTTCGTGATCACATTTTTGGCCACCTGGGCTTGTAGAAAGCACTTTAGCTGGATAGACCTGGTTGGTTTTGCACCTAACCTCTGACGGTTACAATAAGAGCAACCATTTACTGTGCACTTACTATGTAAATGTACAGGCATTTACATAGCTTATGGCATGTCATTCTTGGAGTAACTCTAAGAGGAAGATATCTCCATTTTACAGATGTTTAAGTCAAGGCTCAGTGAGGTTAAGTCATTTTAGTTCATCCAGGGCTATAGTTTCTCAGTAACAGAACCAGAATTCAGATCCAGTTGTGTCTAATTACAAAGTCAGTATACTTTTAGTCTCACTAAACTTCAGTTATCTCATCTGTAAAAAAGAGTTTATCACACCTATCTTGCAAGACTACCAGGAGATAGAGAGATAAATGTATAACATTCTGATGATGATGGTGAAATAGAAATCTAGTTGTAACCCTTTTATTTTTTAGGTCAACAAACCTAAAATAAATTTCACCTCTGTCTCACCAGGGCATGCTGACTTGTCTAAAAAGATGTGCTAATATTACAACCCTAGAGTCCCTGACTCTCCATGCAGTGTTTTCACAACACTTCCTAATTGCCCTTGTTTGTCATTTAGAGTAAAACTAGTTTTTTTTTTTTAATATTATGAACAGTTAAAAGAATGCTTTTTTTATATTGACAACATAATGTGTAATGATTATGTTTACAGCTCCAAGTACAGTATTTGCAGGCAACCATCATGGTCTGCACAGAATACTGACGGCATGTTTGTAATTAGTCTGGTTGCCCTCACTGCTTTCCTGTGTGTGTGCCGCCTTCTTTCCCACTTCATCTCAAACACACTCATGAAAACTTTGCTGTTGTAGAACTAACCACTACCCCTTCATTTAATCCAGTCTAAAAAAGTTTGATTATGTTTCTGCCAAAAATCCCAAAGAAAGGCAATGCCAAAGAATGCTGAAACTATCGCACAATTGCACTCATCTCACACGCTAGTAAAGTAATGCTTAAAATACTCCAAGCCAGGCTTCAGCTATACGTGAACCGTGAACTTCCACATGTTCAAGCTGGTTTTAGAAAAGGCAGAGGAACCAGAGATCAAATTGCCAGCATCCGCTGGATCATCGAAAAAGCAAGAGAGTTCCAGAAAAACATCTACTTCTGCTTTATTAACTATGCCAAAGCCTTTGACTGTGTGGATCACAATAAACTGTGGAAAATTCTGAAAGAGATGGGAATATCAGACTACCTGACCTGCCTCTTGAGAAACCTGTTTGCAGGATGAGAAGCAACAGTTAGAACTGGACATAGAACAACAGACGAGTTCCAAATAGGAAAAGGAATCCATCAAGGCTGTGTATTGTCACCCTGCTTATTTAACTTATATGCAGAGTACATCATGAGAAACGCTGGACTGGAAGAAGCACAAGCTGGAACCAAGATGGCCGGGAAAAATATCAATAACCTTAGCTATGCAGATAACACCACCATTATGTTAGAGAGTGAAGAAGAACTAAAGAGCCTCTTGAAGACAGTGAAAGAGGAGAGTGAAAAAGTTGGCTTAAAGCTCAACATTCAGAAAACGAAGATCATGGCATCCAGTCCCATCACTTCATGGCAAATAGATGGGGAAACGGGAAACAGTGGCTGAGTTTATTTTTTTGGGCTCCAAAATCACTGCAGATGGTGACTGCAGCCATGAAATTAAAAGACACTTATTCCTTGAAGGAAAGTTATGACCAACCTAGATAGCATATTAAAAAGCAGAAACATTACTTTGCCAACAAAGGTCCGTCTAGTCAAGGCTATGGTTTTTCCATTAGTCATGTATGGATATAGAGTTGGACTGTAAAGAAAGCTGAGTGCCGAAGAATTGATGCTTTGAACTGTGTTTTTGGAGAAGACTCTTGAGAGTCCCTTGGACTGCAAGGAGATCCAACCAGTCCATCCTAAAGGAGATCAGTCCTAGGTGTTCATTGGATGGACAGATGTTGAAGCTGAAACTCGCAATACTTTGGCCACCTGATGCAAAGAGCTGACTCATTTGAAAAGACCCTGATACTGGGAGGGATTGGGGGCAGGAGGAGAAGGGGACGACAGAGGATGAGATAGTTGGATGGCATCACCGACTTGATGGACATGGGTTTGAGTGGACTCTGGGAGTTGGTGATGGACAGGGAGGCCTGGTGTGCTGCGATTCATGGGGTCTCATAAAGAGTCAGACACAGCTAAGTAACTGAACTGAACTACCAAAAATCAAATGTGTTCACTGTTCTCATATTGAAATTTTGTTTTCAGGTGTTGGTGGCTTCCTGCCAGCCATGAAACAAATTGGCAATGTGGCCGCCCTGCCTGGGATTGTTCATGTGAGTCCATATTCAGAGCTTTAATCACTTATATTTTCTTTTAGTCTAAAAGTTTGTTGAATAGATGAATGGCCATGCCTAGCTGATAGTGGTATCATCTAGACAATGACCGTCAAACATCTAGAAATAACCATGGAATTTAAAGAAATAATTGAATCTGGGTAATATCTCAGTTTCTGGTTGCCTTTGGCCAGAATCTGTAAGTGTTTGAGAACCTTTGGAGTCGATTTTGTTCTCTTGTTTCTTGTTGTACACATTATTCTTGCATTAGTGTACCACCAGTGAAAGTTTCAGTGGCCGTATTCAAGAGGATGACTGGAGGAAGACTGGAAAGAAGTATAAGGGTTAGGACTGAGGGAAGGGAGAGAGGTGCACAATATACTGGTGAGAATGTGATTGGAAAAGGAGGCTGGTGGTGATGCTGCGGATAGAAATGGATGGTACAGGTGGGGCCCCCACCCCAGTCTGCATTTCAGATTCCACCATTAGGGGCAGATGTTAAATCCAGCAGACGTGTTTTGAGGTCTTGAGGCAGGTTACTATGTTCAGCACTTGGGGGAAGAAATGAAGAGATGTGGCTTGTACATTTAAGGAAGTGTTCAGGTGTCTGCATATATCCCGTCCATGTTGTGATCTCCATTCTTTCTGAGTCAGGATACTTCCTTAGGGCCCAGATATAGACAGTGTACAGTTTTCATTCCATCAGATGTGTTACATTTGTCTTATTTCTTAAACACTGAGGACCTTTGTAAATCTGGCATTTCACTCCTGTCAACCTGACATGACCACAATTTGTCAGTGTCTAAGCATGATCTTTAAAATGTAATAGTATTAAAATTAGTGTGTAGTTCTCCCATATCATATTGTCCTGAGGCGTTTCTCTTTTCAGTTTTCTTAGTTAATGGTCAGGATTTGAGGGGGTGGGTAAGTTTGTGGATTTTTTTGTCTTTTGGCTGAACTGCAAGTGGGAAAATCCTAGTGGTCAAACCTTGTAAAAACTCTTTCCTGCCATATCTAGCTTTATGATTAGGAATTTTTATACCCACTTTCTACCAATAGAGAAGATTTCATGAAAACAGAATCTTGATTTGGGGAAGGTTTTAATTCCCAGTCTGTTTTAGGGTAAGATCTGTCAGGCAGCCAGAGTGCCAGGTGGCGAAAGCTGTATTTCTTTTTCTGATTTTCTTTCAGCGATCCATCGGTCTTCCTGATGTCCATTCAGGTTATGGGTTTGCTATTGGAAATATGGCAGCCTTTGATATGAATGACCCTGAAGCAGTGGTATCCCCAGGTAAGGGCACTGTGCATGTCTGCTCTCAGGCATGTAGCTTCTCAGAATCATAACCTTTCCAGAATAGATTGTGGCTGCTTTTTGTGTGTGCATGTCAGCTTCATCATGCTCTTCATTTCTGTTCTTCATTTTCTGAGAGGATTAATTGTGGACACTTGGAGACTATTAAAATATCAAATAAAGCATATATTTATTTAAAACTATTTGAGTGCCTACTTTGTGCCAGGCATTATTCAGACATTGGCTACAAAACAAACCAAAAGACTTCCTTGGCCAGTGTATCTTCTTTGTGTCATAGTTACCTCTTAGGCAGATTGGAGCTAATGATATTACTTACGACATAATATTTTTGTGAAAATTAAATGCATTAAGCTGTGCTAAAATACTTAGTACAATGCTAGACACTTAAGAAGCACTTGATAGGCATCTGCTCTCATTATTGTCGTTATTATCCACTTCTAGTTGTACACTGCTTTTCTGCTGTGGTGTGCTTTCACTGAAAATACTTCACACCAGAAGTAGTATCTTTGCTCTCAGTCTGAAAAAAAAGATGAAAGTACAAATTATATGTTGAGAGTTTTGGTGGACAGGATCATTTTAGAGCAATCCTCTGCCAAGAATGAGAAAAACTGTGTAAAAATTTCAAAACAGAACCAAAACACATCTGTTGAAACCATGAGAAAACTGTTGAGATGGTAAAAATTTTGTGAGGCTAAGATCCAGAGGAAAAAGTGCAAGTACATGCGCCCAATATTTAGCACTTTTAGTTTTTCTTTTGAGGTCATGGCAGATTTGTCCTTAAGGACACAGATGACGCGAATAACCCTGTTACAGACTTGACACCTTAACCTCTAAGATAATGTGTGTGATGGTACGTGCACCCACGTTTTAGTGCAGCCGAGAACTGTAGAATACACATTCTTTTCAAGCACACATAGAATGTTCACCAAAACTAAACCATGCACTGAGCCACAAAGATGATCTCCAATTTCAAAGCTTTGAAATCAGAGTAGCAGTTCTCAAACTTTAGACTTGAGACCTTTTTACATTCTTAAAGTTATTGAAGGTTGGTCTCAAAGGCTTTTATTGATGTTTACCTTACTGGAAATTAAAACTGAAAAAGTTTAAAACAGTACATGTAAGGACACAGTCCATGTTTCATTATGCCTCACAGCAAACATGTTATGTAGCCTTTGGAAAACTTCACTGTACAGTAGAGAATGCATTTAAAAGGCTAATGAATGTCTTAGCATTGTTATACGTTAATCCTAAAGACATGAAATGATCTCTGGGCCATACCTAAGGACCACTGATACAAAGAGTAGTATCCTGCTTCAATGGAGTTAAGTTAGAAATCATGAACAATAAAAACTAAGGGGAAGAAACCCCATATGTTTATAAATTGAGCAGTATGCATTTAAATAACCCATGGGTCAAGAAAATCATAATGGAAACTACAAAATAATTTTAACTAATGATAATTTTTAAAATAACCTGTCTAAAAATTGTTACTATTAATACCATCCTTGAATAGAAATACACAGCCTTCTGGTGCACAGATTACAAAAGAAGAAAGGCTATAGTATCAATGATATAAGCATCCATCTCAAAAAGTTAACAAAAAGCACAACAAATTAAACCCAAGAAAGACAGAAAGATGGAAATAAGAGCAAGATTAATGAAACAATATACAATGGAAAGGATCAACAAAGTCAAAAGTTGGTTCTTTGAAAGGACTAATAGAAATCATGAACCCCTGATAAGATTGACCGAGAAAAAAAGAGAAGCACATAATTCACATTTTAATCTCTGGTCTAAATGTTACTTAGGGTTATTTTTGCCTCCTTGGCCCACAGAGTACTTTTAGTGTGTGTTTAAATTATGTTGTTGTTAGCTACTTTGTCAGCTACTTTAAAACAGTTATCTTTAAGAGTGGCTATCTTTTAAACCCTTTATTCATAGTGAGTAACCACTGGTAACAATGCCTAACCATCTGGTTTTGCTAATATTTGACTTAATTTTTCTCTATTTTGTAGGTGGTGTCGGATTTGACATTAACTGTGGTGTCCGCTTGCTGAGAACCAATTTAGATGAAAGTGATGTTCAGCCTGTGAAAGAGCAACTTGCCCAAGCTATGTTTGACCACATTCCTGTGGAGTGGGGTCAAAAGGTGTCATCCCAATGAATGCCAAGTAAGAACAAAAGTGTCCAATATGTGGAATGAGAGATAATAACCACATGATCCTCACGCTCATTTCCAATGTAGGACATTTAGGAGTTAGGGATTGTTCAGTCACTTTTTGGGAAGTGTAATGAATTGTTTTCTTAAGCATGAGGTCTATAACATTTGTTAGAAACATTAGTCAATTCATGTTCATTGTGACAGCCTTTGACATAAAGTTCTAAATAGAATAATATCCATTAATGTTTACTGAGCATTTCCTATGTGCAAAGCATTGTGTGGTGGTGGATGTGTATATCATTTTGTGTAGGTAATAATGCTAATATTATCTCTGGTTTATAAGAAAGGAAACTGAGGTTTAAAGAGATAATAGTAAATAAGCTAGTAAGTAGTCAGGATTCACATCAAGGGTCCTTTGGCTTCAGAGGTTATATTCTGAACACCACTGTCCTTTGCTGGTGAAGATGTATTTATTTAGTGACGACCTTCCTTTTTGGGCGATAGCCCTGAGTCTGCTCTTCACCTGCGATTTCATGTATTTCCAGAGTAGAGAGTCCCATGTAAGACTACCCTGCAGTGGCCTTTTAGTGGCCTTTGGTGTACCATGTCATATCTCGTGCAAAGCTGTGTGCCTTACACTTTGCAGGGTGTGCTTAGTGTGTGTACCTGTTCAATATCTTCTGTTTTATCTTTAAAATTTGTGTGAATTTTGTGTTCTATTTAGATACATGTACAGACTTTAATATTAAAATGTTTTAGCTATTTCCTGTTATATATAACTCCTATTTATCAAAAAGCAAAACACAACCCCCAAAAAAAACACTTAGAGTAAAACTGATACATTTGGAAGATGCTTATTTTATGATTTTATGTGGTCCCTGACATGCAGTTCCACTTTGAAAAGCATACTTGGAACATCTAATAAATTCCAAGCATCTTTACAAATATTTCTGATAGGAATTTTGTCCTAATAGGTAATGTTTGAAATGAGCTGTTTGGGGAGGACACATTGATCATTGTAATTGCTCCTGATAATATTTTGAAAGAAGGCTGGACCTTAGGTGAAGATGAGAGCTTTTTCCTTCTAGGGGTTTAATGTGTATACACCTCAACTTCAAAATGCAGATATAGTAAAGCTAGGTAGTACTTCTGTGAAGGTAGGAAGGAATAAACCTTAAGATTTAACCTATGTTGCCCGAGGACATTGAGTAGCTTTATTTATTATTTGTAATTTTTCATGAGTTACTATGAAAAATTTGTGTTAACTATGGTACAGTTGGTGGTAGATGATGATTGCTGTTATAAGTTTTCTGTGGCTGTTTAATCACTGCATCACAGAATTCGGGATCAGAGAGGTAAATAAAATTTGAAAAGTATGAGGGGCTGTAAAAACGTGAAGAACTATAATCATCTCCAATGTGGTATTTAGTACTTTATATTCAATTATTTATGAAACTGCTTTCCTCAAGAAACTAAAATTGCTAATAGCATGAACTGTGTCTCACACGATGCCTGAGGCACAGGCAATAAACGTAGTGCTTTCCTCTGCCCTTTGAGATGTGGTCATTCTTAGGTTTCGATCTGCCTTGGCTGTGAAGTGACGTTCACCTTGTTACTCACTCAGAGACTTGGAGGGGGCCTTGGAGATGGGTGTGGACTGGTCCCTGAGAGAAGGCTATGCCTGGGCAGAGGACAAGGAGCACTGTGAGGAGTATGGAAGGATGCTGCAAGCTGATCCCAATAAAGTCTCAGCCAGGGCTAAAAAAAGAGGCCTTCCTCAGGTAACACTCACTTTGGAGGGGAGATGTTCATTTATTTCATGTTTTTTTTTTTTTTTTTTTGCGAGCGAGAAGTCTTCCATGTGTGGAGAGTATATCCCCAGCATTTTTCAGAGTACATTGAAAGGAACACAATTTTATTTATGCATCATTCTTACTCTTTTAAAAAGCTGTCAGGAGCTTGCGCATATTCATAAAATAAAACAAGGTGTCCTGAACTAGAAGTGGATGGGAAGAAAAGAAATATGATTATAAGACTTAAAATGTATACCAAAGTTGCTTATGTAGAAACTTTGACAGTCTACAAGTTTTCTAGCATCTAAGTTGAAAACAGATACCTTGTCAGTTTGTGGTGTCCATGAAATAAAAATGTACCAGATGTTTGAAATTTACACTAATTTTAATAGCTTTGCCACTAATTCACTATGACTTTAGGCAAGTCTCTTGCCTTTTGGGTCTTGTTTTCTTAGCTGAGAATTGAGATAAAAGTTAAAACTAGGCAATCTCTGAAGACTCTTGTTGCACTGCCATTTTCTTGGTCCCTAAGTCATCTATTAGCTCTAATTATGGGATATATCCTTCCAGTGATGTGTAAGAGTCAGCATTCATCAGTTCAGTTCACTCGATCAGTCATGTCCAACTCTTTGCAACCCCATGAATCGCAGCACACCAGGCCTCCCTGTCCATCACCAATTCCCGGAGTTCACTCAGATTCACATCCATTGAGTCAGTATGCCATCCAGCCATCTCATCCTCTGTCGTCCCCTCCTCCTCCTGCCCCCAATCCCTCCCAGCATCAGAGTCTTTTCCAATGAGTCAATTCTTCGCATGAGGTGGCCAAAGTACTGGCGTTTCAGCTTTAGCATCATTCCTTCCAAAGAACACCCAGGGCTGATCTCCTTTAGAATGGACTGGTTGGGTCTCCTTGCAGTCCAAGGGACTCTCAAGAGTCTTCTCCAACACCACAGTTCAAAAGCATCAATTCTTCGGCACTCAGCTTTCTTCACAGTCCAACTCTCACATCCATACATGACCACTGGAAAAACCATAGCCTTGACTAGACAGACCTTTGTTGGCAAAGTAATGTCTCTGCTTTTGAATATGCTATCTAGGTTGGTCATAACTTTCCTTCCAAGGAGTAAGCATCTTTTAATTTCATGGCTACAGTCACTATCTGCAATGATTTTGGAGCCCCCCAAAATAAAGTCTGACACTGTTTCCACTGTTTCCCCATCTATTTCCCATGAAGTGATGGGACCAGAGCCATGATTTTCTTTTTCTGAATGTTGAGCTTTAGGCCAACTTTTTCACTCTCCTCTTTCACTTTCATCAAGAGGCTTTTTAGCTCCTTTTCACTTTCTGCCATAAGGGAGGTGTCATCTGCATATCTGAGGTTATTGATATTTCTCCCGGCAATCTTGATTCCATCTTGTGCTTCTTCCATCCCAGCATTTCTCATGATGTACTCTGCATAGAAGTTAAATAAGCAGGGTGACAATATACAGCCTTGACGGACGTCTTTTCTTATTTGGAACTTGTCTGTTGTTCCATGTCCAGTTCTAACTGTTGTTTCCTGACCTGCATATAGGTTTCTCAAGAGGAGTTCATCCCAAAATTTGACCGTTCTCTCCATGATGTTTAAATTGTCCTGTGAGCCATTTGATGGTCTGAGTTTTGGTTGATGAAGCTTTTTGTATTGTACCTCAAGCAAATAATGATATAATAAACTGCAGGAACTGCTGTACACTATTTTAATTGTGTGGAATACTGCTTGAAGTAAATGAAACCTTTCTAAGCTTAGGAGTTTCTTTATTACATAAAACACTATTTGTGTGGTTATCTTTTTGTTGATTGTTCCTACCAATTTGCTTTTTAAATGGATTTTTTTCAAACCAGAATAGCTGCTGTTTTATCAAATATTCTCACTTTTGTAGTTGGGAACTCTGGGAGCAGGCAACCATTATGCAGAAATCCAGGTTGTGGATGAGATTTTCAACGAGTATGCTGCTAAGAAAATGGGCATTGACCATAAGGGACAGGTGTGTGTGATGATCCACAGTGGAAGCAGAGGCTTGGGCCACCAAGTCGCCACAGGTATATTCTGGACCTAAGTTTTGGCTTGGTGCTTAAAAGTACATTTTATGGGGAACCATATAGAAGTTTAAGGGAGAAAGTGCTGAAAGTTTACTTGTAGTCTTTTACCCTCGTTCTCCTCGCTGGCAATGTGTCCTTGAACAAATTAACTTCACTAGGCTTTAGCTTGCTTGTTGGAAAAAAATGAGAAAACTATTTTGTATGGTGTTGTAAAAGCTCCACTTTTTATGTTTACTCTACAGATTACTGTTACTATCTGGCCAAGAAAGAGCAATAAAAATCTTAAATTGTAGAATTTATGATAGATGCAGATTTATCAAGATTGGGTGTCATGATGGATTCAGTGATGAAGTAGCAAGGACTCTGCTGTCAGATTATCTCATGAGAAAGATGTCATATTTATTAGAAAGAAAAACTAAAGACAAAAGATAGTAATTGATAAAATACTATGGAAGAGACAGAATGTTTGGGTAAAAGATTTTAGAGGTGACTTCATAGACACACAACATTTGAACAATCATTTGTGAAGGACATTCATGACCAAAGACAGCATAAACAAAAGCAGGAGGCAGGGAAATAAAGGTCATTTGGGATGGTTTGTAGGATGTGTGAAAGGGTTTATGGATATAGGATAAGTTAAATGGGCACATGGAAATTATAAACTCTGACTTACAATTATGGTTCATCCTTGTATGTACGTTTCATTCTGTGGGAATTCAATGATTTGTCCCACCATGGCCTGTTTAGGGTATTTTGTCTAGCAGGTGTATGGAGCACTAACATTTCTGAACTCTCTGCTGAGTACTTCTCTACAGTTTACCACGAATTTGATTTGCATGCAGAAGATCTAGCAACTTGTCTCCAGTTCTTTTAGGTTAAGTCACTGAAAATTATTTTCAAAAGCTGTGATAGAAATACATGTTTTACTACTTCTCATTCACATGCCAGGAAAAGAGTAACTCAGACCATGATGCTGTTAATTCTGTACATTTCTGTTCCCCTTACAAGTCCTAGAGAGCAAGTGTTCTCTTTGGAGTCCACATACATTGTGTCAGATAGCTCTGACAGAAGATTCTCCATAAATACATCTTAAGCAACAAGTAGATGAGCTCAGAAACAATTTAAAGGGAAAATTGTATTTTACTTGTTTCTTTTTAGAATGGTTTTGAATATAGTCTACCTTTCTGCAGTAAATCTGAATTATAAAGGGAAGCTGGCTGACTTGGACTTGTTGCTTGCTCTCCTTTCAGATGCACTTGTAGCTATGGAAAAAGCCATGAAGAGAGACAAGATTATAGTCAACGACCGTCAGTTGGCTTGTGCTCGAATCGCTTCCCCAGAGGGTCAGGACTACCTGAAGGGAATGGCAGCGGCTGGGAACTATGCCTGGGTCAACCGCTCTTCCATGACCTTCTTAACCCGTCAGGTATAGTTGAAGCTGCTCATCTGTTCCTAGTTATACATGATGAACTTAAATGATTTAAAACAGCATAATTAAGTGAAAGCCTATATAATTTGGTTTTGGTATAATAGATATTCAAAATATTGGCAAAGAGTCCAAGCTTTTGTCGTGTCCTTAAGCTCGCTCAGTAGGGTATCAGGAGTGGGGAGAAGAGAAGCTAAAATTATTCCTGGAATTTGCCTTGAGCAGTGGAGAGAATGGAAGTCCTGTTCCCTAAAATTCAGAAGGCTGAGGAAGAAGCACTTCTGAAGAGTGAGATCAAGAGTAGTTGTAATCTTTTTTTCCTCCCTGAAGCGTTTCTTTAAAAAAGAATTTGGTTTTGCTCGGTCTTTGTTGCTATTTCTAGGCTTTCTCTGATTGCAGGGAGTAGTGGCTACTCTCCAGTTACAGTTCTCGGGCTTCTCCTTGCAGGGGCCTCTCTGGTTGCAGAGCACGGGCTTTAGGCATGTGAGCTCAATAGTTGTGGCTTGTGGGCTTAGTTGCCCTATGACATGTGGGATCTTCCCAGACCAGGGATAGAACCCATGTCCTCTGCACTGGCCAGTGGATTCTCAACCATTGGACCACCAAGGAGATCCCAAGAGTAGTTGCAAATTATTCGGTGAAACTTGCTCTGTGGTCTAAAGACAGTTTTTGTCCTTTACATGAAGATTAATAATTTTGCTAATTTTGAACTCTTAGCTCCCTCACTCCCTTCAGGAACAGGACTTTCAGAATCAGTAAGTTCTGAAGAGCTAGTTCTGGCCACTGTTAACATTAAGCTTCCTCTCTTAGGCTTTTGCCAAGGTCTTCAACACAACCCCTGATGACTTGGACCTGCACGTGATCTATGATGAAATCGCTTCCCCAGAGGGTCAGGACTACCTGAAGGGAATGGCAGCGGCTGGGAACTATGCCTGGGTCAACCGCTCTTCCATGACCTTCTTAACCCGTCAGGCTTTTGCCAAGGTCTTCAACACAACCCCTGATGACTTGGACCTGCACGTGATCTATGATGTTTCTCACAATATTGCCAAAGTAGAACAGCATGTGGTGGACGGGAAGGAGCGGACTCTGTTAGTACACAGGAAGGGGTCCACCCGAGCCTTCCCTCCTCACCATCCCCTCATTGCGGTTGATTACCAAGTATGTACTGAGCCATTTGTGGTTTTAAGAAGTGGGGGCATGATTTGGACAGTTCTAAATATGGACGAATTTAAACAGGAAAGCAGCAATTGTGAAAAGAAAACAGTCTGTCATCCATGAGAACAGTGATTTCCAGTCTTCTCTGAAGCACAACTTCACCCTTCATCTGTGCTTGCAGTGTGCTGTCTAAACAATGCTGCATAGAGAATATTCTCCATTGAGATTCATTAAGATTATCTTTTTAAGGCCTTTTGAAGTTGCTCAGTCGTGTCTGACTCTTTGCGACCCCATAGACTACAGCCTGCCAAGCTCCTCTGTCCATGGGATTTTCCAGGCAATAGTACTGGAGTGGATTACCATTTCCTTCTCCAGGGGATCTTCCCAACCCAGGGCTTGAACCCAGGTCTCCCGCACTGTAGACAGAGACTTTACCATCTGAGCCACCAGGGAAGTCCTTTGAATGATTAGAAGACAGGATTAAGATTAAACTCAAGTCTGTTTCATTCCTCTTCTTTCGATATCTGGCTGTGATCAAGTTAGAAGGACCCTTAACCAGCCATTTCACAGATCAGGAAACAAGCCTGAGAGGGCAAGTGCCACACTTGCTCAGATGGTTCTTCCTAAAAACTCTTCCCTACACATTTGAGTTTTGTTTTGCTCTTACTTTTGGGCTGTGTTCTATCTTCCTGGTCCTCAATTTTCCTTCCCATCCTCTACCCTTACCTCTCAGTTATCAAAAGAATCAAAATACTGTCTTAATGTAGTTGTGAGAGCAGTACATTTAGAGGCCCAGGCTTCTCCACAGTCCTTTAGTGCAAGAGGAAGTTTAAATATCAGGCATGGAAAATTCATGCACTTGTGAATATTAACATGTTTGATTTCTGTACTTCCTCAGCTTACCGGACAACCAGTGCTCATTGGTGGCACCATGGGAACCTGTAGCTATGTTCTTACTGGTACTGAGCAGGGCATGACTGAAACCTTTGGAACAACTTGTCATGGAGCGGTGAGTTATGAAAACAGAAGCTCACTTAGAAAGACTCTCTTCAGTGTAGTCATTGCTTTGCATTTTGAGGGTAAATATACTTGAAAGTGAAAGTGAAGTCACTCAGTCATGTCCATCTCTTTGTGATCCCATGGGCCATAGCCTGCAAGGCTCCTCTGTCCATGGGATTTTCCAGGCAAGAACGCTGGAGTGGGTTGCCATTTCCTTCTCTGGGGGATCTTCCAGAGCCAGGGATTGAACCCAGGTCTCCTGCACTGCAGACACACTCTTTACCGTCTGAACCACCAGGGAGGCCCTTGGTTGAACATTAACAAAGTTGAGGTTTGGATCTGTCTTGTCTTCTACATGAGTTTATCCCCAGAATATATACTGTCTAGTAATATATACTGAGGTCACCAAGTATCTCAACCTTAGTGAGCTCATTGTATGGCTAGGAACTGTTCCTTAACTCTGAATCCACAAAATGCAGACTGAGAAATTGTCACACTAGCATAACTGATAAAACTTAACCTGATGCAAGTTTACCTCACAGTGTTTCTCAGTGATTTACAGACCTAGCCGTTAGCACAATGTGTTCCTTACTGAGTAGATCTACTCAGGATTTGGAAGAAATGCCCTATTTTGCAATCAGGACCCATGTGCAGACTGCTCACCTATTTCAGTATATTGCCTTTTCTAAGCCAGGCATTGGTAAACTTTCTGTAAAGCACCAGACAGTGAACATTTTAGGCTTTTGGGCCAGAAGATCTCTGTGGGAGCCATTCCATTTTGCCATCATAGTAGAAAGCAACTGTACATAAACAAGTGGGTTTGGTGTGTCTAATAAAACTTTATTTACAAAAACAAGTAGTAGGCCAGATTTGGCCCCCAGACCAGTTTTCTAACTGCTTTTCTAAGCTATCAACATTCTTAGCTGGTGATGGAGTGGAAAATAGAAACTGTCTAGGATGTCTTTTCAACCAGAGAGGCCCTCGCATATACATATATATATAAATCTTACTATTTTTTCCTGACCCTTTCTTGTTTCCAGTTGCCTCTCAACTCCTAATTTTTAACCCAGTGATCAAAATCATCTTCCCTCACACACTGTCAACAATGTTTCAGGGCATTTTTTATTGTCACAGTCAGGGAGAGGAATTTTGCTGTTGGCATGTAGTGAGTAGAGGCCAAAGATTCTGCTAAATGTCTTCGAGTTTGTATGACAGTTACCTAATCCAGGATGTCAGTAAGTGCTAAGGCTGAGAAACTGTTTTAAATCACAAACGGCACAAAGTTTTTGTGATGATAGACTTATCATCTACAATTTTAAATGAACATATTTGTATTTACTTGATAATAGTGATCAAAAACACAAAACTGAATCTTAAAATGCTTTGTAAATGCAAATTTGTTTTCCACAAAGATATGGTGAATCTTAAAGCAAAAGGTACATTATAAGCTTGATGAAATAGGAAAAGCTTGTTTTTTAATTCTGTTTATAGTTTAAAAAGAAGTCAAGGAAAAAGCATATAATCCTAAGGGTTTAAATAATTGCTGGGATTGAACATAATTTATAAATGAAGTTCATTCCTTTCCCAACCTAGGGCCGTGCACTGTCCCGAGCAAAGTCAAGACGTAATTTAGATTTCCAGGACGTCCTCGACAAATTGCAGACATGGGAATTGCAATCCGTGTCGCCTCACCCAAGCTGGTAATGGAAGAGGTAAGTGAAATTTTGATAAGTATGCAGCATAAAACTGTTCATAATGTATGCCAGTATACAGAGACAGCAGTTGTTACTATTGCTAATAGAAATATCCTTGAGGAGATGAAAATCAGAAAATTAGAGATAGCAAGGGAACATTTCATGCAAAGATGGGCTCAATAAGGGACAGAAATGGTAGGGACCTAACAGAAGCATAAGATATTAAGAAGAAAATTAGAGATAGCAAGGGAACATTTCATGCTAAGATGGGCTCAATAAAGGACAGAAATGGTAGGGACTTAACAGAAACAGAAGATATTAAGAAGAGGTGGCAAGAATACACAGAAGAGCTGTATAAAAAAGATCTTCACAACCCAGATAATCACAATGGTGTGATCACTCACCTAGAGCTAGACTTCCTGGAATGTGAAGTCAAGTGGGTCTTAGGAAGCATCACTACGAACAAAGCTAATGGAGGTGATGGAATTCCAGTTGAGCTGTTTCATATCCTGAAAGATGATGCTGTGAAAGTGCTGCACTCCATATGCCAGCACATTTGGAAAACTCAGCAGCGGGCATAGGACTGGAAAAAGTCAGTTTTCATTCCAATCCCAAAGAAAGGCAATGCCAAAGAATGCTCAAACTACCGCACAGTTGCACTCATCTCACACGCTAGTAAAGTGATGCTTAAAATTCTCCAAGCCAGGCTTCAGCAGTACATGAACCGTGAACTTCCAGATGTTCAAGCTGGTTTTAAAAAAGGCAGAGAAACCTGAGATCAAATTGCCAACATCCATTGGATCATGGAAAAAGCAAGAGAGTTCCAGAAAAACATCTGTTTCTGCTTTATTGACTATGCCAAAGCCTTTGACTGTGTGGATCACAATAAACTGTGGAAAATTCTGAAAGGGATGGGAATACCAGACCACCTGACCTGCCTCTTGAGAAACCTGTTTGCAGGACAGGAAGCAACAGTTAGAACTGGAATGGAACAGACTGGTTCCAAATAGGAAAAGGAATGCGTCATGGCTGTATATTGTCACCCTGCTTATTTAACTTACATGCACAATACATCATGAGAAACACTGGGCTGGAGGAAGCACAAGCTGGAATCAGGATTGCTGGAGAAATATCAATAACCTCAGCTATGCAGATGACACCACCCTTATGGCAGAAAGTGAAGAACTAAAAAGCCTCTTGATGACAGTGAAAGAGGAGAGTGAAAAACTTGGCTTAAAGCTCAACATTCAGAAAAAGAAGATCATGGCATCTGGTCCCATCACTTCATGGGAAATAGATGGGTAAACAGTGGAAACTGGCTGACTTTATTTTTCTGGTCTCCAAAATCACTGCAGATGGTGATTGTAGCCATGAAATTAAAAGACACTTACTCCTTGGAAGGAAAGTTATGACCAACCTAGACAGCATATTAAAAAGCAGAGATATTACTTTGTCAACAAAGGTCCATCTAGTCAAGGCTATGGTTTTTCCAGTGGTCATGTATGGATGTGAGAGTTGGACTATAAAGGAAGCTGAGCACTGAAGAATTGATGCTTTTGAACTGTGGTGTTGGAGAAGACTCTTGAGAGTCCCTTGGACTCCAAGAAGATCCAACCAGTCCATCCTAAAGGAGATCAGTCCTTGGTGTTCATTGGAACAACTGAAGTTGAAGCTGAAACTCCAATACTTTGGCCACCTGATGCGAAGACCGGACTCATTTGAAAGACCCTGATGCTGGGATTGAGGGCAGGAAGAGAAGGGGACGACAGAGGATGAGATGGTTGCATGGCATCACCGACTCGATGGACATGGGTTTGGGTAGACTCCGGGAGTTGGTGATGGACAGGGAGGCCTGGCGTGCTGCAGTTCATGGGGTTGCAAAGAGTTGGACACGACTGAACGACTGAAATGAACTAAACTGAACTGAGGAGATGAAAGGAGGTGAGATCTCATGGGGTTTGTCTTTGCTAGGAGCTCAGGTATGATGAAGTCATCATTTAAGAGAGAGGATTGGCTTAGTGACATTCAGGTGATTGGCAGGACAGTGTCAAGGATCCACTTGAACTTAAATTCAGTGGTTGGGTGTTTTTCAGCTGAGTTCAACTCTATGGGTGGAGGCGTGAAATAGATGTTGAGTTCCCTTTAGTCAGGGTTGCAAGTACAGCACAATGAAAAATAATCAAGGTTGTTGATGGGTTGCAGAAAGATTGTGAGTCTCTTGAGATTTAAAGGATTGTTGGAGGTGAAAACCTAGGCTGTGTTCACCAATGTGGGATGTTGGGGGATGTTGGGAGCTGAGACCAGGGGAGTTGTAAACATTGGTGATGACTAGTTCTGGGACATGACTCTGGGAGTGAATGGCTGAGGTAAGCATCGAAGGAGCAGCAATGAAGGAACTAGGAAACCAGGTACTGAAAGGATGCTCTTCCTGGATATTGAAATTGTTCAGAATTACAGCTGGAGAGGCTGAGGATGACCCAGGAGCTGGAAATCTTCAAGTAACAACTGGAACGGATTCTAGGAGATGATTGCAGCAAGAAGAGTAGTAGGTAGTATAAATGATGACTGAAAAATTCAGAACTGGGAGAAAGGAGGGAAAATGGTCTGAAAGGACCCGTGAAGAGCAGGGACACCTGTCCCACCTCTCAACCTAAGGGCATGACCCAGTTTGGGAGAGAAAACAGCTGCCACTTCAGAAATTTGGAGGCAGAAGTAACGTTCTCAGGGTAGATCCATGTTTCAGCAAGAACAAGAAGGCAAAGGGAATGTTTAAATAAGAAGGGAAGAAGTTCTTTGCCTTTGACTCAGTGAAAAGGAGTTCAGAGGTCATAGTGGAAACGTTTCAGAAACTGGAAGGGAATGAGAGATGGGCCTTCAGAAAAGGTTGCACACAGCCCAATGGGATTCAGTGAGAGTTCCAAGCTTGCTGTGCTGACGGGCATGGAGATGAAAGGTGTGCATGAAGAGGTTTGTTCTGTTGGTGGCGAGACTGAAGGAAGGTGGTGAGGTCTTACTAGAAACCACAGAGGCGACTGTGTATGTGTATGTATATATACACAGGTACACATGCATGAATACACTGTTATATATGTGAATGTAATAACCTCTCCTTATTGTGATGGTATTATGTGTTCATTCTAGGAATTTTGAAAACTGTAGAAACATATAATAAGAGAAAATCAAAATTGTTAATAACTCCACCATCCAAAGACAGTTACCACTAAGAGAATGATTTGGTACATTTCCTTTCAGTTGGATATTGGTGTATGTGCTTTATTCAATTACATTTACTGCTTTTCCTACTATGTAAATGATACACATTCTTTGGGGAAATTTAGAGAAATACAGAAAAAATTTAAAACAAGATGAGAATGTTTATCATACTGCCCCTTTACCCACACTGAACTTAATCATCTTTTAATTCTTTGCTTATTTTTTAGGCAAAAAAAAAAAAAAACCAACTCAGTGTTGTTTGAATGTGCATATCTGTAATTACAAGTGGAGATTAATACTTTGAAAGATTCCATTTTAAGTAGACTTTTGCAATGTTTAACTCCACCCCTACAGGCCCCTGAGTCCTATAAGAACGTGACGGATGTGGTGAACACCTGCCATGATGCCGGAATCAGCAAGAAGGCCATTAAACTGAGGCCAATTGCTGTAATCAAAGGATAGGACCCTGACCACGGCCACCGGACACCACTGACCCTCCCTGAAATGGAAGTGGACGAAAACACTCTTCAGACATCAGACTCGATACCTGACAGATTCCAGGTTGTGCAGCTCTAGCTGCCTGTTCCAAAATGGCTGGTGCGTCGGCTTCCAGTTCTGGAGTCAATGTTGTAAACTTTCCTTCTGGGAGGAGTCATGTTGTCCCCACTTGGAAAGAAATGTATGTGTTTCCTCCCTGATAATCCCACAGATTTTTAGAAAAATCTCATAGGGGGTGAGGCTAAGTCAAGAAACTGCCTTACTCAGTCACACAAATCTTTCTTCATCAGAATGAAGTTCTTTACACCGACCTCTGTTTCCAGCCTGTGAGGTATTGTGAAAACATTCTATTAAATAGGAAGATTTTGGAATGTCTTTTTCCCCTCTGTCACTTTGTCCACTTATCCACTCTTATACCACCTTGTCCTGCACTGAGCAAAACCCTGAATACTATTCTTACTTGGCGCATACAAATGGGTCAAAGAAGGGTGTTGAACAGATGGATAATGGGACAAGTTATAGAGGGGGATGTGTGTGGAGGTGTGGGGATGGGTACCCAAAAGAAAAGATCTCTTCATAGACTTGTTACCTTTGTCGTTCTAAATATAAGGCAGAGTTTTGACTTACCTGTAAAAAATGGCATCAGCTGGTGTCTGTCATTAATTAGGCCTGGTCAGGTAGACTTTTCTTGAATAATAACTTACAAGGCAGCATCAGAGAATCCCCACAAAATACTGAGTATCTTTACATTTGCGATTGAATTATTATAAAACATCAAATGGCCACAGCTGTGATGCTGATGGTTACTCTGTGTTGACAGGTTGACTAGTCTTGTGCCACCTAATCAGATGAGGTGCTATGTACTATAACACCCGAAGATGTTAAAGTTACAGGCTACTGAGGCCACAGTTGAGTCCAGACACTAAAATGGAAAATTCTAATAAAGTTGTAGTATTTTGTTTATATTTCATGCTTAATGTTTCATAGCTTAGGACAGTTAGTATTTCTACTTGATTCATTTTGGTCAGTGTTGCTGTTTTCTGATTTTCTCTCTGGTTGCTTTCAGAGATGCCTTAAAGATATTCTTTTCTAACACTTATCCCTCAACTTATAATAAAATCCCCCACTGGAGTATCTTCTAAATGCTAGCTAGAGAAAAGCAGACTTCCTCTGAAAAAATGTGACATAAAATAGCATGTCTTTATTTTGAGCACTCAGTAACTTAAATGAGTTTAGAGTTTGAAAGTTACCAATAAGTTAGTAATCTTAATGCAGTAATTATATGTTACGTGTGCCTCTGGGTTGGACCAGTGATCATTGTGCACAGATGAGTTAAGGATGCAGGTTACCTGTGGACACTGGAGACATTTGAGGATGAGAAACAGGCTTCTGGCAGGTGCTAGGGTCTCATCTTTAGAGATGAAGCAACAGTGAGTATCTGTGTGGACTATCTCTAACTGGGCTTCCCCAGTGATGTCATTTAGCAAAGTCTGCTTCCAAAACTGTGATGTCAGTGCAGGAAATGCTGCCAATCATCCAAGATACATATGTTACATCCTCTTGGATGCTTTGAAAGTTACTCTGGGGAGGGAAGAGGGGAGCAAATGAGGTAGAGAAATAGAAATGGTTTGTGCCATGGCATTTCTGTATTATAAGCTTCTCTTATATGTAGCATTTCTCCCAAACTTGGCCCTATTAATGACCTTGGGAAGTAATAGTTAATATTTTGAGTTCAAAAAGAAAACTACAAACATTGTTTTCCTTGTTCTATAGCTGTCATTTCCTCATTTGAGGCAAAAGCCATTTAAAAATGAATGTTCAAACAAGGTTGAAGTAACCAGCTGTTTTTATTGCTCTAAATGTTCCCCATGCCTGGGCACATGGACACAGCTGGGAATGCACTTTGATAAGGGACTGTCTGGTTTCACCAGGCATGAAATGAGTCTTATTACTGTGCACATCTTTTTCAGGCCTCTAAAGTCAGTAGGTTTATCAGTAATATTTTAAAAAGCACTGGCACTCACACATTGATGATGGACTGTGTCATTCCTGTCATCAACATGTGTCTGCGAAAACCAATTTATGAGACGTAAAATATGAACACTAATTTTCTAATTTTGTGAAATGTTTTGTGGAGCAACAAGGAACTGAAGATTCAAATATTGAAGTAAAATCTTTCAGATCTTAAGATGTTCCCATCTTCATATAACCTTGATCTTCATATAACCTTTAAAAACTTACATAGGTAACTTTTTTTTTTTAGGTTTTCCTATTTTGTTCTTTCTTTTTTAAAGTTAACTTTCTTCTATTTCTGAAAATTGCTTTTAGCATCATCTGTATTGCTGAAGTGTTTACAACTCCCTGTGCCTGATATTTCAATACACACTCACATTACCCCTTCTGTCCTTACTTCTCATTTATGTCCTTATTTTTGCATCTGCTCCATTGCTTGACTACATAGGATTTTCACATTGTCCAGAGAGCATGATTTGGGTCCATCTGGATCAGCTGAATAAGATGCTATTAATTATTAATCAAGCACCTTGGAGTGTGCCAAGTTATTAATAGTTTCTAATCTTTAAAGGCTCTTGCTTTGAAACTAATATCTGAAATACCAGTGATGTGAAGATAGTGTTGTAAGGAGGACATATCATAGAGAAGTGAGTGGTGATTGAAGTTGTACCTTGCAGATAGACGTGTATGCTATGCTAAGTCACTTCAGTCGTGTCCGACTCTGTGTGACCCCGTAGATGGCAGCCCACCAGGCTCCCCTTGTCCCTGGGATTCTCCAGGCATGAACACTGGAGTGGGTTGCCATTTCCTTCAGTGCATGAAAGTGAAAAGTGAAAGTGAAGTCACTCAGTCATGTCTGACTCTTAGGGACGAGTAGTAAATGAAAAAAGTACCAAGCATATGGTAGGTGCTTTACACGTTAAAAATCACCATTCCTGCTTTGCAGTGTACCCAACATTTTTACATATGGTTTTAGTCCTTAATGAATGAGGGAGGGCTAGGCAGGATTGATGCCCTTACTCAGCCTTGAAGCAATTTCAGAAGACTGACCTTCGCCCCTCTGCTTCCCATTAGAATATGGGAGTAAAATCTCTGAGGAGGGAATGAAACTGGAGGGAAGGGGGCATTCCCCTTTAAACAACCATTAAAAGAATGACAGCCATCAGTTCAGTTCAGCTGCTGTCATGTCCGACTCTTTGTGACCCCATGAATCACAGCACACCAGGCCTCCCTGTCCATCACCAACTTCCGGAGTCTACTCAAACTCATGTGCATCGAGTCGGTGATGCCATCCAGCCATCTCATCCTCTGTTGTCCCCTTCTCCTCCTGCCCTCAATCCCTCCCAGCATCAGGGTCTTTTCCAATGAGTCAGCTCTTCACGTGAGGTAACCAAGTATTGGAGTCCTTCCAGTGAACACCCAGGACTGATTGGATGTGACAAAAACTGGTTACAACCAACTACCAACTAGATCTAAGATGGCAAAAGATTCAGCTTCTAGTGGGCCTTGAGCCTCCATATATGCTTATTGTAATACATTAGCATGTGCAAAATGACACCCACCAGTGCCGTGACAGTTCCAGGGCCAACCACTGAAAGGCCAAAAGGTGGGCAGTGGCCCAATTCCTGGACATCGCCGCCTCTTCCCCATAATGATTGGGATAGTCCTCCCACTCATTAGCCTGTGAAATTACCCAGCCCGCGAAAACTAACCATTCCATATTTCAGGGCCTCTCGGCTTTTCAAATGGACTGTATTCTTTCTATGGAATGTGCATCTCTCTAAATTCATTTGTTACCTATAAACAAACAAGCAAGCCAACAAACAAATGAGGGAGGGTGGGAGAAAGGATTATGTGAGCCATTCACTTGAATTTAATTAAGTTTGCCTGGTAGGTATTATCCCTTCATTACAAATTGGAATGTAGCCTGAAAGATCAAGTAGCTTGCCGAAGGGCACCAACTAATGACAGAGCCAGGCATGGAAAACTAGGTATTTTGACTCCCAAGTTTAATTTTCTTTCTTTGACTGCTCCAAATGGCTGTTCTGATTGAGATTTGTCTAGTCATTTGAATCCACATAGGGCTGCTTTAGAATAGTAAAAGGAGAAGAGATGTTGGTTGAAAATCATAGTGAAAAGTCGATGAATTACAAAAATCCTTGCTTTATTTTTCTTGGCCATTATTGCCACCTGAAAACATATTTATGCTTGTTTATTGACTCTTCCTCTTCCTAAAGTTAAGCTCCGTGTAGGCAACTAGTAAATATTTTCTGATTGATGAATGGATGGATGTACAGATGGATGGATGAAGACCATCCATAGATGATTTACTACCACTGTTTTGTATGATAAATTAATTCCCTAAATTTTAGTTCTTCATTTTTAAAATGAAAGCGACATGTAGTACATACCTTGTTTATGGTTGTAAAAGGTCAAATGAGAATAATACATAGAAGAGCCAACCTGCTATCAGGTAGGCCCTCAGGAAATGTCAGCTGACGGAGAATTTCTGTTACTAGAGGTCTTTTAAGAAAGAACAGATATGCTTTTGCCCTGCATGGGTTAATCCTTCATTTCACTAAAACTCCTGAGGTTGAATCAGGTCATTTCCCAAGGCACTTTCTAGGCCTGTGATTCTGAGATCTGATTCCTTCTTCAGAGGTGTTTCTACTGTCAGGGATATAAGAAATGTCTTCAGTGCCCCCCTCAAGGCTTGCTTTGCAGGCAAAAACCAGTTTGATTATCTGGACACACTTCTGCCACTTTTTAAGTTCCATTTTGACCATGGTTAATGACAGTGACTAACCCAACAAGAAAAGGCTGCTGACAGGTTTTCGGCAAAGGACACAGCTAAATAGCTACGAACAGATTAAAAATCATTCTCACCACCCAGAGAGCCTGTGCATAAAAACAAACACAACTCAGCAATGATAATCAAAGAGCTGGGAATGGTTCTACAGTTTCATGGACCAATAAAGCAGCATCAGGCCCTCTGCCCTCTCACAGAAGCCTGTCTGCATGATGGACATGAAAGGGCTGGCAATGGCTAAAAGCGAAGGGTCATGAGGTGATCATTCTATGAAGGATTCCACTGGTTGACATTTCCATTGAAAGTCTCATTCCCAAGGTGACAAGTGGGATTGTTACCCATTTTGGGAGAAGACAATGATAACTTTGGGAGCTTTGAAGAAAACCTCTGTCTAGACAAACAGCTTGGAAAGCTTGTGAAATGTACCATCTGAAACATGGCTGACTTGGTTATAGCTAGGTAATGCTGACTCATCCTTCCCTGACCTGATGGGACTTTGGTCTCAAATTCAGTTAAGGTTTATAGTACCTGGAGTCAGAAGGATGAGTGTTAAGTTCAAGTGTCCTGAGTTGAAAGTATGTTGTTTGGTTGAAGGTGTGTTGTTTGGTTGCTAAGTCATGTCTGACTCGAACCCCATGGACCGAAGCCCCCCAGGCTCTTCTGTCCATGGTATTTCTCAGGCAAGAATACTGGAGTGGGTTGCCATTCCCTTCTCCAGGAGATCTTCTGACCCAGGGATCAAACCCACATCTGCATTCTCCTGCATTGCAGGTAGATTGTTTTTTACCACTGAGACACCAGGGAAGCCCTTTGAAGTTATGTTACCCACAGATCAGAAATGGCTAGGCCAAAGAAGCAGACCAGCCCAAGGGCATCTCAGTTCTACTCCCTTCCAAATTCTGTTCCTTTTCCCTAAGTTATTTTTTCTTCCCCATCTCCAGATATTTCCACAAAGGGAAGAAAATACAACTCTTTTTTTCTTTCTCACCAACCCTTGATACATTGCGTCTCCTTTATATTGGTTCTGTAAAAGTTAGTCTCTGTGAGAATTTTATTTTTAGCCCTGGAAGCTACAGAGAAAAAATAAATTATTGAGCATCTGTTATTTGCTGCCCGACTCAAGCAAGGTGTGTTGTGTATATTATTCATTATCTCATATAAACACTGGTGAACTTTCATAGTTAATTATAATCATAAAATTATAAAATATTAAATACAAATATCATTTAAGTTTCTGTATCATCACAGGAGTTTGTGCAACTTTTTAATGAAGCCATTAAAAACCGAATTCCATGCTTTTGAAAGACAGTTCTACGGGACAGTATTAAATGCGTACAGTCATACTTTAAACAAAGCCCTTTTCTCATTGTCATCGCTGTTCCTACAAATGGCAGGCATTTGCAGACATCTGCTTCATCTTCTTCAATGATTTAAAACACCCACCTTAGTCTCAACTGGTTACCTTCTAATCTGGTGCCCTCCCAGTTCTTGAATATTGCCAATTTCTAGGAACTTCACCTCCACCAGACTTCAGACTCCTGAAAAACTTTGTCATCCGTGAGCTTCTGTGTCAACCTGAGCTGTTTGTAAGCCCTCAGGCTCAGAACTGTCTCTGATGTGCCGTGTTCTCCTCCAATGGTCCTCTTTGCATATCCCAGCTCTCCCACTCTGTTAACTGTGAAGCATCTTGAAAGGTCAGTCTTTAGCCTTCCCTCTGCTTTCTCACCCCACTCCTTTCACAAAGGTCTCTGGTGATCTTTTAAGGGCTAAATCTAATGGATCCCTCTCACATTTAAATCCTCTGACAGCTCTGACTCATATGATGCTGTCCACTCCCTTCTCCTCGCAAAATGACATCTGCATTTAATTACCATGATCTCACACAGCCTGTTTCTCCTTCCAGCTTCTTGGTCCTCTTCAAAGACGTTTTTCTTGTGCCGCTCCTTCAGAGTAGGCCTTCTTTCCCTGGGAAATCTCATCTACTTCTTGTTCAGTCACTGAGTCTGTATGCGTGTGCCTCTCAGCCTACAGCAGTCCTTGATTTCCCTCCTGACTGCACTGTCAGCATTTTCAACTGCTTATGGACAGGAGTAACCTATTAATATAAACCCAGCATCTCCCAAAACAAGACACGTCTCTTTTCAACCTGCTTTCTCTTTTGTGTTTTTGACTTCAGTTGGTGAGAACTCGCTAGACACATCTCTTAACTTCTTCCTCTTCCTCATCCCCAACCCCATCCTCTATGAGTAGCCAAGACCTATCAGTGCTACTCCCACTTTATCTCCCAATCCATCCTTTCCCATTCCATTGCCACTGCCTTTGTTTAAGCCCTCACTTCCTCTTTCTTCATGATTGTAATACCCTGTTGGTCTGCCGCTTCCTACCACGAGAGTGATTCTCAGCCACAGCGCTGAACAGTTTACTCTCTCTCCAAGCCAAAAAGAAACCTTTTTTTCAATAGTTTGCCACTGTCTACAAAATAAAGTTCAAGTTATTTTCACCCGGCTCTCAGTGCCTCCTAGAAGCTTTTCTCAACCATCATTTCTCATCTCCTATTACTCAGGTTCTGTTCTCCAAATACAGTTCCTTGCTTAAGGCTACATCCCCCAGTGCCTTTCCTCCTAGTCCTCACCTCACTTGAAGCTAGGATAAACCCCTCTTTTCTTTGTATCAAACATTTTTCATTTTGAACACCAGTTATAACACATAACCTTTTTTGTTCACACTGAGGTGAAATGGGTTCATTTTTCTTCCATATCGTAAGCTGCTTCAAAGTCTACTCCACAAAAGATTATGAAGCTTGCCTTTTTAAAATGAAGCGTTGTAGTAGCAATTAGGATTCAGTAAAGCGTAAACGGCTGCTCTGGGACTGGATCTTTCCAGTAGGAAGAGATGACACAGAAGCACAGAGCCACTGAGCTGTGTGGCGGAGGTGGGCATGTCTCACCAACATCTGTTTGCCCTAGTCTAGGATTTCACACATATCAGAAGAAAGGCATCTTCCAGCTTGAAGGCCTAAAAGATCACGCAGCCCAGTCTTCATGTGCTCTAGCATGCAGAAGTGAGATCACTGAAGTTAGGGACTCGCCCGAGGTTACCAGGTTGGTGAGAGACTAAGCCGGAAGGCAAGCTCGCCCACACCCCAGGACAGCCCCTCTGCCTTTGCACCCTCAGGGTGGGGATAAGGTGTCACAGTTGTTAATCAGTGTTTTGAATATTCCAAAAGCAATACAGTGTAATTAATTACTATATTTGGGCTGAGTATCCAAAGAAATAAGATCTTGAACAACATTAATGTTTCTCCTTTCATGAAGGCGTCATTTCCCTAAAACTCCCATTCACTCCATTGCTTTCATGTCACTTGTTGGTAGTTAATTTTGTCCTTTTTGAGTTTGTTTTTTTTTTTAGTTTTGCTACACAGCTTGCAGGATCCTAGTTCCCTGATCAGGGAATGAACCTGGATCTTCTGAGCAGTGAAAGCTCAGAGTCCTAACTATTGGCCCACTGGGGAATTCCTGAATATCAAATTGTACTATGGTTAGTTAGATGTTCAATCATAGAAAAGGGGAAGATTGAATATTTTAAAAGGTCTTATTCCTGGATTGGCATGGCTCCCTGTGGCATTAGGAAAGTTGCAGAAAAATTGCCTGATTTTTCTTTCTCCCTTTAAAAAAAGTTACATGATTGACATGAGATTTATTATTATTATTCCAAAAGGTTTCTTAGAATCATTGCTTTATTCTCAATAGGACTGAAAACAAAAGTCTCACCAGATGTCTCAAGGCATTTTATCCAGAAAGTTCTCTTTTAAATCTGCTTTGTCCTCTCTCTCGTTAGAAAAAAAAATTTTTTTTAATTTATTTGGCCGCACCAGGTCTTAGCTGCAACACTCGGGATCTTTAGTTGTGGCACGTGGGACCTACTTCCCTGGCCAGAGATTGAACCTGCCTTGGGAGCTTGAATTCTTAGCCACTGGACCACTAGAGAAGACCCTGTTCTCTTTGTAAACTCATGTGTGCAAAGTGTAGTATATTTATTCACACATTTCATAACACATATTTTGAAGAAGTAAATGAAAAAAATCTTTATTTTTTCCTGCATTGATAGCAACCACATAACCTGTACAGATTAAGAAAATATACTTTTTAAAAAATTATTACTACTTTAGAAAAGAGAATGTCAAGGTGCCTGCCCATTATCTGGAGCAGAAAAAAGGAATGAAGAGTGTTATTACCACATATAGAAGGCTCCTGAGAAAAGTCTCTTAAGGTTCTCCAATGAACATCATGGTTAGTTAGCCTCTCCTCCAACTCAGCCAGGAAGGTATTATAATAACATAAGTGTTTTCTCTTTTTTCTCTTTTTCTTAATTAGAAAATATATCTCACCTATACATACTTGCTTCATTGAAACTCCCACTGGAGTAAGAACCAGCTTGGAGAACAAAATGGATACATTACAGGAGTTTGTGAGAATGTAACTAAGTAATGGGTAAGAAAATAGCTGTTTCTTGCTCATTCAAACCATAAATCTCCACTTGCTTCTTAAGAAAAAGTAAAGCTTGGTGGTAAATCATGGCACAGCATTTATCTGAGCAGCCAGAAACAATAGAATCCTATAATTCATCATGATAAATATCAATAATACATTTTAACATGGATTCAGCATTCCACCGGTCATGTCTCCTAGAACCTTACAATAGAAGATAGAATGCTAGTAAGAGTGGTTTATTGTACCCTGCTTCTGAAACACTGAGTAAATCACACTCCATCCAGAGAGCATTTTTAACTAGGCCTACTCTCCCTGGAGCTAATAAATAACCCTACTAACTTAATCATTAGATTGTAGCTTGCAGATTACCAAGGTCTTTAATTTACACTTCTGTGAAATAGTAGAACAAGGACAAGGAAGCTGAGTTGCAGAGAGTATAAGGAGCATTTGCTCAGTCACCCAGCTAGCAGATGGCAGGGCAAGGGAGAGCATGGTCAGAAGGAAAGCAAGCCTGGGCTTTGGGGTAAGGCCAACTTTGGACTAGATCTCAGCTCAGCTAATTCTTGAAACACTAACTACTGGGCAAGGCATATAATGTCTCCCAGTCTTTTTTTTTTTTAAACTCCAAATACGTTTAATACCCACCTCACAAATTGGACAAATTGGACAAAATGTGAAAAGCAGCAAAATCTCTGAAAAGACATTCATTGCTTATTAGCATCCCTTCGTTCACATATCTGAAGAAAGGGGGGGTAACAAAACCTACCTCAGTGTGGAACTTCAGTTAATACCTGGAAAAGGCTCACCCTTGTTAGTTTTCTCTTTGCATCCTTTTCCTGGTTCCTCCACCGCCCCCCCTCACCCCCTTATTAGCAAGGCTGTCTCTGTGGAAAGGGCAATGCAGCACATTAGAAAACTGGAGAGGGACTCAAACGAGAGGAAGCTTATCTTCACATGTCAACAAGCTTTTGACTTAAAACCTACTGAATTTATAATTGTTTCTCAGGGAAAAAAAGACCAGAATTAAGTAATTTAAAAAGACTGCCAAAATCTTTCAGTTTCAATATAGTTGAAAGCCCTCAAGGTGATAGAAGTTTGAGAATGCACCAGCCTCCATCCCTCTCTCCCCTTCAACCTGATTGAAAGGAGCAGGTCATTTTCCTTTTCCTATTTTACAGTCACAGTGCTACTTTAACTGAAGGTTAGGTGGAGTGAGAACAAGGGGGAGATGAAAGGAAAATGGACAAAAAAGAGGAGAAAAAAGTTTTCATACAAATCTGAGTTCTCTTCCAAAAAGATCATTGATACGAACATATGTTATTATTCACTAAATACTATGAAGTTTCCACATGGCCAGTTTTTGATGAAACAGGATAGTTCAAATATGTAATGGTTTTTCTAGTACCGATGTTCAACACAGTCAGTCAACAGCACAGGCTGGTCTTGCAGGCTCTGGCAAACGTGTTTTCAAGTGTCAGGATCACCTTCATCCAAAGCATGGTGTCATTGCATTTCTCATCAATTCCCAAAGGCAGGAAAACCGTTCCTCTCATCTTAGGGCTGTCATTTAGTTAGCTAGTTCGGAAAGTTCTTTTTTGGTTATTCGTTGAATTTGTTTCACTATTTACATTCGTAATTTACCGACCCGTGCTGACTGTGGCAAATTACTGTTTTGAGCAGTTCAGAGTCTGGTACGTGCATAGTCGCTCAGTCAGTCGTGACCGACTCTTTGAGACCCCATGGACTGTTACCTCTGCCAGGCTTCTCTGTCCATGGGGTTTTTCAGGCAAGAATACTGGAGTGGGTTGCCATTTTCCTCCTCCAGGGGATCTTTCGGACCCAGGGATCAAACTGGCATCTCTGGCATTGCAGGCGGATTCTTTACCCGCTGATCCATCAGGGAAGCCCTTGAGTCTGGTACAGCTTTTATTTGATATAGGTAGAGTTTCATTAGCATCTTTAAGTTGCAGGCACATAAAAAATAAGGGGTGGTGATGGTGGAGTGTGGATGGGAACAAATAGAATGTCAAAATCTTTTTTCTCCCTAGAGCACTCATTTCTATTTCCTAAGATTTTATTTCTGGAGAGCAGGGGTCGGGGGGGAGAGGTGGGAAGATAGCAAACGCAAACTACCTCCGGAGGGAACCTTAGAGCAGACGCCAAATGCTCGCAGAGCCACGGGAGGGGGCTGGGCCGGGCGCGGGGGGTGCTCGCTAGCTGGCCCCGTCCTCGGGCTCGCTGCTGGGCGAAGGCGCCGATGAGGCCTTGGACTCGCCGTCGCTGTTGCATTCGGCCCTGCGCGAGGAGCCGGCACCGGCCGCACCCTCCTACGCAGAGCCACGGGAGGGGGCTGGGCCGGGCGCGGGGGGTGCTCGCTAGCTGGCCCCGTCCTCGGGCTCGCTGCTGGGCGAAGGCGCCGATGAGGCCTTGGACTCGCCGTCGCTGTTGCATTCGGCCCTGCGCGAGGAGCCGGCACCGGCCGCACCCTCCTGTCCCCGTGCGTGGCGCTCCAGCACCTCCTGGAGTTGCTTGATGTAGCCGATGGCGGCGCGGAGAGTCTCCACTTTGCTGAGGCGCTTGTCCGCCAGCTCTCGGGGCAGGTGGTCTCGGAGGCGCGCGTACCCCTCGTTCACGCAGCGCACCCGCTGCCGCTCGCGCTCGTTGCGCTTGCGGAGGAAGGCGGGCTCGAAGGCGCCGTCCAGCCGTAGGGGCAGGTAGGGCCGCCTCGGGGCGCCGCCGCCGCCGAGCGCCCGCTCCCAACACACGGGGTCCAGACTCACGGAGACTCTGAAGGAGTCCCGCAGGGGGAGGCGGGTCAGGACCTCGGCACGCCCAGAGGCACCTGGCGCAGGTGATGCGGCAGGGTCAGCAGTCCGGCCTGTGGACGTTTCTCCATCATTCGCCAAAAAGAAAACCAATCACCCCAGAGATGAATCTCCCAGCAGAAGATGAGACTGAAAATCTTCAAAGCGGATATCCTGGTCCATTCAGACTGCCTGATACTGCTGGTCAGCTTTTGGAGAAGTTTCTGGGTCCGGAAGCTAGGTTTCAGAACAAGCTTCAAGAAAACGTTGCAAGATTCCCTAAGTTCATTGCACTCCTCGATCTTTTTATAATGATCCAGGCGGAGGTGATAGGCAAAGATTTAGGACCCTCCTAATCCACACTTCAAACCCTCTCTTCCCTTCTGATATCTCATTTCAAAAGATAACAAAAGGGGTTCCTCCCTCGGTCCCGTAGCCTGGAAATGAGAATGCACACCAAACACTGAGTAATCTTCCAAAGCCACCAAAAGCTTTGCAATTACTGTAATCCACCGCTCTGGGTCTTCATGAGCACAGAATCTTCAAGGTTTCAGAAGAGCTCCTCCCCGGAACCAACAGATCTACTGGCGGCTGAGCGAAAGTTTACCAGAGGCTTTCTCCTTGAAAATCAAAACTTGACTGCCCTTTGTGGTTTCCGGCGTCCAGGGCTAATGGAAGGAGCTTTTAGACTGTTTGCAAACTTACACTTGCTCTTTCATTTCTGGAGAGTTGGAGAGAAGACCTCATCAAAGGGAAGACTGCTCCCTTGTGGTTAAAAAATGTGTCAAGTCAGGGAGGACCTCGGGGAAAGTTTGAGGGTTTTCTTCTCCAAAAGTTTGAGCGTTTTCTTCTCCAAGATTTTAAAAACCCAAGTAGACATTTTTTGAAGGGAACAGAAAAGAAATACACTTTAGCAACAAATATATGGGTCTGCCTATTATTATGTTGAAGACTGGGCGGTGATGTACTTGTGCTGCTTTTTAAGAGCACATCAAAAGGCTGAGCAGTAACAAACACTTTTAGCCAAAGTTATTTCTCGTGCTTACTGTAAACACAGCTTAAACACTGCTTCCAGACCTCTTCTAATCCCACCCAGGATATAAGGACATCATCTCTCCATAGTGTAAAGAGTATATTTCTATTGTATTCTTTTTGTTTAAAAAAAGACAGAGAGAGATGCAATTTATTTTCACCCTTGAGGGTGAGAAAGCAACATTTGAAAGGGGGAGAGCCTCATTTCCAAGGAGAAAGGATGATGGCTTTGAAGACTGTCTTTTTAAAACATAACTAAAAAATGAATAATTAAACCACCATGTTGGTGAAGAGCTTTGAAGATGAAAGTGTCATTAAAAATCCAACTGTACTGGTTAATGTCAAAGAATGTGTTATCACACTGAAAATCAGATTTCCTGTTCTACAAACCAGCACATTAAAGGCAGCTTCTACTTTAAAAGTCCAACTTAAAAACAAGAGAAGCAAAACCCCCCTACATTTATAATCAGATTTTATGCCTGTTCCTCAGGAGCCAAGGTGTCGCCCTAACATGCTTTTTTGATAAGTCCTATGCGTCCCTGTTTAAATGATCAGCCCGAAGCAACTGGAAAAGTGTTTCCATCGAGGCAAATAAAATAGAAATAATTATTCCTTTCAGGCATAAGTTAGTCACATTTTAAAACGTGTAGCTTCCTCTGAGACTTATGCTAAGCAAACAAACTAATATGTCATCTTGATTTCTAAGGAGAGTAGAGACCCATTGGGAAAGCCCTACTGAGTGAAAAGCTCACCAGAGAGGCAGAAATTAGACCACAAGTTGCTTTTTGGCCATGTCAAAGCATGACTCTTAGCCATTATTCTAAGAGTGATGGGAAATAAATGAGGCGTTTTGAGCAGAGAGATGATGTAGCTTTTTTTTGTTTTTGTTTTTGTTTTAAAGATCACTGCCAAATAGAGAATAGATTGGAGGGGAACAAAAGAGAGAATGCTTACAGATACCATTTTTCATCTTCAGATTGGCAAAAATTAAAAGATTACTAACATCCAGGACAGGCAGGGATTTGGTAGTGGCAGAACATACATTTCTACAAGCTTTGGGAAAAGTAACTGCTAACATTAATAGTACACTTCACATATCCTATGACTCAAGATCCCTGCAGTTTTATCCTGCAAAAATAAATGCACCAGTGTGGATTTACATATAATAATATTTATTGCAGCATTGTTTACAGTGATTAAAACAAGAAAACAAATGGAAATAGGCTAAATGTCCATCAGTAGGGAAAGGGCTAATACTGTTAGGATATTATGCTATTAAAAATAATGGATTATATCTATACATAAGAAATTGCAGAGATGTCCACCATAATGTACTAAGTGGAAAAAAAAAAGTAAATGGTAAAGTTAACACACAGCATGAACTTAACAAACTGATGCATTTGTCTTTATATGTGCATGAGCACAGAGGGAAAAGGTAGAAAGACACATACTAAACTTTTGTCGTTGGCTGCCTAAATTGGATTGGGGATGGGAGGGTGGTTCATTTTACTTTATGGATCTTTCTACTATTTAAATTATTACAGAAAACAAATACTACTTTTGCTTTTCTCTGATCTAGTGAAGTTTAAAATACTAAGGTAAAATATATTAAAAAACTCAATTGATAGTCTGCTGCTGCTGCTGCTGCTGCTGAGTCGCTTCAGTCGTGTCCAACTCTGTGCGACCCCATAGACGGCAGCCCACCAGGCTCCCCCGTCCCTGGGATTCTCCAGGCAAGAACACTGGAGTGGGCTGCCATTTCCTTCTCCAATGCATGAAAGGGAAAAGGGAAAGTGAAGTCGCTCAGTCGTGTCCAACTCTTCCCAACCCCATGGACTGCAGCCTACAAGGCTCCTCCGTCTGGTCTGATGCAAATCAACAGATTTATCACATAATTTAAAGTGCTTGAGCCAGGTTTTCTGGCTTCTTAAAAATTCTCTCTCTGAGGAATAAAAATCTACAGGATTTTTTTCCCCACTACTAATTTGTTGTTATTTAGTGTTGGACTTTTGTGACCCAAATGGACTGTAGCCTGATAGGCACATTTGTCATGGGATTTCCTGGGCAAGAATACTGGAGTGGGTTGTCATTTCCTTCTCCAGAGGATCTTCCCAACCCAGGGATTGAACCCTTGTCTCCTGCATTGCAGGCAGTTTCCTTACACTGAGTCACCAGGGAAGCTCTTCCCACAACTACTATCACAATCAAAAATAGTCAGATCCTGATCCCATAGTGGTGTTTTCATAGGGTGTAGTAATATTATGATTACTACATGGTCTACATGGTAGACAAAGAATGCTGACACTCTTTCTTACACTTTTTGAAGGTGCAAGTGCTTTGGAAATAAGTGGCTTTTCCAATGAAAGAAGCACTGTTTTACTCACATGATGTATGTATATGTGGATGGGGTAGGGTATCTTGGTCCAGGGGAGGAGCTGCCTTCTTTTTTACATAAGAGATCAAAAGAATAGCTTCTGACTTCCAGTCACTCCCCAGTCAGTTTTGATCCAGACAAATGTTCTCTCCAACTTTAAAAATGTCTTTCTTAAGACTGGCTAGATCAAGTTACAGATATGCAAAACTGCCAAGAATGCTTAGGACTAGGTCTGTGTAGTCCAATTTAGATCTGCTTGTAAAAGGGGGAATATTATTCCCCCAAACGTCAGGCTTAGTAGACTTAAAGATATCTCTAAGGCCAAGGAAACTTAACTTTCCACCCCTAAAACTCAGATGGGTCCCTTATCCCCTGCTTTAAGCATGTGGGGTTAAGAGACCTAGATTGGCTCTTTTTATGAAGTATTTGATATCATATTGTGGATTTTGGTTTCCTAAACCAGTGGCACAGAGGGATGCATATCTTTCTGGCACCATACCTGCAGTTTGCACCAGCTGCCACGGGGAACAGGGAAACATATTTTATTACCTTGTGATATAAATAAGATTTAGGCTTCCCTGGTGGCTCAGTGGTAAAGAACCTGCCTGCCAGTGCAGGAGATGTGGGTTCGATCCCTGGGTGGAGAATATTGCCTGGAGTAGGAAATGGCAGCCCACTCTAGTATTCTTGTCTGGGAATCTCATGAACAAAGGTGCCTGGTGAACTATAGTCCATGGGGTCACAAAAGAGTTGGACACAATGACTAAACAACAATAAAGGATAAATTAAAACCTAAAGCTTAAATAACCTTACCTTATAGATTTAAATTCAAAAGATATCAACATCAACATTTCTTTGGTTAAACTCCACAGATTATTCCCCCCCAATTTCTGATTCTACTTAGTCTCAAATAGAGGTGTTGTACTGCTAAGACTGAGCAAAGTCAGGCTCCTTCAGCAGTTTTAGCCTAGGTGGTCAGCCACTGAAATTCGTGTAGCTTCTTAAAATCTGAGGAATGGAATTCAGCCACACGCATGTTTTGCTTTTTTAAGTCCATACAGCACACAAAATTATCCCAGTTCTAGTCCCATACCCACTCCATTTTGAAAACAAGCCATTCTGCAGCCCTTAGAAAAGTTAAATCAAACAGTTGGAACTTGTTATTGTTGTTCAGTTGTCCAGTCGTCCCACTCTTTGCAACCCCATGGACTGCAGCATGCCAGGCCTACCTGTTCCTCAGCATCTCCAGGAGTTTGCTCAAGTTCGTGTTCATTGCATCCATGTTCCAAACACGAGTGCTTACTCTTTTATACCCATGTAACGGTTTCCAAAGTTCAAAGCAGGCAATCAGTGGTATCCAAGAAAAGGCAGGCAGCCTCTCAGAATGGCCATCAAATAAACCATCCCAAGAATCAGTAGCTTAAGACAATAAACAAACATTTAATTCTTGAGCCTGAGGGGCAAAGATTTAGGCTAAATTCTAGTATACGGAGAAGGCAATGGCACCCCACTCCAGTACTCTTGCCTGGAAAAACCCATGGATGGAGGAGCCTAGTGGGCGCAGTCCATGGGGTCGCTAAGAGTCGGACATGACTGAGCAACTTCACTTTCACTTTCACTCACTCATATATGCCTGACATGCAAACTCAGAATCAAGGGGCAGAAGACAGTTTTTTCTTCTTCCTAGGATGATTGAGCTATGAAGTCTCTTTGCAAAGGTATGGTTACAAGAGGAGTGAAGAACTGGGGCCAGTAACATAATCATTAGAAGATAAAATGACACAATGTAAACTTACACAGTTTTAACTAGGGACATTCCAGGGGTTCAGTAACCACAGGTGGCTCGTGGCTCCCATCCTGGACCACCTGGCGCCAGTGCCGCTGGCCGCCTTGCAGCTTCTCACACTCCCAGGGCTTTTCCTGCCTCGGGACCCTGCACTTGACGCTCCCTCTGAGTGAAACTTTCTTCCACACATGCACATGGGCCACTCCCTCATCTCCTTTGGTTCAAATATCACCTTTTCAATGACAGTTGTTCTGTCTACTGTATTTAAAGTTCCAGCTCCTATCCCTGAGCTTTCTAGCTATATTCCTTGCCATATTTTATGGTATTTATTGTTATCTGGTATATTTTATATTTAATGACTTGTTTATTGTCTGTCTTTCTTCACTATAATGTAAGCTCCATTGTTGTGGTTGTTTGTTGTTTAGTCGCTCAGTTCAGTTCAGTTCAGTCGCTCAGTCGTGTCTGACTCTTTGCAACCCCATGAATCGCAGCATGCCAGGCCTCCCTGTCCATCACCATCTCCCAGAGTTCACGCAAACTCACGTCCATTGAGTCCGTGATGCCATCCAGCCATCTCATCCTCGGTCATCCCCTTCTCCTCCTGCCCCCAATCCCTCCCAGCATCAGGGTCTTTTCCAATGAGTCAACTCTTCCCATGAGGTGGCCAAAGTACTGGACTTTCAGCTTTAGCATTGCTCCTTCCAAAGAACACCCAAGGCTGATATCCTTCAGAATGGACTGGTTGGATCTCCTTGCAGTCCAAGGGACTCTCAAGAGTCTTCTCCAACACCACAGTTCAAAAGCATCAATTCTTCAATGCTCAGCTTTCTTCACAGTCCAACTCTCACATCCATACATGACCACTGGAAAAACCATAGCCTTGACTAGACAGACCTTTGTTGGCAAAGTAATGTCTCTGCTTTCTATATGCTATCTAGGTTGGTCAAACTTTTCTTCCAAGGAGTAAGAGTCTTTTAATTTCATGGCTGCAATCACCATCTGCAGTGATTTTGGAGCCCAAAAAGATAAAGTCTGACACTGTTTCCACTGTTTCCCCATCTATTTCCCATGAAGTGATGGGACCAGATGCCATGATCTTCGTTTTCTGAATGTTGAGCTTTAAGCCAACTTTTTCACTCTCCTCTTTCACTTTCATCAAAGAGGCTTTTTAGCTCCTCTTCACTTTCTGCCATAAGGGTGGTGTCATCTACATATCTGAGGTTATTGATATTTCTCCTGGCAATCTTGATTCCAGCTTGTGCTTCTTCCAGTCCAGCGTTTCTCATGATGTACTCTGCATGTAAGTTAAATAAGCAGGGTGACAATGTCGCGTCCAATTCTGGACTGCAGTGTGCCAGGCTTCTCTGTCCTTCACCATCTTTTGGAGTTTGTTCAGACTCATGTCCATTGAGTCAGTGATGCCATCCAACCATTTCGTCCTCTGTCACCTGCTTCTCCTTCTGCCCTCAGTTCTCCCAACATTAGAATCTTTTCCAGTGAACCGGCTCTTTGCATCAGGTGGCCAAAGTATTGGAGCTTCAGCATCAGTCCTTCCAATGAATATTGTGGGTTTATTTCCTTTAGGATGGACTGGTTTGATCTCCTTGTAGTCCAAGGACCTCTCAAGAGTCTTCTCCAGCACAACAATTTGTTAGCGTCAATTCTTTTCTTCTTTATGGTCCAGCTCTCATATCCCTACATGACTGCCGGATATTTGTTTTGCAAATATTTTCTCCTCATCTCTGGTTTGATGTATCGTTTTGTCAGCAGTGTCTTTTCAACATCAAAAGTTTTAATTTTAATGAAGTTGAATTTGTCAAATTTTTAGTGGTTCCTGATTTTTGTTCCTATCAAGACTGTAAAGGTTTTCTCCTCTATTTCCTTCTGTCAGTAACATAGTTTTAGCTTTCATATTTATCTGGTCTGATGTTTACATTGTTGTTGTTGGTCAGTTGCCAAATCGTGTCGGCAACTGACTTTTCACTACCCCATGGACTGCAGCATGCCAGTCTTCCCTGTCCTTCACCATCTCCCAGAGTTTGCCCAAACTCATGTCCATCGAGTTGGTGATGCCATCCAACCATCTCATCCTCTGTTGCCCACTTTTCCTGCCTTCCATCTTTCCCAGTATCAGGGTCTTTTCCAATGAGTCAGCTGTTGGCATCAGATGGCCAAAATATTGGAGCTTCAGCTTCAGCTGTTTACATACACTTCTGAAATTAAATACTCAAAGAGAATAGGCTGAATGGAAAGCCAGAATGAAATTATTTAGCTTTTATAAGACATCATCATTCCCCAGGGCCCAGGTTTGATGTGACATTTTAGGGAAAAGTGTCTCTCTCTTGTGATATGAAGACTTTCTTGATTTAGGTTTCTATTTGTCCTCAACAAGAGAGCGGAACCAATGTGACCTGCCAAATGTTCAGTGATTAGTTCTCTCAACTTCTCTGAGTGAAGTGAAGTGAAGTCACTCAGTCGTGTCTGACTCTTTGTGCCCCATGGACTGTAGCCTACCAGGCTCCTCTGTCCATGGGATTTTCCAGGCAAGAATACTGGAGTGGGTTGCCATTTCCTTCTCAGGAAGGGAAATATTAATGTTAGTTGACTCCTCTCTGGGCTCTCCTACAAAATACTGTATATGCCTCTGTTTTCACATGAGACTGAATTTTCAAAACTCACCAGTCCCCACTACATTGCAAGCTGTTGAAATGTACGTTTGAGATGTAATTCAATAAGTGTCTTCTGAATGATAGGAGGAATTCCTGGGTCTCTTTTATTCCGCTGGTGAAAGGAGGCTACCAGGTAGTGTGCTATAGACAATATCCAATCCTTGAGAATTTGGGACCATTTTCCTTTAAAGCCATCTCAGTATCCCTAGGGTTTAGCACAGCGCCTGGCTTGCAGTAGGGAAAGAATGGCAAAGTGCGAATGGAAAGGTAATCTGTACAAAAATCCCCCAAACCACCCTTTATGACTTCAAGCAGGGAAATTGAGAGACCTTCAAGTGTAACTTGTGGTGACAAATATTTTGGATACAATCCCAATTCCTCCTGGACAAGACCGCCAACAAAGCTGGTTAAGTCCCTTATTTCAAATCTTGTAGGCTTGCGTGAACCCACGCTTTCCTAACTGAAGGATGCCACGAAGACCGAAACCCGAAGTCTGGGGCATTTTTGCGACTCAGAATCGGCTCCCAGGGCTCAGGCCAGCCTCGGTTGCTTAGCAACGGGGTCGATTGCTCGGCGATCGATTCGACCGGGCCGGACTGAGACGCGGCGCTCCAGGCCGAGCCTCTCACGGCCCGCCCCCTCCGGCCAGGGTCCCCGCCGCGCGCAAGCGCGGGAGTTGGGAATGGGCCAGGGGAGGAGGAGTGAGCGCGCGGGCGTCGCTTGCGGGCCGTGGCGGGGAGGGGCGCACGCACGAGGGGCGGAGCGGCGGGCGCCGAGAGTGGCTGAGGAGCCGGAAACGCGCCTTGGAGGGTGCGGCCCTGAGGAGACCGCGGGCTGGGCTGGGCCGGCCGGGCCGGGCGGGAAACGTTAGGCGAGCGGCCCCCGGGGCGCGGGGGTCGTGCGGGCGGGGAGGGCCCCGAGGCGAGCTCTGCCCGGATGAGGAACAAAGCGGCGGGGCAGGCGCGCGCGCCCCCCCGCGCGGCCGGCAGGTGGGCTGCGCGCGGGCCCGGCCGGGGCGGGGCGAGGGCGGCCTGCGAGCCTCAGGCCGGCGGGCGGGCGACTTGGCCGCCCTTGGGAGGCGGTGTCCGCAGGCCCAGGCTCTCCGGCGGCGGAGGACGGCGGCTGCATCCTCCCCACGTTTGGGTGACCGCCCTTGTCCTCTCCCTCAGGTCGGGCAGCCCCCCTCCCGAAGCTTCTGGAGGAAAGGCCCCGGGTGTCCCCTGGCATGCCCCATCTCGCGGCAGGGTGCGCGGCCGCCGACCCTCGGGAGAAGTTGGGCGGTCCCGGGCGGCCCCGGGGACGAGTGGCCGCGTTTGTGCAGCGGTTGTAAGCAAGATGCGGTAGCACGTGACCTTGGAACGCAAACCCCGATGCCGGTTCCCCGCCACCCTTGTGCGCTTTTCTCTGACCCTTGGCCCCCAACAGATGCATCACAGGTGAGTAGCTTAGTGGGCCGAGCGCTGGTGACGTGTTTGGAAAACATGTAGCAAATAAGACTTCAGAATGCCTTTGTTTTTGGTGCCGTTGGGCAGGTTACAGGTGCGATTTGCAAATGGATTTGTCCGAAAGGGAACAGGAAATCGAGAAACCAGTATTGGGTTGAATACACTCTGATTAGGCTTGATTTGCACCACATGTGAGTAGTTGTCCTAATAGCCACACGTTGATTGTTGGCTTGTTGTGCATCTTTATCCTTGCCTTTGAGTTATTTGCGCCTTTAGTTAATATTTGAATCAGAGTTTCGAGGTGTTTTTAGCTCATCACCATGTTTCACCTCGAATTTTGCTGGTTACCATCTGGCTTGGCTAGTAATGGAGAGAAATTAAGTTCTTAATTCTTCAGACTTCTTGTTAATGTTGAAAGTACTAACCCTACAGTATAGAAATGTGCCAAAGAGTTACATTTGACTGTTCTTTAAGGGCTCTTTCACAGGCTGTTGAGGATAAGAAAGATTACAAAAATTCACTCAAATTACTGAAAATTGGTCCATTGCATTTGCAAAGTGGCTGCATTTCAGTTAGGTTCTTACATGTCATTCTAACAAAAAGTTAATAAGATCGAATGGTTCATACTTGTGTGTGCTCACTTATGTCTGACTCTTTGCAACCCCATGGACTGTAGCCTGCCAGGCTCCTCTGTCAGTGGAATTCTCTAGGTAAGAATACTGGAGCGGGTAGCCATTTCCTTCTCTAGGGGATCTTCCCAACCCAGTGATTGAACCCAGGTCTCCTGTATTGGAGGCAGATTGATTCTTTACTGTCTCACCCACCAGGGAAGCCCCATGGGTCGTACATAGGTCATGTAAACTAGAGATGAAGGGAATGATTCTACAATGAATATACCTAGGGAAGAATTTCGAGCTTAGTATAGTATCTTGATTCTGGCCCTTCTCCCAGCATTGCTTCCTAGAATCCCATATAAGAAAAGTAGCTAGGATAGAATTGCACTTTGGAATGAGAGTGTCTTAGGAGGATCGTATTGTAAATTCCCTTCATCTGCTTTCTCTGTGGGATACTAGTTACCTTTGGTTTATGGCTGCTGAGATCATCACATTTTGGTGACTCACAACAAAGCAGAAATCTGCTGAGCCTCACATTAGCTCTGGTTTGAACTGGTTTGAGAAGGTCTAAGAGTCAGCCTAGAAACACCATTTTGATTTTTATCTTGAGATTATGTGGACAGATTAATACTCAGGAGTTTTCAGTATAGAGTTTGAAGCTACAGACTTTTAATTGTATGTATGTGAAAGTTGCTCAGTTGTGTCCGACTTTTTGCAACCACATGGACTGTAGCCTGCCAGGCAACTCTGTTCATGGGATTTTCAAGGCAAGAATACTGGAGTTGGTTGCCATTTCTTTCTCCAGGGGATCTTCCCAACCCAGGGATTGAATCCAGTCTCCCACATTCCAGGCAGACTCTTTACCGTGAAAGCCACCAGGGAAGCTTTTAATTGTACTTCAAAAAACTGTAATCGTGTTTTGTAGGTCATTCCTGCTCTACTGATTGTAAAGTTTTAATGTTTGTAGCTATAAAAAGTTACAGGAGAAGTCTGTTTTAAACCACTCCAAACCCAGAAACTTTCAAATTTATGGTAGCTATGGTGTCTTTAGGCTGTACGGAGTTTTGCACTTTTTTAAAATTATTTTTTTAATTGAAGGGTAATTGCTTTACAGAATTTTGTTGTTTTCTGTCAAGCCACTTCTTTTATTTTTAATTTTTGAATTTTTTTTGCCTCTCTATATGGCATGCAGAATCTTGGTTCTAACCAGGAATCAAACCCATGGCCCCTGCAGTAGAAGCACAGAGCCCCAACCTCTGGACCACTAGGGAATTCCTACATTCCTTTCCTTCCCCTTCCTTCCTGTGCTGGGTCTTGGTTGCTGCATGCGGGCTTTCTCTAGTTGCAGTGAGCCGGAGCTCCTCTGGTTGTGGTGCACGGGCTTCTCATTGCCGGAGCTGCCCTTGCTGCGGAGCATGGGCTATAAAGTGTGCGGGCTCAGTAGTTGAGGCAGATAGGTTCAGTTGCCCAGCAGTATGTGGGATCTTCCTTGTATAGCATAATTAAATAGTTATTAATGTGCCATCCTTCATAAGGAGCACCTCGTTTGCTAATGAGATTCTAGTTGTCTTTCTAGTAAGAATGAGTTTGCATTGCTTCATCCAAATCAGAGTGCCTACTCTGTACAGGGTACTGTCCTCAGCTAGCTTTGTACACTTAATTAATGTCTGGGAGCTTAGGTTTATGAGATACCTGGCCTGGGGTAAGATTGAAGTCTGTGAATATGGAATAATGCAGGAATAGGTTTATGTCTGGAGAAGGCAATGGCAACCCACTCCAGTACTCTTGCCTGGAGAAGAATCCCGTGGATGGAAGAGCCTGGTGGGCTACAGTCCATGGGGTCCAAAGGAGTCGACACAACTGAGTGACTTCACTTTCACTTTTCACTTTCATGCACTGGAGAAGGAAATGGCAACCCACTCCAGTATTCTTGCCTGGAGAATCCCAGGGACAGGGGAGCCTGGTGGGCTGCTGTCTATGGGGTCGCACAGAGTCGGACACGACTGAAGTGACTTAGCCGCAGCAGCAGCAGCAGGTTTATGTCAGACATTAAGCATACTCCATTGTGTAAACACACAGATCCTGAGTGTTGAAACAGACTGTCAAAGGCAAAACAGTTCTTTTATTATAATTATCTTAGCTAAGAGCTTGGCTCTCTTAAAGTAGGTGAAGTGAAGTCGCGCAGTCGTGTCTGACTCTCTGCGACCCTGTGGACTGTAGCCCACCAGGCTCCTCTGTCCATGGGATTCTCCAGGCAAGAATACTGGAGTGGGTTGCCATTTCCTTCTCCAGGGGATGTTCCCAACCCAGGGATTGAACCCAGGTCTCCCACATCTCAGGCAGATGCTTTAACCTCTGAGCTACCAGGGAAGCCCTGGTTTTAAATGCCAATTCTGTGACTTCTGTAAATAAGGCAGATCTGGAGTTAAATCTGCCACTTACTAGTTAATGTAATTTTGGGTTAAGTTTCTTGGTCTGAGTCTCAGTTTCCTCATCTCTAAAATGGATTAAGAATAATACCTACCCACAGTAGTTATAAAGATTGTTGTTACTGTTGTTTTAGTCCCTCAGTCTTGTCCAACTCTTTTGAGACCCCATGGATTGTAGCCTGCCAGCCTCCTCTGTCCATGGGATTTCCCAAACAGAATACTGACTGGAGTGGGTTGCTATTTCCTTCTCCAGGGGATCTTCCCGACCCAGGGATAGAACCCTCGTCTCCTACATTGCTAGGTGGATTACTCACCAGTGAGCCACCAGGGAAGTCCAGTTATAAGGATTAGGTGAGATCATTACATGTTATTACTTAGCCCAGTGTCTAACACCTGTAGTAAGGGAGTAATCAGTGTTAGTTATTACTGTTTTCATGTTGATTCATGCCGATACAGCCATTTTTCAGGTTAAAAACCTATTAAGTTTTGTTTTCACTGCTAAGGAGTGTGTAGACCCATTTGTCCCCTTCCTATTCTTCACTTCTCCCATGTACTTAGGCACACACATAAGACCTTGCATCACTGTGATATTCAATATAAGGATTGGAGGTTCCTGGTGACCTTCTTTGGATAACCTGTTGGCTGGCCTCTTGAAATTGGTTATCATATGGGAGTCTCTAAATTCTTTTTTTTTTTTACAGTCTTTAAATTCTGACATAGGAACTAATACTGATAACCTCCAGTAGGGTCTTATTCAGTGTTCCTGTTACTCTAATGATCGGAGAAGGCGATGGCATCCCACTCCAGTACTTTTGCCTGGCAAATCCCATGGATGGAGGAGCCTGGTGGGCTGCTGTCCATGGGGTCGCGAAGAGTCGGACACGACTGAGCGACTTCACTTTCATGTTTCACTTTCATGTGTTGGAGAAGGAAACGGCAACCCACTCCAGTGTTCTTGCCTGGAGAATCCCAGGGACGGGGGAGCCTGGTGGGCTGCCGTCTCTGGGGTCGCACAGAGTCGGTCACGACTGAAGCGACTCAGCAGCAGCAGCAGCAGTTACTCTAATGATACTGCTCATGGCAGTGCAAGATGGATTGCATAGAAAAGGCAGTTCTCAGATTCTTCAGCTTGCTGAAAATGGTCTGTAGATTTTAAAAAGTTTGATGTATTGAAAAGCTTTTTGACTGTGTTTTGCAGCATGATCTGTGTTCTTCCATTTAATTGCTCTGTGATTTGGGCTGTATGATAAGCCCTCTTTGAGCCTCAGTTTTCTCGATTCCCTTATTTTGAAGAATTAGCTAATACGAAGGAATTTTTTTTATAAAGTATCTAGCTTACCTAATGAACCTTGTTATGCGGAGGATTTTACTAAGATTATTGATTAATTATTAAGGTATCTATACAGAGTTTTAATAAAATGCTGATCCATGGTGAAGATACGGTGCTTCTTCATACTGTTTGCAGTCTATTCAGACCTAGTATCACTTTTAACTTCTGGTGAAAAGAGTTAATAAAAATTCTTTGAGTAAGTTGAAACAAGTCCTGGTTTCAAGTAATAAACCATTGGAGAAACAAGATACTGTGAAAGAAAAACAGGTGAATTAAAAACACAAAAACGCCTCATTGCTGGTATACTCTTAAGGATTGCAAACTTTGCTTTAAATAGCATGCTTAATATTTGAAACAAGGCACACCTGAGTTAAATCCTGTTTCTGCTATATGACAGCCAAGTTAACATCTCTGAATCCCAATTTCCTTATCAGAAGAAAGAATTATCGGAGAGCTGTGTGCATAGAAATGAAGTTGTAGTTGATCAGATTGCATCTCTGCACCACCATTGTTGTAGGTTCTTCAGTACCTTAAACAGAGTCACTGAAGCAATTTTTGCATAACTGGTTGTGTCTAATCTTTCTTAGGATGAATGAAATGAACTTGAGTCCTGTGGGGATGGAGCAGCTGACTTCATCTTCTGTGAGCAATGCCTTGCCAGTCTCGGGGAGTCACCTGGGGTTGGCTGCCTCACCCACTCACAATGCCATCCCTGCTCCAGGTGAGTAGTAAGGGAGAGGGACTGAATTCCAACACTTAATTGCATTAACCCTTCTAAATGGAACAGGTCAGAGCCCCTTTCAGAGTGGATGGGAGTAGCCCAGCAGTTAGATGGCAGTTTCACCTGTGGCAGCGATTTTTGTAGAGTACTGAAGTTCTAGTGGGTAGGATAGGGGTAACAGGTTTTCCTGGTTGTGCTGTTCTTGAGTTAGTGCCCTTTTGTCTAGAGCTGTAGTTGACTTGGCGTTTTATCTAGGATTATCCATTCATCTATTCTTGCCCTTGACATTCTGTCCCTGGGTTTTTAGGAGAGAATTACTGTACTAACTCTTCCTAGAACACATGAGAAAGTCAGCTTTGTTCTCTATCATACCTGAAAGTGGCACAAGCCACAAATGCGCCAGACCTAGAATTATGGTCAAAGAAGAGGTCTCAGAGAGGAGCTCCTACATGGAACTCCCCCTGAGCCTCGGGACTCGGACAGATTAACAGTGTAGGGAAAGCTCATTTTCCCCCATCGCTGTACGTCTAAAACCTTTTTATCTACTGAGTTGAATTTTTTCTTTTGAGATAGAAAAGAGGCAAGCTCTTAAGTCTTACAGCAGTAAGCTAGTGATTGTTGTGGGTCTCTGACATTGTAATGTATTGGACTCTTTATCAAAATAAGAGTTAATGCTTAAGAGTATTTTAAATCTGCAAGTTTAAATAGTTCTCTCTAGAGAATTACCTGCTTAATTACTAAAATGTAGCAGTTAAATAAGATTCATCTAAATTAGGATTTCTTCACATTCCTTTTAGTGTCCACAAAAGAAATTTTTAAAAAATTTATTAGTTCTTAACTCATTTGTTTATTTCTTAGGCATTCTGTTTAGTAGACACTCTTAATAAGGAGGAAAAACCTGTTTAAAAATGCTTCCACTGGCAAAAATAGTGCAAATCTGCACTGCCCGAGTCGGTGAGTTCATATGATGGGAAGCCAGAGTCACTTCAGCATTGTGTGGATAGATGTGGTCCAAGGTGGATATCGCGTGTGAATTAAAAATCATGACGTATAGCATACATGCAAAAGATTACATCAAGATTTACATGTACAGTTTTACATCTAACTTTAGGTTTTCTTCCTGACTAGAAGCATATCTATGAAATTTATAAGTGATACATTCTCACCATGTAAAATGGAAAGTATAATAAAAAATATTTAAAAAAAATCTGTACTGTCACTACTTAAAGACCACTCTGAAGTTTATTTCTTTGAAATTTGGTGTATTTTTCTTCCCATTCTTTTTATGTCTAAATAATTTGTTTCTTAAATTGTATTTAAACTAGGTTTTAAATTGTAGTTAAATGTTTTGGTACCCAAGAGCAATACAGATAGCTGAACAATCAAGTTGGCATTTTAAAACTGACTTGTGGACTAAACTTAGGGCTTGTCTGTGGATGTCTGCCAGTACTGTCTGTCTGGGATGTCAAGGGCTACTGGGTGAGATTTTTGCCTGTTGCAAAAACCTTCCTTTAGCCAGTGATTACAAAATTTTCAAGTACTTTTAATTGAGGAAAACAATTTTTTTGTAGGCCTGCCAGTGGCGATTCCAAACCTGGGTCCCTCCCTGAGCTCTCTACCTTCTGCTTTGTCTCTGATGCTCCCAATGGGTATTGGGGATCGAGGGGTGATGTGTGGGTTACCTGAAAGAAACTACACCCTACCTCCACCACCTTACCCCCACCTTGAGAGCAGTTACTTCAGAACCATTTTACCTGGTAAGTGTTACAGTTATTTGGAAATTTACAAGAAATAATACATCCGACCCTTTTTTGTTTTTAGTTATTTATTTAGATGCCCCAGGTCTTAGTTGTGGCACTTGGGATCTTGGATCTTTGTCAAGACATGTGGGATCTTCAGGTGCGGCGTGCAGAATCTTAGCTGCAGCGTGTGGGGTTAGTTCCCTGACCAGGGGTCCAACACAGGCCCCCCTGCACTGGGAGTGTGGGGTCTTAGCCACAGGACCATCTGGGAAGTCCTTATAGCAGCCAACTGTTAACTTCAGTTCTCAAAGACTTGAATGGTGCTTTCTTCTGTTTGTCACTGTTATGTGGGGAAAAAATTGTATTTATATACTTCTCCTCTTAGAACATATAGATAACATTATTAATATAGCAGTTTGACAAAGGTTAAGTTCTTAATGGCACATGAACAATTTTTCCCTTGTCCCTTCTAGGTTCAGTTTTTATAATTCTCCAATTGTAATTTCCTGCCAACCACATGTCTTGCTATAGTGTCATTGTTTATTATAAAATTTACTGAATTTTTATTCTAATATATACTCATTTCAGAAAATTTAGCAAATAAAGAGGGAGGGGAATTATTCATAGTCCTGTCATCCATCTTTTTGGTGTACTTCCATCCTACCTTTTATTTTTGTGTAGGGGTTTTTACTGTTTTCCATAATGAAAACTGTAGTACTTGCAATACAATTATATACCCTTTTTCACTTAATGTTTTTCTCTGTTTTTACAGTTATTTTCCCCAGCTGCTACATGGTTTTCATAATTATCCTTTTTAATGACACATTACATTCTACTGATACTTTATTCCATGGTTTATTATATCAGTCTTTATTGATGGATACTTTTTACCAGTTTGTTTATTACTGTTATGTAAATATCTTTGGGTATATTATTTACAAAGTGCATTTAGGGCAGTTTACCGTAAGTGGAGTTTCTTATGCAAGAGGGTATGAATATTTTTGAGATTTTTATTATATATACTCAATACTTTGCAAAGACGTTTTAGAAATTTGGGCTTCTACTGGAGATGGAGCATGTACCATTTCACCACATACTCATTAACAGGAATGTTCAAGCATTTTTTCTGTTTTAATAAAGCAAGTATAATTGTGACTTATTTTGAATAGAGCCTAATGTTTCTTGATAGTTTAATAAAAATTTAGTTATATTTAATTAAATTTTATTTTTCAACATGGAATATCTGCTTCTAAATGATTTGACCTTTCAACTCTTATAGAGCAAATTTCAGCATCTTGGGACTCAGGAATTCCAACCGTGTATATATTATTAAAGGCAGAAATGGTTAATTTCTAGTGACTTCAAAGGAACATTAATTTTTATGATTTCTGAGTTTCACAAAACTAAATCATGGTGTATTATGTTGCTATTTATAAAGTATGTATATATTAAACCAAAGAAATAGATGGGAGCTTATTTTACTTTAGTTGCATTTGTAAGTAAAATAGCTTTTAGCATTTGGAATTCTTAATGTACTGAAAAGTTCCTGATATCTCATCTTTTCCTTTTTCCCAGGCATTTTGTCTTATTTAGCTGACAGACCACCTCCTCAGTATATTCACCCTAACTCCATAAATGTTGATGGTAATACAGCATTATCTATCGCCAATAACCCTTCAGCACTAGATCCCTATCAGTCCAATGGAAATGTTGGATTAGAGCCAGGCATTGTTTCAATAGACTCTCGCTCTGTGAACACGCATGTGCCCAAAGTCTTCATCCCACTGATGGTCATGAGGTGGCCTTGGACACAACAATCACCATGGAGAACGTCTCTAGGGTCACCAGCCCAATCTCTACAGATGGAATGGCAGAAGAGCTGACGATGGATGGTGTTGCAGGCGAGCATACCCAAATCCCAAATGGCTCCAGAAGTCATGAACCTCTGTCTGTGGACTCTGTGAGCAACAACCTTGCAGCAGAAACTGTAGGACATGGTGGTGTGATACCCATTCATGGGAACGGCCTGGAGCTCCCTGTGGTCATGGAGACAGACCACATTGCAAGTCGGGTCAACGGGATGTCCGACAGTGCCCTCAGTGACTCCATCCACACCGTGGCCATGAGCACCAACTCTGTAAGCGTGGCACTCTCTACCTCACACAACCTCGCCTCCCTAGAGTCTGTTTCCCTCCATGAAGTTGGCCTAAGCCTAGAACCTGTGGCTGTCTCCTCCATCACCCAGGAGGTTGCTATGGGGACAGGTCATGTAGATGTTTCTTCAGACAGTCTTTCTTTTGTACCACCTTCACTGCAAATGGAAGACTCCAATTCAAACAAGGAAAATATGGCAACCTTGTTTACAATTTGTGAGTGTGCTTAGCCTTTTTCTTTTGGAGATATTGATAGAAAGGGTCATCATCCTTAGTGGGTTTAGTCGCAAAGTCAGGTATTAATTAAGGGAGTATAGAAAGTAACTAGAATTTGAAACTTTTATTTGCCTGTGTATTATCCTATGTGTTAATGTGGTGCCTTTTTCTCAAATAAGTCAAGTGGTATATAGACATTCTCTTGGTTCTTAAAGCATCTTCCTGAAGTAAGGAAACAGTCATTTCTGTATTTTACAGGTAAGCTTAGTCTAGTAATACTTAAGGTATTTCCCAAGATTTCAGTTAATTATATAAGTAAATTTTAGTAAGGTGTTCTGTGTGACCTGCCATGCGCTTTTTCTACATAAGCCAAATTTATTAGATCATGTGTTATTTTTTATCTCTGGAAAAATGTTAGTGGATATACAAATGAAATTTTGTTTTTTTCTTCACTCAGAATGCATATAAAATAAGTAAATTTTAGTAAGGTGTTCTGTGTGACCTGCCATGCGCTTTTTCTACATAAGCCAAATTTATTAGATCATGTGTTATTTTTTATCTCTGTGGAAAAATGTAAGTGGATATACAAATGAAATTTTGTTTTTTTCTTCACTCAGAATGCATATAAATTACCATAGTTTGGCATGTAAAAATTCTTTTTATGGAGCAACAGTCACAAAAGCAGTATAAAAATAGTCGAGTTGTTGGTGTCACTACCGCTTCAGTCATGCGGTAAACATGTTGAGTGCTAGTAAGCGCCAGCCTCTCTACTAGATGCAGCATACAAAATAATCTACAAGAGGCTTTAAGGAACCTCCAGTCCCAAGGGAGGCACAGGCTAGTGAACAGGCTATTGCGTTATGGTATACTCAGTGCAAAGATGGGATTAAGTGTATGGAGCTAAAGGAGCCTGAGCTGGGAGCGTCTCACCAGACTGTGGAAAGCGCAGGGAAGACTACATATGTGTTAACACAGCCTGAAGAGCAGACATGTCCAAAGTGGAGAATCAGGAGGAACAGTGTCGCCTGTGGGAACTGGCACCTGTAGTGTGAAAGAATCGTGAGTGGTTCAGAATTGCTGAAGCATAAAACAGGTGGGGAGGGACTTCCCTGGTGGTCCAGTGGTGGGACTCTGAGCTTCCACTACAGGGGGCACAAGTTCGATCCCTGTTCAGGGGGCTAGAATCCTACATGTGGTGCAGGACAACCAAAAAAATACAACCCTCCCCGCCTCAAAAAAAAAACAAACAGGTGGGGAGAGGGCTATGTGATGAGAGAAGCAGAGCCAGAACACAGAGGGTCTTCAAAGAGCAGACAGGGATTTTGAGGAGGGAGGGTTGGGATAGGGGTTCTGCTGCGGTGTGAGGGTAGCAGGCTTGTTAGTCGCAGAGAGGTAAAGATGGCGATGCCACAGTTTAAGTGCAAGGTCATGATATTCCAGTCTAGAATAGAAAATGATGGAAAAAGTCGAAAATATTAACAGAAAACTCAATAGATCTTGTTGATTGGGTGAAGTTGGAGGAGAGGTTTAAGGAGAAATTACTGGTTTCTGGCTGGGAAACTAGGTGGATAGTGACCATTCCTTAGGGTAATGAATGATGGAGGTGGGGTGGTTTGTTTTGGCTGCGCTTGGTCTTCCTTGCTTTGCGAGGTCTTCCTCTAGTTGTGGCCAGTGAAGGCTACTCTTGGTTGCAGTGTGTGGGCTGCTCACTGTGGCTTCTCTTGTTGTGGAGCACGGGTCCTAGAGCATGGGGCCCATGGATTTAGTTGCTCCGAGGCTTGTGGCATCTTCCCGGATCAGGGATCAAACCCGTGTCCCCTGCACTGGTAGGCAGATCCCTATCCTCCAGGCCACCAGGGAAGTCCCTTGTTTCGTTTTTGATGAGTATAGGTGAGTCCAGTGTCAGACATGTTGATTTCAGTGTCCACTGATACCTAGAGATGTCGAGTGAGAACTTGAATCTGGAGCTCAGAGATCTATCTGGAAATAGTCAGGAACTTCAGCATTAAGGTGTTAATCATAGCCATGGAAGTGAGGCGAAATCCTATCCCAGTTAAGTGTGTGGAATGACAAGGCTAGGTATGCTAAGGTACAGTGGCAGGGGAAGAGCTTCTAAAGTAAGTTGAACAGGATGGTCAGAAAAGGAGGAGGCTTCTGGTGCTACTGAAGCCAAGCAGTGGGGAGACTCGTGTTAACCCTTTAAAGTCTCAGGTTTATAATTTTAAAATAATTTAGGATTGTAATTAATGTATGGCCATTAATTGAGGAGAAGGAAGGTAAGAGGGGGCTTCAGTCAGTCTGTTTATCCTTTTGCGGGAAGGGTGCTGCATCCAGCGTCATGTGGGATCCTCGTTCCCTGACCAGGGATCAGACCTGTGCCCCTGCAGTCAAAACCTGGCGCCTTAACCACCGGACATCAGGGAAGTCTCCTGTTGACCCTTTTTCAAGTGGGCAAGTGGAACCTCTTGCTTCTGAGTGTCTTTCAGAAGAAATGTAATTCGCATACACATTTTAAAAGTGTGCACTTCAGTGGTTTTTAGTATAATGACAAGGTTGTAGTGACAGCAATCACTACTATCTAATTGAGAAATTTTGTTACTTCATAAAGAAACCTTGTTAGCAGTTATTCTCACCCCTGCTCCCCATTCTCATGAAACCACTAACTGCTTTATCTGTGAATTCGCCTAGTCTAGACTTGTCATATAAATGGAATCCTACCGTATATGGCTGTGCCTGGCCTCTTTCCCTTAGCATAATGTTGTGATGGCTTATCCATGTTATAGCATGTATCAGAATAATCTTCCATTATATGGATATACCACATTTTGTTCATTTATTTTTCATGAACATTGTTGTTTCTCCTTTTTGACTATTATATGAACATTCATGTACAAGTTTTTGAATGAACGTGTTTTTAATTCTTGGATATATATGGGAATGAAATTCCTCTTTTTGAGGAATCACCAGACTGTTTTCCAAAGTGGCTGCACCATTTTATATTCCCAGCATCAGTGTAGGAGGTTACAGTTTCTCTACATCTTTGCCAATATTTCCTTTTTTTCCTAGTAATAATTAATTTTATTTGTAAAAAAAAAATGCATATTTATAGCCATCATCAATTCAGTTCAGTCGCTCAGTCGTGTCCAGCTCTTTGTGACCCCATGAATTGCAGCACGCCAGGCCTCCCTGTCCATCACTAACTCCCGGAGTTCACTCAAACTCACGTCCATTGAGTCGGTGATACCATCCAGCCATCTCATCCTCTGTCGTCCCCTTCTCCTCCTGCCTCCAGTCCCTCCCAGCATCAGAGTCTTTTCCAATGAGTCAACTCTTCGCATGAGGTGGCCAGAGTACTGGAGTTTCAGCTTTAGCATCACTCCTTCCAAAGAAATCCCAGGGCTGATCTCCTTTAGAATGGACTGGTTGGATCTCCTTGCAGTCCAAGGGACTCTCAGGAGTCTTCTCCAAAACCACAGTTCAAAAGCATCAATTCTTTGGCACTCAGCTTTCTTCACAGTCCAACTCTCACATCCATACATGACCACTGGAAAAATCATAGCCTAGACTGCTGCTGCTGCTGCTAAGTTGCTTCAGTCGTGTCCGACTCTGTGCGACCCCATAGACGGCAGCCCACCAGGCTCCCCCGTCCCTGGGATTCTCCAGGCAAGAACACGAGTGGGTTGCCATTTCCCTCTCCAATGCATGAAAGTGAAAAGTGAAAGTGAAGTTGCTCAGTCGTGTCCGACCCTCAGCGACCCCATGGACTGCAGCCTTCCAGGCTCCTCCATCCATGGGATTTTCCAGGCAAGAGTACTGGAGTGGGGTGCCATTGCCTTCTCTGTAGCCTAGATGGACCTTTGTTGGCAAAGTAATGTTTCTCCTTTTGAATATGCTCTCTAGGTTGGTCATAACCATCAGTAGGTGTGAAATGGCATATCACTGTTTTAATTTGAATTTCCTTAATAACTAATGATGTTCAGCATCTTACATGTACTTATTCACCATTGGTATTCTCTTTGAAGGAAGCCTATGACCCTTTTTGCCATATGAAATCTGAATCTCCTTTGAAGGGTTAACATGATTTATAATTAAGAGCATCAGAGAATAAGTCCTCATAGAGTATAGGGGATCTTTAGTCTGATTTTAAAGAATTTTAAATCAAGTAGTACTTGAAGAAGAAATGTATTATTACTACTTTGGCTAAATATGAAAACTTTGATATTTTACGCCATTAAGTGGTAATTTCTAATAGGTTGTTTAGGGGAATAAAGGTACCTAGAAGACTGTGGTTCTATGTATTACAGCTATTTTGTGAATGAATTTGGAAAATTTGAACAGTCATTGACTTAAATAGGGTCATGAATACTACTGCTTATCAAAGAGAAAGGAAAGTAAAAGAGCAAAAGATTTGTGGAGAAGGAGGACACTCCTGAGCTTGTAAATGTGAAGTTACAATAAGTATAGAACAATGTATGAAGTCAACATTTTTTTTTGACAATACGAAAAAGAGACCATATGAACAATAAGAAATAAGAATGTTAAGCAAATGTGTCTGCAAGAGTGTGATCCTCCCTGCTGTCCTAGGGAGCAGACTGCGTATTTTGTCTGAAGAGCCTGTCACCTGACAGGGTGCAGCGGGTTTGCTAGCCATGGGGTGGGGCCCGCAGTGTGTGCGCGCCTGTCGCTCTGCTGTGGAGCAGATTGCATGTTTTGTCTTCAGAGCCTGCCATCCAAACGAGGCGGCCAGTTTGCTAGCCGTGGGGTGGGAGCCAGCGGTGTGTGCGCGCCTCTCGCTCCGTGTTGTGCGGTGCGGGCACTGTATCACCGACAGTGCTTCTGCTCAGTCTCTTCTAAGAGTCTGAGACTCCAAATCTTTTCGACTTCAGAACATCATATCTGAAGGAATTACTTACCCACTTGATGTAAGAAATAACACACTTGATTCTTGAAGTAATGCAGTGTTATTTTTTTGAACAGTTTCTCTTATGCACTGAATAGGAAACTTCTCCAGTTGCATTAAAATCAAATCTTGCTGAAGAAGGATATGAGTGGGTATACATGTAGTGTAATAAAGTAGCCCTTTGATCAGAGCATTTCTCCTAGAACCTTGCTTCATACTGGTTACATTTTGATAATTCACATTTAAATAAAGCAGGTGGTCATTGATCTGTCTGCCGGAACTGACCCCATTTATGTCTCACGTTTGTCACCTGCAGGGTGCACTCTCTGTGACCGAGCCTATCCCTCAGACTGCCCGGATCACGGACCGGTGACTTTTGTTCCTGACACTCCAATAGAGAGCAGAGCCAGGCTTTCTCTCCCAAAGCAGCTTGTTCTCCGCCAGTCAATGGTGGGAGCAGACGTTGGTAAGACCCTGGGAACCATAAAACTTGATCAGTGTCTCTTCTTCCTTTGTAGGGTAGAGTTGTAAATGTGGATGTGTATAATTTAGAGATTACTTGCTTGATCCAGAAGTCAGTTTATGGCTGAATATTTATCCTTTTATGGAATACTTGTCCAGTGGTGATAGCACTAAATCAAGTTGAGCACTTTATTGGAAAAGTTCCCCTTTCTTAGAATCAGGATTGAATAGAGGAGAGAATCCTCCTCAAAGGCTGAATCTTTAAAGACTTGGCTTTTATTTTCAGCTGTATCATCCACTGTCAATTATCATGACAAATCACTCCTTGAAATTTAGTTTCTTTTATAAAACCTGGAAAATTTACCATTTATAACTTTTATCACCAAAAATACTTTTTATCAAATGTTTATAAATTGCTTAATACTCCTTAGGAAACGAGAGTAAGAAATATAGACTGCCACAGAATGCTTATCCATACTGGAATGTAACATGGTACCTGAATCTTTGTGCCGTTCTTTGAAAATACAATACTAGACTCATTGTTCTTTCAGGTGTAGCTTAGGCATCAGTGCGTTGAAAGCATTAAACCACTTAGATAATAAAGAGCAGTGCTTTAAGCACAAATGATCTTAGAAGTTTGATTTATTTTGTAGTAATTGCTTTACTTTTTTATAATAGAGTAATGTTGTCTAGTCCTTTTTAGGTATCAACTTGGAGGGACATGTTCCTTGTGTATAAACATTGGTTCAGGAATTTCTGATACTGCTTCTTACTCTGCATATTTCTTCTGAGCCCATTCTAATCTGTTCATTACTTTTTCCTTATTTATAGAATAGAACCCATAAGACATACCTACCTTTCAGGAGTGCTAGAATACTTTGCATGAGTTAAGCTACTGTCGTCTCTATCCTATTAGATGTTTAAATCATTGATTGTGTAGTTGGTGTCCTTCCACTGATAGGTGTGTGGACTGGAGAAACCATCCCTGTTCGGACTTGCTTTGGGCCTCTCATTGGCCAGCAGAGTCACTCCATGGAAGTAGCAGAGTGGACAGACAAGGCGGTTAATCATATCTGGAAGGTCAGTGTTTTTGAAAAATTTCTGTGACTTTTGGATGCTCTTATAGTAATGAAGTAGTTAAAAGTGATGTAAAAGTCAAACTTAGCCAAGATTCATACAGTGCCATTCATCCATCAGTAATTGAATACTACTTTCTGTTCTTGGTAGCCAAATTATAACACATAGCAAAATGTCAGATATTGAATATAGAAGATAAACTATTTTAGTCTCCATTTTGTTAGTAACCCAATGACTACTCATTTTTATTACTTGCGGCAGCTCAGGCTTTGGACTTTGTTTATATGTTGAAAGTCTTATTTTGTAATCAGCTAAAGCATTCCTCAAATATTTAGCTTGGGAAACAATTTTAGACTTGGAAGCTAAGATTATTTCTCTAGTTTTCTAATGAAAGGAGCTGAAAACTTAAGTTTCTGATATGCACACCTGTTCCTGTAACATGTTTATATAGAACCTTAGTAAATTGGAATGATGCTTGTTAACACTGAGTTAAGATGGAAATGGGTCTTGTGATAGTTGGAGAGGTAAAGTGCCACTGGCACGGGGGACTTTAGTTGTGTTGTCCAGACAAGAACACAGGAATGCTAGGTTCACTAGAGAAAAAAGAAGAGGTGGTTCTCTGACCTTAATGTCCATTTGCGTGGTGGGTTATGAAGACAAATACATAGGTATTTTATGTCTTTTCTTGTCAAGCCAAAATGTGACTAATCAAGAGCAACATGATTCTGTATACTGAGCACTAACTGTAGATCTTTAGTGGTCTTTATTGCTGGAAATGACTGGTGAAATGACAAACATATGAGAAGACAACCATGTATTTTCACACTGGCTGGGAAAGCTGGTACCTACTGCAAAGTAAATGAGATTATTGCTAGAACTCGTCGGTTCATTTGATGTGTATGTTTGCCTTCTGTTGGCAGATATACCACAATGGTGTCCTAGAATTCTACATCATTACAACTGACGAAAATGAATGTAATTGGATGATGTTTGTGCGCAAAGCCAGGTGAGATGCAATAAATAGTTATGATTCAGATATTTTTCAGTAGGAAACTTTGAATGAAATAGGAAAGAATTGAAGAATCCAATGACAGTGATATCTGAATATAGCTTAAAGCCTAAGTCTTTTCATTTTCTTCACCCCAGTATTTATTGAATAATAAATTAAAATATAAGAAATTATTCCTGTTTTATGAGCAGTTTGTTCAGTTTATCAGTGCAATAAAAAATGATACAGTTACCATTGAATTTGCAAGTAGGTTCCTTTTCTTTATATTGGCTATTGGTCAACCCCTTGGGCTTCCCAGGTGGCGCTAGTGGTAAAGAGCCCACGTGGCGGCAGTACAGGCGACGTAAGATATGCCGGTTTGATCCCTGGATCAGAAAGATCCCCTGGAGGAGGGCATGACAACCCCCTCCAGCATTCTTGCCTGGAGAATCCCCATGGACAGAGGAGCCTGGAGGGCTTCTGTCTGAGGGGTCGCACGGAGTTGGGCACAACTGAAGTGACTTAGCATGCACACACGCAATCAACCCCTTAGGCTGCTGTGTTAATTCTATCTATTTCTGTGTTTTTGTCATAGTGTTTTAAGGCTTCATTTTACTTACTTTTCTTCTAGCAGTAGACTAGAATGTTTCTGACTATGAAGAGCAATGAGGTGATATACTGAAGTAAGAATTCTGTTTCTAACAAGTTAACCCTAACAGCTAGTATAGGTAATTAGAAATGACCCAGAGAAATAGTACATCTAAGTTTTCATATAAGATTTCACTTATAGGGATATGATATGTTTAGTATATATTTTAAAATTAATATGTTTGCCAGGCATTCCCTGGATGGGGAACTAAGATTCCATAAGCAATGCAGTGTGGCCCCCCAAAATTTTTTAAGTAAATAATAAGATAAAATTAATATGCTTGATTTGTTAAATGTGATAACCTAGGAATCGGGAAGAACAGAATTTGGTGGCTTATCCCCATGATGGAAAAATCTACTTCTGTACCTCCCAAGATATCCCTCCTGAAAATGAACTGCTTTTTTATTACAGCCGGGATTACGCTCAGCAGATTGGTAAGGTTACATGCAAGACCTGCTGTCATGACTCTAACGCAGTAAAAACACCAAGGATCAGTAGTGTAGCTTTGGTAATGATTTATGTGTAAACAGAAGCAAATCACATACCTTTGTGTATATAAAAGCAGAATATTAACCTCACGGTAGAAGTGTTAAGATCTGTGAAGTTCTTCATATGCTGAAGAACCAGGCAGCCATACCAGCCAGGCAGCATGAACTTTGTGTTAGGACTATGATTTGGGGAATTTGAAGTTTCTGAGTTCCTTTTCGAACCATTACAGTTTTAAGTTCATAAAGGACAATGCTGTGAGTTGATTTAACCTTCATAGCCTCTTTCTTTGCACTGTGTCATAATGACAAGTGATGACACTCCATCCCCTTTCTGATGTCTGTGTCAGAAGCGTTCTCTGTCCTTTTTCAGTGTAATAAAACTTCTGCCATGCACACACACAAGATTTTGTGTGTAATAAAATCTTCAGTTTTTTGCCTAGGAAGATGCCTTATAGTTCAGTATTTACCGGGTTTTCCCTATGTGCCTGACACACTATTTGAGATGCTGGGACTAGAGCATTGAACAAGATTTGTTTAATTTTACAGGTAGTGGGCAAGCTGGAAATTTTGATAGAAGGGAAAATTAGAGCAACAATCAGTAAGTTTTAAAATTTGAATTTTAAAATTGAAGTAAACACATGGAGTAATTTTATTTTTAAGGTGTTCCTGAACACCCAGATGTGCATCTCTGTAACTGTGGCAAGGAGTGCAGTTCCTATACTGAGTTCAAAGCCCACCTGAGCAGCCACATCCATAACCACCTTCCTAGCCACGGCCACAGCAGCAGCCACGGGCCGAGCCATAGCAAAGAGAGGAAGTGGAAGTGCTCCATGTGCCCCCAGGCTTTCATCTCTCCTTCCAAACTTCACGTCCACTTTATGGGTCACATGGGTATGAAGCCCCACAAGTGCGATTTCTGTAGCAAGGCTTTCAGTGATCCCAGCAACCTGCGGACCCACCTCAAGATACACACAGGTAAGCTGTCCTGGACCATGAAGTGGGATTTTGAAAAATTAGAAATTGCTAATGGCGTGGCAGCAAGGGTTGAGATCAGATGTTAGAGAATCGGCTGGCTGACAGGAGGACTTCATTGGGTCATGAATTGTGTGGAATAACTGCCTCCTCAGAGAATATTACTAAGTTGCTCCATCTTCCAGGTGGCCTAGTCATAGTTTGAAGGTGACTGGGAAAATGAAGTTAATAATCAGGGAGTTCATCTCTGTTTGGACCTGAAGGTAATTCTCAGAAACAGCTAGAGCGTACTATTAGAGGCCACCCCTGTCACTAGCCAGAGCCAGTTTCTGTCCTTTGAATATTGTTTGTTGAACACCACCAGAATTTATTGAGTTTATATTTCCTAAACTCCATGCACACCAAACCCTTTCTCTTAGCCGTAAGTTTTTATCATATGCACTATAACAATAACTGATTTAGTTTGGTTTTCTTAGTTGGGTCATTTTCTCCAAAGCTTTCAAGGTGAAATTCTTCCTTATCCTTTTGCATTAAGACTGAGTAGTTCCAGCAGAGTGTGTGTAGCCCACAAACCTTAAGATTTGGAACGGCTTATGAGAAAAGGTTTGCTAACCCCTGACTTAGAATAACTTTTTTTTGCATTCTTAAAAAGATTTTATTTCATCCTTGGTTTATGAAGACATGTATTTTATTTAAAAAAGAAAACTAAAATTTAGGTTGTAAAAATATGTTTGCTTATGGACAAGTACTAGAAGTCTTGAGGTTTTTTTTTTTAATGATTGAATTAAGTTAGGCACTAGGGTTATAAGTGATTGTTTTTTCCCTCAGAACTTGTATCATGTGTTAGCTGTAAACAGTAAAGAGTGTGTGTGTAGGTAAGCAGTCATAGGTCAGGTTTGTTAGCTTCACTAGCTTTAGTTGCAGCATATAATTCAGTGGCTCTAGGTAGACAGTCCTAGAATGTGAGATTCCAGTTACCGGTCATTTCTGTTTTATTCCTGCCTCTGCCACATACCTGTACAATGTGTCTCTTCATGCTGAGGGTGCTCGTGGCACTTTGATTCACGGTGTGATCATTTGGGTTAATATGCAGGTCAAAAGAACTACAGGTGTACTTTGTGTGACAAGTCTTTCACCCAGAAGGCTCACCTGGAATCCCACATGGTCATCCACACGGGGGAGAAGAACCTCAAGTGTGACTACTGTGATAAGTTGTTCATGCGGAGGCAGGACCTCAAGCAGCACGTGCTCATCCACACGCAGTGAGTGACCTGTAGCTGACCGCGGCTCGGGCGGTGAATGCGGGCTTGTGTGTGCCGGCTCACTGTCTGTCTCCCGCCGTGGCACCTGTAGCTAGCTGTCTCCTGTGTTCCACACAGCCTGTGTTCTCTGACCACTCAGACTGTGTTCTGACCACGTAGTCCCAAAGCTAAGGTTCTGGTTTATCCTGGAAGAGTTTATGTGCTTGCTTTGTTTTCTCATTTTCACTTCTACTCTTTATTCCTTCTTTCTTTTATATTTTTGAAACAAAATTTCATTTGATTAATGAATTTTTTAAGTACCTCCTTGAAGTCCAGCAATTTGCTAAGTGGTGAAAATACAAAGATGAGAATGGTCCTTGGATTTAAAGAGCTCAGAGGCCATTAAGAGAAACAGAAGGTAAATAATTGCCATGCTGTGTTGCAGATGTTAGAGTAAGTGTAGGATCCTGAAAGACTATAGAAGAGGGTTACCTCACCTAGTCTGCGAGTATCCTGAGAAAGCTTCCTGGTAGTTGGAGCTAAGTATTAAGGTAAATTAGAGTTATTCAGGGAATAGTCTTCTAGACAGACGAAATGGGGTATGTAGAAACATGAATGTGAAAAGGACTATGAAATAAGAGTGGTTCTCTATAGTGAGAGCATCCCATGTATGTGAGAGCAATAGAGGGAGGCAGTAGCCAAATAATGAAGAGCCTTTTATCCAGTTCAAAATTAAGTTTCATTCTGGGAGTAGTGGAGAGTCATAGGGGCATTTTTCCTCCCCATGTACCAGGAACTACTCTGCTTTGTGAGTGTGTGTGCATGTGTATATTTTCATTATGGTATATAACACAAATTTTTCTGTCTTAACCCTTTTTAAGTGTGTAGTTCAGTGATGTTAAATGTATTCACATTCTTGCACAAGCATTTAAGGATTTTAAGGGAAAGAATGTCATGGTGAGATGTCTCTTTTGTAGAGACTACTCTGGCAGCAGGACAAGGGGGTGGAAGGAGGAGAAGGCCAAATATTGGACTGCCCGTTAGGAATTTATTGCATGAATCCAACTGTAATTAATTGTCCAGCCTATGTTAGTTACAGTGACAAATAGAAGAGAGCAGATTCTGTGGTCCTTCGCTTTTAGCAAGTGTTAGAAGAGAGAGAAAACATTAGCTTGTATTTTATTTAGAAATACATCAAAAATGGAACCTTTATTCTTATCATGGGTTTTAGATAAACATTTTGTTTTCATATCTGCTCTTTTATCTGATTTGTAATCACAGTGCAACCTGAAACACTGAAATACCAAAGGAGTCTGGATCTACATTCCTGGCTCTCAGAATGACCTTTTGAAACAGAGTTTCCATTAAGTGGTTTCATTATTAGTATGAAATTTTATAAATTAGATACATTAATTATCAAATTTTATATATAGTTTTACAAGTTGGAACGGAAAAACCTCGCTGGGGTCATTTAATCTAGCTGCTTATATTAGCTTGAGCTGCCACATCAAAATACCGTAGACTGAGTGGTGGCTTAAACAAAAAATTTATATTCTTAAACTTCTGGAATCTGAAAGTTGAGACCAGGGTGCCAGCATGGTTGGGTTCTGATGAGGGCCTTCTTCCTGGCTGCCTTCTTGTTATGTGCTCAGGTGGAGGAGAGAGTGAACAAGCTCTGATCTCTTTCTCTTCTTCTGAGGACATAACCCCATCATGGGGGTCCCATCCTCATAACCTCATCTAAACTGTAGGTCCCCACCTCCAGATTCCAACACGTTATGAGTGGAAGCATCAGCATACTAGTTGAGGTATTCAGCCCCTGACACTGCTCGTGATAGTCACTTGGGAAATGTGAGAAACAGTGATTGGTGCCAAGGCCCCACCTCCAGGGATTCTGATTTAGCTGATCAGGGGCAGAGCCCTGGCCTTGGTATTTTTAAAAAGTTTGCTAAGTGGGTCTAAGGTTCAGGCAGGGTTGAGTGCCCCATTTTATCTGATTAACGTATTGGATTTTCATAAAGACACAGGGTTCGGATGCTCAAAAAAAGTTAAAAAATTCGTACTCTGTATGATACCCAAGTTTCTTGTCAGCTCTAAAATGTCTGAGCCAGGGTTATTACTCCAGCCTTGACGCTGCTGACATCTTGAATTGGATACTTGTAGGGGCTACTGTTAACACTATAGTTAGATACCATTATGTTGGTCAGTTGGCAAACATTTTCAAATTTGAGTCTTCCAGTTAGTAAGAATGTGGGGTAACAGGTGCTCTGAAACGGCTGTGGATGGACATGTATATTGATACAACAGTGTTGGAAAACAGCTTAGCATCATTGTGGTAAAATTGAAGGTGTACATATCCTTGGATCCAGCTGTGCCTCTCCTAAGTATATGCCCTAGAGGAACAGACCCACAATCCAGTGTAGAAATGTTCACATAGCAGTCTTGCCTGTGGTGGTAAAAAAAAAACCACCAGAGTACCCATTAACAATAGAACCAGTGCCACAACCAGGTGGTGGTGTATTTGTAAGTAGCCTCCTGCCGTGGAAGCAACGTGATTGAACTTCAGAAAGAGGCAAAAACACAAAAGGGATACATACAGTACAATCCCGTTTACCTAGAATTCTAAAACAGGCAAAATCAGTCTGTGCTGTTTAAACTGCACACATGTCTTATGACTGTTCTATATAATACATCTCCTATAGAGAAGTTGGATTCTAGTTGGGTAGAGCTTCTCAGACAAAGGTCTTGAGGTTGTGCAGAGTAAGTGTGTGCCTCAGTTGTATTTGTAATCCCAAATGTTTTGTTTTGTTTTTTCCTTGTGTTCCTCTTAGAGAACGCCAGATCAAGTGTCCCAAGTGTGACAAGCTGTTCTTGAGGACAAATCACTTAAAGAAACATCTCAATTCACATGAAGGAAAACGGGATTATGTCTGTGAAAAATGTACAAAGGCTTATCTAACCAAATATCATCTCACCCGACACCTAAAAACCTGCAAAGGGCCCACCTCCAGTTCATCAGCACAGGAGGAGGAGGAGGAAGATGACTCGGAAGAGGAAGAGCTGGCGGACTCGGTGGGGACAGAGGACTGTCGCATCGGCAGTGCTGTGTATTCAGCAGATGACTCTCTCTCTGCACATAAATAGAAGAGAAAGAAGCTGACTATTCCGGATGGAAAATGCAAAAGGGAAAAACACATAACCAGTTACCCACTACAGTGGTTTTTATATAAAATAGTTTGATTCCTTCCAGCCAACAGTCAAAACAGACTAAATGGGAATGGATAAATCACTTAGAGAAGAGTATCCTAATGAAAACACTTTTAAAAAGATTGAGAATAGAGCACGTGTCCTCTTTTTAAGTGGTGTATGGGGAGGCAGGTGTCAGCTTTTGAGATCTGTTCTTTATTTACATGATAATCTGGGTGATAACATTTATACCTGAATCAGAGCTGCCCTCTGCCCAACAAATCAGATTTATTTTAAATCTTTCATTATTTCATTTTTCTCCCAACTCATTGATTTGGTAAGCAACTGTTGACTTGGTCCCTGTGTCACAGTCGTCCTGATTGTGGTTCTGGTGTTATGTTTTATGCAGACTTGTGACTTAAACTCATCCCAGAATGGATTGGAACGTAATAGTGTAAGCTTGTTACTCTGACCGCTGCTCCCAGATTTAAAGCACCACCTGCCTTCATCTCTCCTGGCCGCTGGGGAGTTTAGGGTAGATCTTGCTTCCCAGAATTTCACAGGTACCTAGAGAGCAGGTGAGAAAGGAGCAGCCAGGCAGCAGCAGGCACTGATGGAGAGAAGAAAAGGAGCGGTGCCTGGGCCACTGTCCAGAGTGCTTCTGTCATGTGCTCTGATGGACGCTGGAGTAAGAGACCTGATTGCTGTTCCTTAGAGATCTTTGAAAGTTTCGACACATCTCTGTCCCCAGTGAAGCTTCCAGCACCCAAACAGAGAGTATCTGGAGGTCTAACAAGCCAAGTAATGCCTGCTGTGTTGTCTCCTGATAGCAAGGACATGTGGACCAACTGACAGAGAGGTACCTTGGCTCATGGAAAGAAGGAGAGAGTGATCCTTTCTATCTGGCTTATTCTCTGAAAAGGATCAAGACACCATTAAAATGTTGCCAACTCAAAATGAGAAGACACGTTGGTGCATTTGCAAGGTTAGGCGCTCCCAGTTGTCTATGGTGAAGGACCTCAACAGTTAAAAACTGTGGATTCCAAAGGATTTGGAAAGTGCAGAAGGTCAAATGGTCACTACGTGGATGTATTTTCAGGGTTCCAACTTAATTCACCTAACTGTCTGATCTGTCATCTGGTTTTTCTCATGTATAGCCTGCTTTCAGCAAGAAGCAAACACATCCTGAATTTGACGGTTGATGGAACATGCTCTCCTGCTCTAAGGCACAACCTCTGGGCTGGAGTGGAGAGGACTCTGGTGGGAAGGTTTTGCTGCTAATGTATTTATGGAATGAATGTATTTCATTCAAATCTGTATCCTCTAGGAAGGATTAAAAACTTTTTAAAAAATACAATACCTCTTGTAATCTCATTTTGTGGAAGGAGAGGATTGAAGCTGTTACAGGAAAATGAGGTCCAGCTTGAGTTTTTCTAAGATCAGAAGTTGGAGAAAGTATTTCCTAAGTACCTTAGCTTTGAAATTAAATTTTAGAATGCTTGTACAGAACAGTGCTTAGACAAATCGTGCTTCCTGTGTCTCCAGCTCTCGTCCCTGCCCTCTTCCTTCCTAAGGTAGTGCCTCTTCTTTGCTGCCTCCATGGAGAAGTACAGGTCTGCGGCTGAGGGAGTGGGTGAGGTGGTGTTGGTTAAAGGTGGGTGTCAACCTGAGGTCACGAGCCGCCGTTAGGGAGCTCTGATGGGGATGAGGCAACCCCACGTTCACCTTCTCAAGCTGGGAAAGGCGTCCTAGCGGCAGCCACTCCTGTCCCCGGGAAGCCACTGGTGCCGGAGCTCCAAGTGCCCTTTCTCTCTTTAACTTTGACTCCTGCTGAGTTAAACTTCATCATCTCCAGATGCTGGTTGGAATGCTTCCCAAGATAGTTAAAAGTGTTAGTTGCTCAGTCATGTCTGACTCTTTGTGACCCCATTGATGGTAGCCTGCCAGGTTCCTCTGTCCATGGACCTCTTCAGGCAAGAATGCTGGAGTTGGTATCCAATCCCTCTTCCAGGGGATCTTCTGGAGCCAGAAATTGATCCTGGGTCTCCGTTGCAGGTGGATTCTTTACTGTCTGGGCCACCAGGGAAACCCAAGATAGTTATTATATCAAAGCAAACAAAAACAGAGGATTTCTGAAAAATAGTTTGTGAGAATGAAGATGTTATTTCTTGCTAATGACTGTCTCCTTTTTTTTTTTTTTAACCTCTTAGACTTAAATGGCACATTCTAAGTCTTTTCTCACAAGATGAGGAAATAAGCAGCTGCCCCTTTGACAAGATTTTACTCTGAGCCTTTTCTGCCCGTCACATGTGGCCTCGTCTCTGGCTGCTGTTGGGATCCAGTGCTGTTCGGTGAATGGTCTCATGCAGAGGCAGGGTGTTATAAGGGTGGGTACCGGAGCCTGGCTGATTGTTCTCTCATCTGGGTTTTGCTGCATGATGGTCTGGAAGTGTGGTCAAGTTATGTAACCTCCCTATGCCTCTGTTTACTTAACTGTAAGTGGAGACTACTCATAATTGTTCACATTTCATAGCATTGTTTGATGTTAATTCATGCAAAGGGCTGGCACAGTGTTTACCACTGGCTGGTATCCCTTAGTTTTAGATTGACCAGCATAGATTTCTGTCCTTAAAATATGGCTGTTTATGACCCAAGAAGTGCTGGATTTTAGTAAGACAAGTGAAACTGGCATGAATTGAGTTTTCAAGACCAAAGTCTAGAAATTACTGACCTATATACACACTACCCAGTAAGCATCCTTTTTACTGTACCTTGAGGAACATAAATGTTGCTAGAGCTATCAGCCTCTTATCAAGTATGTAAACGTATATTACCTGATCACCAAGCTGCGTCTTAGAGTCAAACACTCAAACATATCTTCAGGAACATAAATGATATCTGTTGTGAGCAGAATTGTGTTCCTTCAAAGTTTGTGTTTTGAAGTTCTAACCCCAGGACCTCAGAATGTGAGTATATTTGGAGATAAGTTCTTCAAAAGAGTGATTAAATTAAAATGAGGTCCTCAGGGCACACCTTTATCCAGTGTGACTTGGTCTCCTTATAGAAGAGGATATTTGCACAGACAGGCATGGAGGGAAGACTCAGGGAGATCTGTGTCTGCAAGCTGAGGAGAAATGTCTCGGAAGAAACCGCTCTGCTGGCATCTGGACCTCCAACTTCTGGCCTCCACAGCTGTAAGAAGAATTTCGCTCGTTTGGGACCCCCAGTCTTAGTACTTTGTTGTGGCAGCGCTGGCAAAGGAAATACTGTCCAACCGAACACGTCATTGTTAGGAAGATGGCTTATGGAGGAGCAGCTGCCTGGGGAGTAATTGCAGTTTCACCACAGTTTGAGAAGTCATGAGTACATCGTGGCAGTGACAATCTGCAGTGGTGTGTTGCTGAAGTGATAGAATTGTTCCTTAGTCATTCCTTGTTTCTCTTGCATATACACACTTGACAGTTTTGCAGCCCCCAGTCCTATGTAGTCCTCTGACAAGGACAACTTTCTTTTCAAAACCATCTATTGGCAAACAAAACCAAACCAAAATATTTATTAAGTTCTGGCCCAGATTAAAGGCATTAGAGAACAGGAAAATGACCAGAACTTACGCCTTTGTCCGGAAACTCAGAGATTTGCAGAGATGTGGATGCTTCACTAGATCACCTGAGAAATGAGAACAGTCAGGCGTCAGGGCAGCCCCAGGCTACTAATGAGCCTCCTGGGCTTGGCAGGTGATCCTGAAGCGGTCCAAGGCAGTCTGCTGTTGGAGACCACACAAGAGACTGATGCAGACACCTGCACCTAAGGTGAGCCAGAGGTGGCAAGTGTCCCAGGCAAGAGAGGTCATAAGATCTAGGGGCAGGAGTGAACAGTGTCATACTAAGAAAAGAACAGTAAGGGAAATTGGGGACACAGCCTGGATCTGCGGTGTAGTAAAAATGAGACTGAAGCAAATGTTTGAGATACAAGGCTAGACATTTTAGAATTGAGTAGTTTACCAGATAAGTAGCTGGCGGTTTTTTTTTTTTTTTACTGTTTTTAATTGCAATGATAGTGTTCACTTGTGGCAGTTCACATTGTTCTAAATGTGTTCTTAAATAACACATTTAATCGGCACAGTAGGCTTGTGATGATCCCTAGTATAAAGGAGGCATAGATGGGGAATTCCCAGGTGATCCGGAGGTTAGCTAGCACTAACACAAGCTAGCACTTGTGGCTTTCACTGCTGTTCAGTCCTGGGAGAAGGAACTAAGATCCCACGAGCCAAAGAGCAGCCAAAGTTACATGGCTGGTGAGTGGGGTCTGTGCCTAGCCCACTAACCTTTATTGATTCTTCGGTAGTGGCCTGCCTAAAATTGGTATCTCACCACGGCCTGCATGCAG
>SJXQ01005412.1:346591-418400 GCA_006408695.1 Aepyceros melampus | reverse complement strand
TTGTTTTTGTATCCATTCAGCCAGTCTTTGCCTTTTGGTTGGGGCATTCAACCCATTTATGTTTGAGGTAATTATAGATAAGTATGATCCCGCTGCCATTTACTTTACTGTTTTGGGTTCGGGTTTATACTCCCTTTTTGTGTTTCCTGTCTAGAAAAAATCCTTTAGCATTTGTTGGAGAGCTGGTTTGGTGGTGCTGAATTCTCTCAGCTTTTGCTTGTCTGTAAAGCTTTTGATTTCCCCTTCATATTTCAATAAGATCCTTGCTGGGTACAGTAATCTGGGCTGTAGGTTATTTTCTTTCATCACTCTAAGTATATCTTGCCATTCCCTCCTGGCCTGAAGAGTTTCTACTGAAAGACCTGCAGTTATCCTTATGGGAATCACCTTGTGTGTTATTTGTTGTTTTTCCCTTACTGCTTTTAAGATTTGATCTTTGTGTTTGGTCTTTTTAATTTGATTAATATGTGTCTTGGGGTGTTTTGCCTTGAGATTATCCTATTTGGAACTCTCTGGGTTTCTTGGACTTGGGTGATTATTTCCTTCCCCATTTTAGGGAAGTTTTCTACTATTATCTCCTCAAGTATCTTCTCATGGTCTTTCTTTTTGGTCTTCTTCTTCTGGGACTCCTATAATTCGAATGTTGGAGCGTTTCATATTGTCCTGGAGGTCTCGGAGATTGTCCTCATTTCTTTTAATTCGTTTTTCTTTTTTCCTCTCAGATTCATTTATTTCTGCCATTCTATCTTCTATTTCACTAATCCTATCTTCTGCTTCTGTTATTCTACTATTTGTTGCCTCCAGAGTCTTTCTGATCTCATTTATTACATTATTCATTTTATATTGACTCTTTTTTATTTCTTCTAGGTCCTTGTTAAACTTTTCTTGCATCTTCTCAATCCTTGTCTCCAGGCTATTTATCTGTGATTCCATTTTGATTTCAAGATTTTGGATCATCTAATCTTGAATCACTATCAATACTCTTGAATTCACTATCAATATTCTGAATTCTTTCTCAGGTAGATTTCCTATCTCTTCCTCTTTGGTTTGGTTTGGTGGGCATTTCTCCTGTTCCTTTGCCTGAGTTATCTTTTTCCTTGGCTATTGTTCAATTCAGCTAGGGTTTTAGCGATTTTGTTACCCTTCAGAAACAACTTTTTGTTTTGTTAATTTTCTCTATTTTATGTGTTTTTTTTTTTAATTTTACTGGTTTCTGCTATTGTTATAATTTTTAATTTAAATAATGCTTAATACTGCTTCTTTTTTTATAGCTTCTTAATGGAGAATCCTGGATAAAGATATTAGACTTTTCTTTTTTTCTCATGTAAGTTCTTAAAGCTATAAATTTTCCTCCAAATAATTTCTTTAGTTGCATCCCACAAAATTTATTATATTCTCATTTCATTTTTCCTTAGTTCACATTTTCTAATTTCCAATGTGAGTTTTTTAGCCCTGTGTTTATTTCCTCAGTGTTTTGTAGTTTTCTGTACATAAAATTTTCACTTCCATAGGTTTATTCATAAGTCTTTTACTTTTTGGTGCTAGTGTAAGTGATACTGTTTTCCTAATTTTCCTTTCATATAGTTAATTGTTAGTTTACAGAAACACAACTGATTTTTGCATGCTCACTTTGTATTTTTCAATGTTATTGAATTTATTACTTCTAACAATGTTGTGATGAAGCCTTTAGGATTTTCTATATATGTAAGATCATGTCTGCAAACAGGGACAGTTTTACTTCTGTCTTTCCAATTGTGATACCTGTTCCTTCTCGCTCTCTCTTTTTCTAACTGCACTGACTAGGACTTCTCGTACTATATTGAATAAAAATAGGAAGAATGGGCATCCTTGCCTTGTTCCTAATACTAGAGAAAAAGTCTTAAGTTTTTTACCATTGAATAAAATGTCAATTGTGGGTTTTCACATATACCTTTCTTTTGCTGAGGTATGTTTCAAGTTTGTTGAGAGCTTTTATCATGAAAGAACACAGAATTTTGTCAAATGCTTTTTCTGCATTTATTGAGATGGACATGTGGTTTTACATTTCATTTTGTTAATGTACTGTACACATTAATTGATTTTCATACGCTGAATCATCCATCCTTGCATCCCAGTGCTAAGCCTATTTGATCATAATGAATGATGTTCTTAATGTGCTGTTAAATTTGGTTTGCTAGTAATTTGACTTGCAGTATTTTGTTAAGAATTTTGGCATCTAAATCCCTCAGGGATATTGACCTGTAGTTTTCCTTTTCTTTGTTTGATGTCTTTTTCTGGCTTTGTCATTAGGGTAATGCTAGCCTCAAACAATGAGTTTGAAGGGTTCTCTCTCCTTCAGTTTTTTAGAAGAGTCTGAAAAGGATTGGTGCTCATACATTACATATTTGGTAGAATTTGACAGTGAAGCCATCTGGTTCCAAACCTTTCTTTGACGGGAGGTTTTAATTATTTATTCCATCTCCACAGCAGATATGTGTTTCTTCTGACTATATTTTTCATGATTTAGTCTTGGTAGGTTGTGTATTTCTAGGAAGTACCTATTTCTTCCAGGTTGTCCTATTTGTTGTTCATACTAATTGCATGATTCTTTTTACTTCTGTGGTATCAGTTGTAATGTTTGTTATTTCATTTCTGATTGTTTTTATAAGCTTCCTTTCAATTTACATACTTAGTTTCTCTTTAAATGGTACCTCAGGAGCTTCCCTCACTTCAGTTCAGTCGCTCAGTCGTGTCCGACTTTTTGCGACCCCATGAATCGCAGCACGCCAGGCCTCCCTATCCTTCACCATCTCCCGGAGTTCACTCAGACTCACACCCTTTGAGTCAGTGATGCCATCCAGCCATCTCATCCTCGGTCATCCCCTTCTCCTCCTGTCCCCAATCCCTCCCAGCATCAGAGTCTTTTCCAATGAGTCAACTCTTCACATGAGGTGGCCAAAGTACTGGAGTTTCAGCTTTAGCATATTCCTTCCAAAGAACACACAGGGCTGATCTCCTTCAGAATGGACTGGTTGGATCTCCTTGCAGTCCAAGGGACTCCCAAGAGTCTTCTCCAACACCACAGTTCAAAAGCATCAATTCTTCGGTGCTCAGCCTTCTTCATAGTCCAACTCTCATATCCATATATGACCACAGGAAAAACCATAGCCTTGACTAGACGGACCTTAGTCAGCAAAGTAATGTCTCTGCTGCTAGTGGCCCAGTTAAGAATCCACCTTCCAGTGCAGGAGATGCAGGTTTGATCCCTGGTCAAGAAACTAAGGTCCCACATACCACAGGAAACTTAGCCCAAGTCCTGCCAGAACAAAAGATCCCACATGGCCTCAACAGACACTGCAATAAGGTCCCATGTGCTGCAAGGCAACGAAGACCCAATGCAGTGAAATAAATAGACAAATATATATATATATTTTAAATGATACCTCATTTATTTGTAACTTCCATACATTTGTGTTGAGACCATTGTATTTTACATATTTATGATCCAGATATGAAAAAAAAAAAACAGACAAAATTCTCCCTTTGCGGATCTTGAAATTTATTGGTATGGTTATGATAATGCTTACATCTTCTGAAATAATATGAAACTATGTCAGTTCTCCTTATTTCCCTTGTTCAAATCCAAACTCATAAAGCCCAGATAAATTTCCTGTCCTTCTATACTGTTTTCTTCCTCTGCCCAATGAATGTCTCCCTTTTTCTTAGATATTATATTATCATCTGTACCAATGTGCAGGCTTTATATCAAACACTCTCAATTTAATTAATCAAATATACTACCAGAGCATATTTATTCTGTATTATATTACCATTTTGGAAAACATTTTCCACACCGGAATATTTTCTTTGGATCTGTCAAAGATAGAGCCAAACATTAAAGTGGTGAAAACAGATTCTATTCAGTAACTACTGGTGATAGGGGAAAGGGCTGAGCTCCATTCCAATTTGTGCAAAACTGATTATGTGTTTTAAGGGGATAATGAGGGATTAGGGAAGGAGAGAGCTCAAACTGTGTCAGGGGAGTGGGACACTATGAAAAGTTGAATGATGGAAATTAGGATTATACCCTCCCCCAGAGGCTGGGAGACAGAGGTCCTATCCTTTCTAAAGTTTACATTTTGAAAGAATGGCTTTCAGTCGTTGAGAAAGCCACTTCATGGTCATAGGAGCTATATACACATATGCCTCAAAGGGATTAATGAAGGATTTATAACTATAAACTTATTTTTTTTTTAGTGCATTTTCTAGGGGAGGTGGCAGGAGCCTACTGTCAAGTGTTGGCTAGAACAAATGTGAATATCTTTTCTTGGGCTTTTTCAGGCAGGAACTCAAAGAAAGGCTGGGTCATCCTAGCATTGTGGCTAAGGCTGCCAACCAAAAGCCTTGAATGGTTTGGTAAAGTCTCTTAGTGTAGAGGTTTGAAGGAATTGTTACATACTGAGAGTTAAGGTAAGGAGCAGCGGCTGTGCTTTGCTGGAACAGCTGTGAAGAGATACCCACGTCCAAGGTAAGAGAAACCCAAGTAAGACGGTAGGTGTTGTGAGAGGGCATCAGAGAGCAGACACACTGAAACCATAATCACAGAAGACTAGCCAATCTTATCACATGGACCACAGCCTTGTCTAACTCAGTGAAACTAAGTCCTGCTGTGTGGGGCCACCCAAGATGGGTGGGTCATGGTGGACAGGTCTGACAGAATGTGGTCCACTGGAGAAGGGAATGGCCAACCACTTCAGTATTCTTGCCTTGAGAACCCCATGAACACTATGAAAAGGCAAAATGATAGGACACTGAAAGAGGAATTCCCCAGGTTGGTAGGTGTCCAATATGCTACTGGAGATCACTGGAGAAATAACTCCAGAAAGAATGAAGGGATGGAGCCAAAGCAAACACAATACCCAGCTGCGGATGTGACTGGTGATAGAAGCAAGGTCCGATGCTGTAAAGAGCAATATTGCATAGGAACCTGGAATGTCAGGTCCATGAATCAAGGCAAATTGGAAGTGGTCAAACAGGAGATGGCAAGAGTGAATGTTGGCATTCTAGGAATTAGCAAACTAAAGTGGACTGTAATGGGTGAATTTAACTCAGATGACCATTATATTTACTACTGGGTGCAGGAATCCCTTAGAAGAAATGGAGTAGCCATCAGGGTCAACAAAAGAGTCTGAAATGCAGTACTTGGATGCAATCTCAAAAACGACAGAATGATCTCTGTTTGTTTCCAAGGCAAAACGTTCAATATCACAGTAATCCAAGCCTATGCCCCAACCAGTAATGCTGAAGAAGCTAAAGCTGAACAGTTCTATGAAGACCTACAAGACCTTTTAGAACTAAGACCCAAAACAATGTCCTTTTCATTATAGTGGACTGGAATGCAAAAGAGGAAGTCAAGAAACACCTGGAATAACAGGCAAATTTGGCCTTGGAGTACAGAATGAAGCAGGGCAAAGGCTAATAGAGTTTGCCAGGAGAACACACTGGTCATAGCAAACACTCTCTTCCAACAACACAAAAGAAGACTCTACACATGGACATCACCAGATAGTTAAAACCAAGATCAGATTGATTATATTCTTTGCAACCAAAGATGGATAAGCTCTATACAGTCTGCAAAAACAAGACCAGGAGCTGACTGTGGCTCAGATCATGAACTCCTTATTACCAAATTCAGACTCAAATTGAAGAAAGTAGGGGAAACCACTCGACCATTCAGGTATGACCTAAATAAAATCCCTTATGATTATACAGTGGAAGTGAGAAATATATTTAAAGGACTAGATCTGATAGACAGAGTACCTGATGAACTATGGATGGAGGTTCATTACATTGTACAGGAGACAGGGATCAAGACCATCCCCATGGAAGAGAAATGCAAAAAAGCAAAATGGCTGTCTGAGGAGGCATTACAAATAGCTTTGAAAGGAAGAGCAGTGAAGAGCAAAGGAGAAAAAGAAAGATATTCCCATTTGAATGCAGAGTTCCAAAGAATAGCAAGGAAAGATAAGAAAGCCTTCCTCAGTGATCAATGCAAAGAAATAGAGGAAAAAAGCAGAAAGGGAAAGACTAGAGATATCTTCAAGAAAATTAGAGATACCAAGGGAATATTTCATGCAGAGATGGGCTCAATAAAACAGAAATGGTATGGACCTAACAGAAGCAGAAGATATTAAGAAGAGGTGGCAAGAATACACAGAACTATACAAAAAAGATCTTCACGACCAAGATAATCACGATGATATCACTCACCTAGAGCCAGACATCCTGGAATGTGAAGTCAAGTGGGCCTTAGAAAGCATCACTACGAACAAAACTAGTGGAGGTGATGGAATTCCAGTTGAGCTATTTCAAATCCTGAAAGATGATGCTGTGAAAGTGCTGCACTCAATATGCCAGCAAATTTGGAAAACTCAGCAATGGCCACAGGACTGGAAAATGTTAGTTTTCATTCCAATCCCAAAGAAAGGTAATGCCAAAGAATGCTCACCCTACAACACAATTGCACTCATCTCATACACTAGTACAGAGAAGGCAATGGCACCCCACTCTAGTACTCTTGCCTGGAAAATCCCATGGATGGAGGAGCCTGGTGGGCTGCAGTCCATGGGGTCGCTAAGAGTCGGACACGACTGAGCGACTTCACTTTCACTTTTCACTTTCATGTATTGTAGAAGGAAATGGCAACCCACTCCAGTATTCTTGCCTGGAGAATCCCAGGGATGGGGGAGCCTGGCTGGCTGCCGTCTATGGGGTCGCACAGAGTCTGACATGAGTGAAGCGACTTAGCAGCAGCAGCAGCAGCAGCATACGCTAGTAAAGGAATGCTCAAAATTCTCCAAGCCAAGCTTCAGCAATACATGAACCGTGAACATCCTGATGTTCATTCTGGTTTTAGAAAAGGCAGAGGAACCAGAGTTCAAATTGCCAACATCTGCTGAATCATCGAAAAAGCAAGAGAGTTCCAGGAAAACATCTATTTCTGCTTTATTGACTATGTCAAAGCTTTTGACTGTGTGGATCACAATAAACTGTGGAAAATTCTGAGAGAGATGGGAATACCAGACCACTTGACCTGCCTCTTGAGTAACCTATATGCAGGTCAGGAAGCAACAGTTAGAACTGGCCATGGAACAACAGACTGGCTCCAAATAGGAAAAGGAGTACGTCAAGGCTCTATATTGTCACCCTGCCTATTTAACTTCTATGCGGAGTATATCATGAGAAACACTGGGCTGGAAGAAGCACAAGCTGGAATCAAGATTGCTGGGAGAAATATCAATAACCTCAGATATGAAGATGACACCACCCTTACCGCAGAAAGTAAAGAGGAACTAAAAAGCCTCTTGATGAAAGTGAAAGAGGAAAGTGAAAAAGTTGGCTTAAAACTCAACATTCAGAAAACTAAGATCATGGCATTTGGTCCTATCACTTCATGGGAAATAGATGGGGAAACAGTGGAAACAGTGTCAGACTTTATTTTGGGGGGCTCCAAAATCACTGCAGGTGGTGATTGCAGCCATGAAATTAAAAGACGCTTACTCCTTGGAAGGAAAGTTATGACCAACCTAGATAGCATATTCAAAAGCAGAAATATTACTTTGCCAACAAAGGTCCGTCTAGTCAAGGCTGTGGTTTTTCCAGTGGTCATGTATGAATGTGAGAGTTGGACTGCAAAGAAAGCTGAGCCCCTTAGAATTGATGCTTTTGAACTGTGGTGTGGAGAAGACTCTTGAAAGTCCCTTGGGCTGCAAAGAGATCCCACCAGTCCATCCTAAAGGAGAACAGTCCTGGCTGTTCATTGGAAGGACTGATGATGGGGCTGACACTCCAATACTTTGACCACGTGATGTGAAGAGTTGACTCACTGAAAAAGACCCTGATGCTGGGAGGGCTTGGGGGCAGGAGGAGGAGGAGCGGACGACGGAGGACAAGATGGCTGGATGGCATCACCAACTTGATGCACATGAGATTGGTTGAACTCCGGGAGTTGGTGATGGACAGGGAGGCCTGGGGTGCTACAATTCATAGGGTCGCAAAGGTTGGACACAACTGAGGGACTGAACTGAACTGAGAGTTTGTTTGTAGTTCTTAGCTTCCATCTTTGCATTCCAAATTAGTTTAAATTCGAATAGTCCTTTATTTTTTGGTGGTCCTTTTAAATTTTAATATTTATTTTGATAAATATATATATTTTAAGTTTTGAGGAAAGTTATGTTTATATGACATTGCATGGATCAGAAAGAAAAATGTTGAAAAATTAATCCAATTTCCCTAAAAGATAGTTTTTCAAAGTCATTGCAGTTTTATTTTTTATTTTCATGGTATTTAAAAATTTTTTTTATGTTATAGTTGATCAACAATGTCCTTAGTTTCAGGTATACAGCAAAGTGATTCAGTTATACATAAACATCTATTTATTCTTTTTCAAGTTCTTTTCCCATTTAGGTTACTATAGAATATTGAGTAGAGTTTTCTGGGCTATATATAGTAGGTCCTTATTGGTTGTCAATTTTAAAGATAGTAGTGTGTACACAGGAATCCCAAACTCCCAATCTATCCTTCTTCCCACTCTGGTAACCATGTTTATTCTCTAAATCTGTGAGTCTGTTTCTGCATTGTAAATTACTTCATTTGTATCATTCATTTTTTAGTTTCCACATATAAGTGGTAACTTATGATATTTGTCCTTTAATGATAATAGTTCTTTAATAAAGTGAAAGTGAAAAGTGAAAGTAAAGTCACTCAGTCATGTCTGACTCTTTGCGGCCCTTTGAACTGTAGCCTACCAGGCTCCTCCATCCATGGGATTTTCCAGGCAAGAATAATGGAGTGGGTTGCTATTTCCTTCTCCAGGGGATCGTCCCAACCCAGGGATCGAACCCAGGTCTCCTGCATTGTAGGCAGACACTTTACCGTCTGAGCCACCAGGGAAGTTGATAGTCCTGTAATAGCCAGATTCCAGTTCTTGTTTTCTTTTGGTATTGACTGGCCTGTTCTGCTCATTGCTGCATACTGAAGATCCGATGCAAGGGCTGCTGTGTGTGGTTGAGCAGTTTACATCTGCACAGATATGCCTGGATGAAGAGTGAGGAAGAGCTTAAATTCAGCTTGTGCTTTGCATGCTGTGAGTCCCAACACCAGCAATCATATCTTCCAAATCACATAAATATTCATACGACCTACTGGTTATCCTGCCAACGGCAATGCCTAGGTCACAGGGTTCTAAATGCTACCAGATAGACATCTTCTAACCTTTTGTTCCGAAGAGTTGAGGTAAAAGCAGCTTTAAGCTGAAATTTTCAGTAATTACCTTGGCTTTTGCTTTTATTTTGCAACCAGATTGCGCACTTGGAGCACAAGTGAGTCCTTTATAAGAGTCTGATTAGATTCCACTGAAGGTCTTCAAAAGCATGGTTTTGTAGCTGCAGGCCTCTCAAACATAATCACTACCTTAGTAACCAATGTCACAACGAAGAGAAACAGATTCCCTTGGGGGAATTGAGTGTCTTTTTGTTGATTTTCGTTTGAGATTGCGGTAGATTTATCTGTTTGCCATGAAATTAAAAGATGTTTGCTCCTTAGAAGGAAAGTTATGACCAACCTAGACAGCATATTAAAAAGCAGAGACATTACTTTGCCAACAAAGGTTCATCTAGTCAAGGCTATGGTTTTCCCAGTGGTCATGTATGGATGTGAGAGTTGGACTATAAAGAAAACTGAGTGCTGAAGAATTGATGCTTTTGAACTGTGGTGTTGGAGAAGACTCTTGAGAGTCCCTTGGACTGCAAGGAGATCCAACCAGTCCATCCTGAAGGAGATAAGTCCTGGGTGTTCATTGGAGGGACTGATGTTGAAGCTGAAACTCCAGTCCTTTGGCCACCTGATGAGAAGAGCTGACTCATTTGAAAAGACCCAGATGCTGGGAAAGATTGAGGGCAGGAGGAGAAGGGGACAACAGGATGAGATGGTTGGATGGCATCACCGACTCAATGGACATGGGTTTGGGTGGACTCTGGGTGTTGGTGATGGACAGGGAGGCCTGGAGTGCTGCGGTTCATGGGGTCACAAAGAGTTGGACATGATAAGCAACTGAACTGAACTGAACTATCTGCTTGTATTATCATTTTCCATAGAAGTTTATGGAGAGATATTTTCAAGTAGGGTCATGATTTGTTCTTGTGTAATGCCAATTCTTTTTTTTTACATTCATGGGGATTTTGTTAGATTTTGAAAGTTTGTATGTGTTTTTCACCTCAGTAAAGTGTTTAATTCCTTCATGTACCAACTTATACATTCCTATTAATTCACCCCCAATTTTTCTCTACAAAAACATAAAAAATTAAAGACCATTTTGATTTTTTTCAGTGTCTTAACTTTGCATTTTAGATTCCATAGGAAGTAATTAAAAAACAGCAGTGAGAATAGAAAGTGATATATTTGCTTAGATCAAGAAAATTAATTTTTAAAGTTCTTCATGGTAGTATAAGATATTTAATTTTTTTTGGAAAAAAATATGGAAAAGCTAAAAGCTGGGATGTATATCAACATCCTATGCCAACCTCAACTTTACTGATATCTACATTTCAGACTTTGTATAATTGACCAAACTGGCTTTTTGCCCCCAGTTTTTGCCTGAAACCAAAATAGATTCCAAGGTCTCCCATTAAGCATCAGAGAGGTAAATTGCTGCCCACTGCTAAGAAGCAAAGATTCTTATTTGTCTGTTTCAAGACTCATCAGAGCATATTCTTCAGTTACTATGGAAGCTTTCTCAAGCTAAATTTGAGAGGGTCTCTGGGCAGAACTGAAATACCAACAATAATAGAAAGAACAAGGTTTTAATTCTTCTGGAAATTATTTGCATATTTTTTTTCCTTACCTGAGGTGCCAAATTATTTAATTAGATTACATTGACCTGACTTGGATATTAATGGTTCTGAAGATAATACATGTGGGAAATTTTTTGATAGAAAAAAAAATTAGAGAGTTGGAAAACAAAAGCTGATAGAATCCACATTGACAAACAAGTTTTAATTTTTCAAAGTTGAGCATTTCAGTTATGTAGGTTTTACTATTGATTTCATCAATTGTATTCAAGTTCAGTCAGTTCAGTCGCTCAGTCGTGTCCGACTCTTTGCGACCCCATGAATCACAGCACGCCAGGCCTCCCTGTCCATCACCATCTCCCGGAGTTCACTCACAGTCACGTCCATCGAGTCCGTGATGCCATCCAGCCATCTCATCCTTGGTCGTCCCCTTCTCCTCCTGCCCCCAATCCCTCCCAGCATCAGAGTCTTTTCCAATGAGTCAACTCTTCGCATGAGGTGGCCAAAGTACTGGAGTTTCAACTTTAGCATCATTCCTTCCAAAGAAATCCCAGGGCTGATCTCCTTCAGAATGGACTGGTTGGATCTCCTTGCAGTCCAAGGGACTCTCAAGAGTCTTCTCCAACACCACAGTTCAAAAGCATCAATTCTTCAGCGCTCAGCCTTCTTCACAGTCCAACTCTCAATGCTATAGTAATTCATGCTAGTTTGTACCTATATTTGTCTCAGGTAAATAAGTAACAATCAATTTATTTTTAAAAGTTCTTCATAATCCTTAGCATTTAATATAATTAAATTTTTAGTCGATTTCTCAAAAATACTGCCTAATGTCCAAATTTTACTGATATTCATAGTTTTGTCTTACTTGGCACAGTTACAGGCATTGTTACAATAAACTGAACATTTTTCCAGTGTCAAAAATTCATAGTTGTAATATAAAGAACTTATTAGTTTTTCAGATCAAGTATAAAATTAGATACAGTTATGACAACTATTTCTTTGTTCCCCTGTGGTAGAAATATCTCTTTAAATTTTAGATTCTTTTTTATGTGTTCATAAACATAAGAATTTTATTTTGAATTTATTTTTCTTGTTGAAAAAATTTAGAGAAAACAATAAATTATGAAATAAAAGAGAAAGAACTTAGACAATTTTCTCAAAGTCAGCCCAGCCCTCTGATTGCAGGAAAGTTGTCCAAGGTGATTTCTTAATTATTGCATCGTGTCATACTGTAGTGTGAATGTTATCAGAACTGAGGTTCTCAGTCCCTGATGTAGTGTAGCTGGCCTTTCCACTTGACTATTTATGTCACTTTTATATCTGAAGACTATCCAAATGGTAGTGCTATGCATTAATATGTCACTTAAAGTAGTTGAAAAACCCCAAAGCTTACTAGGTTTATTGGTCTTCTGGTTACAAGCATACTTTGCCTCATTAATAAAAGCAGTACTTCAGTGAAAGTATGATAAACCCTCAAGTTTTCCTAATATGTGTGTTTCAGAAACTGAAATATGGGTGGCCATAACTAAATATTTTGAACAGAAAATATGTGGGAAACAATTGAATGTTGACTACATGATGTTTGTCATGTAACATAAATTTGAATGGACATGGACCTTGCTGTTTATCCATCCTATATATAATAATTTGCCTCTGCTAATGCCAAACTCCCAATCCATTTCTTCCCTACCCACCTCCCCCTGGTCAGTCACAAGTCTCTTCTCTATGCCCATGAGTCTGTTCCTGTTTAGATTTCACTTGTAAATGTTATCTCTTTCTGACTTACTTTACTTAGTATGATAATCTCCAGGAAGGACCACTGTCATAAAACTTTATTCCTAGGCTGCCTCAGTAGCCAGATGATTTGTTGTTTATTAATGTCTACATATTTATCTAATGAAATTCACCATAGTAGTTATTCTGCCCTTGTTTCATGTATGTCAAATATCTATATGTAATGTACTTTGATCATTTCATGATTGTATCACAAGAGGTACAATTTATAAAGTTCACTACTTGATAAATTATTCCTCTCTGGTAGAAAAGATAATAAATTATTATTATGTTAATTGATTACATTGTTTCCCCTCATATAACCCACAGATTGAAATCTATTTTGTTTCCTTGAAGATAATACTTAATGAGAGGTGGTTAAATATGACTTTCATTAATGAAATAATAGTTTTTGTTTCAAGTTAAACAAAAGCATCTTCTGCAACTGATGTCTGCTTAAAAGCTCTGAAAGCTTATGTATATTCAACTCATTCATCTATCACAAGGTCAAACCATTCAACTTTGCAAAAATTAAGCCATCTATGTCTTTCACCACCGATCCTAGCTCACAAATACTGTCTTGCACCCCTGTTATAAATAAATTAGGACATATGTAACAGTAAGGAAGAGGTGAATGCTAGTGACAGTGATGTAGCCCTAAACCAGTGTGTTTAGGCATAAATCTTTTTTTTTTTTTTCAGTAACCTGCTTTAGAGGGTGAGAAAAGTATGTGGAAGTTCTCACTTGGAAAAGTAAATTACTTTGAACCATTTTATTATAGCATGACTCTCATACAGATGTAGAATAACCATGTATCAAAAATGTCTTTGACCCAATAAGGGTGGCAGTAGATGGTTAATCTTGCCCAAAGAACCTTTGGAATATGTACATGGAGAAAGAGAGCTAGAGAGAAGGAGATTAACATTGATTTATATCAAGTCAATCAGGAAAAAAAAACTTGCTGAAATAAGTACTCAGTGAGAGAGAAAACTGATTAGTATCCTACAGGGCAATAAAACCATAACCCTTTGTATTATCTTTTCTACCATTTGCACCTCTCCTGGAAAAAAAAATCTGTATCATCGACCTACAATTCACAGAATCTGAGTCTTAATCAAAGTTAACTAGCACGTTAAACAAAGATTTATCCCCTAGAGGATTAGATAATCCTTGGGTGGTCCCATCAGACAGTGTTCAGTAGGATATTGAAATGACATACAGTCATGCTTTCATCCTATTTCGAATAGGTGTAATTTTTTTGGCAGTACCAATTTCTTTCCCCAGTATCTAAAGACTGCTTTCTGTACTTGTCACATCATCATGCTTTAGTAGAAAACTCCTATTTTGAACTTAATTCTCCCTCTTTGCATCACAGAATATGCAGTCCTGAACAAAGTGGGAAATAACTTTCTTTCTGGAATTTTTCTGAGGTTATGCAGAATTTTAATATCAGGAAAGAGTCTTTGATTTTAATAAATAGTCCCCCAAATAGAGGAAAAGGTATAAACTCTATATTTATGTAAATATGGCAAAAGGGCCTTATCTTCCTGTGCCTTATTGAGAAATCATGAAAAGGTGAAGACCTTTATTATTTGAACGTTGTTTCTAATATGTATAAATATTTTAAATTTATGATGTGTTTTGAGTTTCTTAGATTTTGCTTTGCTTAGATTTATGTTATGTCCTGGCTACCATTATTTAATCATCATTGGGATAACTTGTTCAATCTTGTACTTGAAATTTCTCATTTCAGGAAACTTTCCGCCCTCCAGAGCCACAACTGTCACATATTGCACTGAATTTTGTTTATCTCACAAGGGCACATTTCCCTTTTCAGAACGAAAGTAATTTATATGAGACCTATATTTTCAATGCGAGATTTATTTGAACCTACAACAGGAAGAACTAATGTCCTTTACTCAATAAAGTTGAAAACCCAACTCCACAATGTATTGTTTCTGCAAAGAATTTTTATTAAAAAATATTGCAATAAAAGATTACAGAATAGCATATTGAAGAGCATATGGAGAAGTTTTTGCCTGAGGGAGTAAAAACATTAAATGACTTTGAATCATTTTATCAAAAAAATGTTGCAAACCAAGTGACTGAAAAGTGAAGTCACTCAGTCATGTCAGACTCTTTGCAACCCCATGAACTGTAGCCTACCAGGCTCCTCCCTCCATGAGATTTTCCAGGCAAGAGTACTGGAGTGGGGTGCCATTTCCTTCTCCAAAGAATGAATAATAAATAATAACTCAGTACAATTGACCGTGTTGTTGTCGTTCAGTCACTCAATTGTGTCCGATTCTTTGCAACTCTGTGGACTGTGGCACGCCAGGCTTCCCTGTCCTTCATCTCCCGGAGCTTGCTCAAACTCACTAGAAAGTCTCAATTGACCTTTTTAGACTGCTAAGAGTTTATATGTACAGTCCAAACCAAGTGGACTTTTCATACTTCAGCGTATACTTTAAAAATATAAACTTTATTTTTTAAGATCAGTTTTAGATTTACAAAAAAAGATGATAATGCTTTACAGAATGCTTTACCCTCACACCCAGTTCTCCTTATTGACGTTGTATCAGTATGATACCAGTGGCGCTAGTGGTAAAGAATCCACCTGCTAAAGCAGGAGATGCAAGATGCATGGGTTTGATCCCTGGAACAGAAAGATCCCCTGGAGCAAGGCACAGCAACCCACGCCAGCATTCTTGCCTGTAAAATTCCAAGGACAGAAGCCTGGCTGGCTCTAGTTCATGGGGCTGCAAAGAGTCAGACATGACTGAGTGCCTGAACACACACTTTAACGCTAACCTCAGTCAGCTGCCTTAGGTATTGTTTGCCAGGTTCCTCCACCGTAAAGACCCTTTCCCTTCTCCTTTCCATATCGTATACTTTGGAAGCAAGTTGCTATGTACAGTCCACATTAAAAGAGTGGACTCTTTATTGCCTCCATTTCTTGACATCAGAGTTATTTGCAAAAATTATTTGGAACTCTGCACAAGAAATTTGTTTCTTCTGTCCTTTATTTGTTCGATCATTTAGTTCTATAAGAATGGACTTATAGATATTTATTTTATGCTTTGTGTTACAGCCCAGTACTGTTTGTTGTTGTTGCTGTTTCTGTTTTGTTTTTTAGTTGCCCAGATTGTTGCAGCTTTGACCACCGGTCAGACTTTCATTTTGCTTGTGTGTCCCTTTGACGTGTCCCATCACGTGGGGTCTTGATTTTGTTTTTGCCACTTTCATATTTCTAGCACTATAATGTGCTCCAGGATTATCTTATTTCCTGCTCCTGCACTAGAACCATCCATTTCTCCCAGGAGCCCTGGTTCCCCATTGCCACTGGAGCGTCACTGCCTCAAGCCCTCTTAGCTGACAGAGCAAGAGATACATGTGTGTCTGTCAACCACTGGGTAAACAAATATACTCATTTCTCTATATATAATCATCTTGTATTTATTTTAAATTAAACATGAGTTTATAATCAAATCTCAATCCTGATCCATTACCACAACAAATACTTTTTGTGAAGAAGAGAAATTTTCTTTTTCTTATAATGAAATTACTCAATTCAAACCCTATTTAAGTTGTAATTTTGAATTTGATTTGAACATTGCCTCTGTTTTGCTTTTTATAAAAAGTTATTAAAATAGATTCATTTAAATATACCAGCCTAGCATTTGGTTGATTAAAGTTGAATACCTGTTAATCTTATAGGTACACAATATTATTACTTAGTAATATCTAGATATAAGGGTTTCCCTGGTGGCTCAGATGGTAAAGAATCTGCCTGCAATGCAGGAGACCGAGGTTCAATCCTTGGGCTGGGAAGATCTCCTGGAGAAGGGAATGGCTACCCACTCTAGTAGTCTTGCCTAGAGAATTTCATGGTCAGAGGAGCCTGGAGGACTACAATCTACAGGGTCTCAAAGAGTCAGACACGACTGAGTGACTAACACTTTGACTTTTTTTTTTCATCTAAATATATCATCAACTTTTTTTTTCCACTTTCAATGGGATCTTTTTATTTATTTAAATCATCAACATGTCTTTTAGTTTGATTATGAAAGGAAAAGAGAAGCTCTAAAGAGGTAGCTTGGCCTGATGTTAAGTTCATTCTCTCATTAAGTCTTTTTTTTTTTTAATTTGCTTTGTGAAAAATAAATACAGAAAAAATCACAACAAACAAACAAAACCAGATAGTAAATGAGTTAAGGGAAATATTAGAAAAATGCAAAATTAGAATGGATTGTACCTATAGTTCTTTCACTGTATTTTTGCTAGTTTTGAAAATCACTAATAAGTGATTAGATTCAAGGGATTTAAGTACCAGATAGAAACTGCATTAGACTTAAGTAAGAACTTAACTTAGAGATTCAGTAATTTTGTGATTGTAGGTACTTTATATGGCAATTCTAATCCAAACATATATTATGCTAAAAGATCTATATCTTTGTTGTTATTGTTGAGCTGCCAAGGTCCTGCCCTTTGCTACCCCATGGACTGCAATACTACAGACCTCCCTCTCCTTCATCATCTCTCAGAGTTTTCCCAATTTCATCTACATTGAGTCAGTGATGCCACTCAACCATCTCATCCTCTGTCGTCCCCTTCTTCTCCCACCTTCAATCTTTCCCGCATCAGACTCTTTTCCAATGAGTTGACTCTTTGCATCAGGTGGCCAACCTATTGGAACTTCAGCTTCAGACTCAGTCCTTCCAATGCATATTCAGAGTTGATTTCCTTTAGGATTGATTGGTTTGATCTCCTTGCAGTCCAAAGGACTCTCTGAAATCAAGAAGTGTGATGCCTCCAGCTTTATTCTTTTCACTCAAGATTGCTTTGCTATTCAAGCCTTTTGTGGTTCCATACATATTATAGGATTTTTTCTACTTCTCTTAAAAAAATATCATTGGAATTTTGATGATCATTGCATTGAAATCTGTGGATCAGAGTTCAATCTTTAGGTAGTATAGACATTTAAACTATATTGATTTTCCAATCCTTGAGAATGGAATATTTTTGCATTTGTTTGTATCTTCTTCACTTTATTTCATTAATATTACAGTTTTCAGTGTATTGATCTTTCACCTTCTTGTTTAAACTTATTCCTAAGTATTTTATTCTTTCTGAATAAGTGGGAGTTTCTTCTTGATTCCTCTCTGATAGTTTGTTGTTAGTGTACAGAAACACAAATAATTTTTATATAGTGATTTTCAATCATGCAACTTTATTGGATTCATTTATTAACTCTAAAGATTTTTTGGTGATGTCTTTGGGGTTATACATGTAGTATCATGTCATCTGAAAATATATAGAGCTTTCCTTCTTCTGTTCCCATTTTGATGAATTTATTTCTTTTTGGTGGGCTTTCCAGGTGGCACTAGTGGTAAAGAACCTGCCTGCCAAGGCAGGAGACATCAGAGATGCAGGTTCGATTCCTGGGTTGGGAAGATTCCCCTGGAGGAAGTCATGGCAACCCATTCCAGTATTCCTGCCTGGAGAATCCCATGGAAAGAGGAGCCTGGTGGGCTACAGTCCACAGGGCAACAAAGATTTGAACACAACTGAAGCGACTTAGCATGCATGCACACATTTCTTTTTTTGCCTAATTGCCTTGGCTAGGATATCAGATACTATGAGGAATAGAAGCGACTAGGGGGATTTTCTTGTCTTGTTCTCAGTCTTTAGAGCAAAACCTTTCAGCTTGTTATCACTGAATATGATGTTAGCTGTAGGTCTCTCATATGTGACCTTTATTGTGTTGAGGTACACCCACTTTGTTGAGAGGTTTTATTCATGAGTCTATGTTGAATTTTGTCAGATGCTTTTTCTGCATCTATTGAGAAGATCCTATGATTTTTATCCATCATTTTCTTAATGTGGTGTATCACATTGATTGGTTCATGTTGAATCATAGTTGCATCTCTGCAACAAATATTACTTGATCGTGGTGTATGAGGCTTTTCATTTTATGGTTGAATTCAGTTTGCTAATATTTTGTTGAGCACTTATGCAACTGCATTCATTAGGAATATTGGCCTATCATTTCTTTTTCTCTTAGCATTCTTGTCTGGCTTTGGTATGAGGGTAATGCTAGCTTCATAAAAATGAGTTTGGAAGTGTTCACTCCTCTTCTATTTTTCAGAAGAGTTTGTGGATTGATATTAATTCTTCTTTAAATGTTTGTTAGAATTTACCAGTGAAGCTATCTGGTTCTGGACTTCCATTGCTGGGAGGTTTTTGTTCCTTTTCAATCTCCTTGAAAGTACCTAGTCTGTTCAGATTTTCTATTTATGTTTCAGCCTCGGTGGGTTGTATAATTCTAGAAATTTACCCATTTCTTCTAGCTGGCCCAATCTGTTGCTGCTTGTTGCTCACAGTAGTCTTTTATGGTCTTTTGCTTTTGCTTTCCATCCACGATGTATCCTCTCTATAATTTTATTCATCGGAATTTTCTCACTTTTTGGGGAGTAAGTCTAGCTGAAATTTCTATATTTCATTTATTTTTTTCCAATAACCAGCTTTTAATTTCATTGATTTTTTTTTCTACTGTCTTTTAGTCTCTATTTCATTTATTTCCACTTGGATCTCTGTTATTTATTTCCCTCTAGCAATTTTGGCTTGTGTTTGGTCTAATGCTTTTAATTCTCTGAGATATAAAAAAAGACTATTTTTAGACTTTATTATTTCTTAATAAAGGAGTTTATCATTATAAACTAACTTTTAGAATTACTTTGCTGCCACAGTAAATTTTGGTAAGTTGTGTTTCCATTTTTACTCATCTCAAGTTTTATTTTTCTTTTGATTTTAGCCTTGACCCATCGATTATTCAGTAGCATGTTGTTTAATCTCCATTTGTGAATTTTATAATTTTATTTTTATAATTATTTATTTTTAGTTTATATATTTATTTCTACTTTCATTATCATTCTGAAACAATAATGTCCTACTGTATAGTACAGGGAATTATATTCACTAATTTGTGATATACTATAAAATAAATGAATAAAACTTTTCAAAAGAATGTAAAGAAATAGTAAAGAATACATAGAGAGTAAAGATTTTCAAGTTCATACAAAGAGAGAATAAAATGGTACTGAAAATCAGATGTTTGTAGGGGATAGTATAGATTCATGTTTCAGACACTAATGTAGTGTTATTAGAACATTAACAAATCCAATGAGGTCTTACTCCCATAAGAAGATAGTTATCTTAAAGATAAAAGCAACAGTTGCTTTGCTGCAAGCTATTGCATCACTGCTAAAATGGGGGAAAACAAACGATAGAAGATCAGTGTGTTTGACATCTGATAGCATGTTCTGTCTTACCTGCAAATTATTTTCTTACCAAATCAAGATTATTCTCACTGAAGACCTTTGAGTAAAAGGTTGAAATTTCATGAGGCATTTCCTATATTCACAATAATTATATAAGCATGAATATATGTGGAAATAAATTTAAAAACAAGAAACGGTTAATAGTGCTACAAAAAAAGCACTATCATTTCAGTTCAGTTCAGTCACTCAGTTGTGTCCAGCTCTTTGCAACCACATGGACTGCAGCACACCAGGATTCCCTGTCCATCACCAGTTCCTGGAGCTTACTCAAACGTATGTCCATTGAGTCGGTGATGTCATCCAACCATATTATCCTCTGTTGTGCCCTTCCCCTCCCACCTTCACTCTTTCCCAACAACACAGCTTTTCAAATGAGTCAGTTCTTTGCATCAGGTGGCCAAAGTACTGGAGTTTCAGCTTCAGCATCAGTCTTTCCAATGAATATTCAGGACTGATCTCCTCTAGGATGGACTGGTTGGATCTCCTTGCTGCCCAAGGGAATCTCAAGAGTCTTCTCCAACACCACAGTTCAAAATCATCAATTCTTCAGTGCTCAGCTTTCTTTATAGTCCAACTCTCACATCCATACACGACTACTGGAAAAACCACAGCTTTGACTAGATGGATCTTTGTTGGTAAAATAATGTCTCTGCTTTTTAATATGCTGTCTAGGTTGGCCATAACTTTTCTTCCAAGGAGCAAGCATCTTTTAATTTCACAGCAGCAGTAACCATCTGCAGTGATTTTGGAGACCAAGAATAGAAAGTCTGTTACTGTTTCCATTGTTTCCCCATCTATTTGTCATGATCTTAGTTGTCTGAATGTTGAGTTTTAAGCCAACTTTTTCACTCTCCTCTTTCACTTTCAAGAGGCTCTTTAGTTCTTCTTCACTTTCTGCCATAAGGGTGGTGTCATCTGCAAATCTGGGTGGTGTCATCTGCATATCTGAGGTTATTGATAATTTTCCCAGCAATCTTGATTCCAGCTTGTGCTTCATCCAGTCCAGCATTTCTCCTGATGTACTCTGCATAGAAGTTAAATAAGCAGGGTGACAATATACAGCCTTGACATGCTCCTTTCCTGATTTGGAACCAGTCTGTTGTTCCATGTCCAGTTCTAACTGTTGCTTCCTGATTTGCATACAGATTTCTCAGGAAGCAGGTCAGGTGGTCTGGTATTCCCATCTCTTTCAGAATTTTCCACAGTTTGTTGTGATCCATACAGTCAAAGGCTTTGGAATAGTCAATAAAGCAAAAAGAGATGTTTTTCTGGAACTCTGTTGCTTTTTTGATGATCCAATTGATGTTGGCAATTTGATCTCCGATTCCTCTGCCTTTTCTAAATACAGCTTGAACATACTGTTGAAGCCTGTTGAAACCTGGCTTGAGAATTTTGAGCATTACTTTGCTGGCGTGTGAGACGAGTGCAATAGTGTGGTAGTTTGACCACTTTGGCATTGTCTTTCTTTGGGATTGGAATGAAAACTGAACGTTCCCAGTCCTGTGGCCACTGCTGAGTTTTCCAAATTTGCTGGCATATTGAGTGCAGCACTGTCACACCATCATCTTTCAGGATTTGAAATAGCTCAACTGGAATTCCTTCACCTCCACTAGCTTTGATTGTAGTGATGCTTCCTAAGGCCCACTGGACTTCGCATTTCAGGATTTCTGACTCTAGGTGAGTGATCACACCATTGTGATTATCTAGGTCATGAAGATCTTTTTTGTGTAGTTCTTCTGTGTATTCTTGCCTCTTCTTAATATCTTCAGCTTCTGTTAGGTGCATACCATTTCTGTTCTTTATTTGTGGTTGCGTCTGTTATTGTTTGTATCTGAAGCTGCAGTGGCTGTGAAGATGGCATCTACCAGCCGTTTGGATGCTCTTCCAAGAGGCACATTCTAAACCATCCAGATGCAATCCTAGTGGAGGACTACAGAGCTGCTGATATGATCTGTCCTGAATGTGGCCTAGTTGTAGGCCACCCAAGATGGATGGCTCATGGTGGAGGGTTCTGACAAAACGTGGTCCACTGGAGAAGGGAATGGCAAACCACTTCAGTATTCTTACCTTGAGAACTGCATAAACAGTATGAAAAGGCAGAAACATAGGACAATGAAAGATGAACTCCCCAAGTCAGTAGGTGCCCAATATGCTACTGGAGATTAGTGGAGATATAACTCCAGAAAGAATGAAAGGATGGAGCCAAAGCAAAAACAACACCCAGTTGTGGATGTGACTGGTGATAGAAGCAAGGTCCAATGCTGTAAAGAGCAATATTGCATAGGAACCTGGAATGTTAGGTCCATGAATCAAGGCAAAATAGAAGTAGTCAAACAGGAGATGGCAAGAGTGAACATCGACATTTTGGGAATCAGAGAACTAAAATGGACTGGAATGGGTGAATTTACTCAGATAACCATTATATCTGCTACTGTGGGCAAGAATCCCTTAGAAGAAGTGGAGTAGCCATCATAGTCATCAACAAAAGAGTCCAAAATGCAGTACTTGGATACAGTCTCAAAAACGACATAATGATCTCTGTTCATTTCCAAGGCAAACCATTCAATATCACAGTAATCCAAGTCTATGCCCCAACTAGTAATGCTGAAGAAACTCAAGTTGAATGGTTCTGCGAAGACCTACAAGACCTTTTAGAACTAACACCCAAAAAAGATGTCTTTTTCATTATACGGGACTGGAATGCAAAAGTAGGAAGTCAAGAAACACCTGGAGTAACAGGCAAACTTGGCCTTGGAATGCGGAATGAAGCAGGGCAAAGACTAATAGAATTTTGCCAAGAGAATGCACTGGTCATAGTGCATTCCAAACACCCTCTTCCAACAACACAAGAGAAGACTATACATGGGCATCACCAGATGGCCAACACCAAAATCTGATTGTGGTCAAAGATGGAGAAGCTCTATACAGTCAGCAAAAGAAGACCAGGAGCTAACTGTGTCTCAGATCATGAACTCCTTATTGCTAAATTCAGACTTAAATTGAAGAAAGTAGGGGAAACCACTAGACCATTCAGTTCAGTTCAGTTCAGTCGCTCAGTCATGTCCAACTCTCTGTGACCCCATGAACTGCAGCACGCCAGGCCTCCCTGTCCATCACCAATTCCCGGAGTTCACCCAAACTCATGTGCATCAAGTCGGTGATGCCCTCGAGCCACCTCATCTGTCGTCCCCTTCTCCTCCTGCCCCCAATCCCTCCCAGCATCAGAGTCTTTTCCAATGAGTCAACTCTTCGCATGATATGACCAAAGTACTAGAGTTTCAGCTTTAGCATCAGTCCTTCGAAAGAACACCCAAGACCGATCTTTAGAGTGGACTGGTTGGATCTCCTTACAGTCCAAGGGACTCTCAAGAGTCTTCTCCAACACTACAGTTCAAAAGCATCAATTCTTCGGCGCTCAGCTTTCTTCACGTCCAACTTTCCATACATGAGCCCTGGAAAAAACCATAGCCTTTTATGACCTAAATCAAATCCCTTGTAATTATACTGTGGGAAGTGAAAAATAGACTCAAGGGATTAGATCTGATAGAGTACCTGAAGAACTATGGATGGAAATTTGTGACATTGTAAAGGAGGCATGGATCAAGACCATCCTCAAGAAAAAGAAATGCGAAAAAGAAGGCCTTACAAATAGCTATGAAAAGAAGAGAAGCAAAAGGCAGAGGAGAAAGGGAAAGATATATTCATTTGAATGCAGAGTTCCAAAGAATAGCAGGGAGAGATAAGAAAGCCTTCCTCAGTGATCAGTGCAAAGAAATAGAGGAAAACAATAGAATGGGAAAGGCTAGAGATTTCTTCAAGAAAAAAGCAGTATAATATGAAGATTTATTTTAAAGGAAAGGATAAGAAAGACAGCTTTAAAAGATTCACATTTGGTAACTTTGGGATAGGTTGTATGCCAAAATATATGGAGTAATTAATTATAACCAATTTAATAACATAAGAATTTATGAGATAAAATATACCCACAGATGTAAAAAATAAAAAGGAAAGAATAAACAGCTTTCCTCTAGTAAAATGGCAATGAATATAGGAGTGGTTAAGTTAAAAATCAGCCAATTAGAAATGCTAAAATTAATGGGTGGAAAAGATCAGGACTTTTTCATAGTCTGAAACTTTCTGTCCACAAATTACTTATGAATGACAAAGGAATAAACAATTACTCTAAAGTGAAGAAACCTGCAGATACCACCTTAACCAAGAGACCAAAACTAACATCATTTCTCCTTATATCATGCATGGAAAGTGCCACAACATCACTTGTGATATTTCCACCAAAATGCACAGCCTAAATCTTCTCATGAAGAAAGATCAGACAAAGTTATATTAAGGGACTTTCTCTAAAATAACAGCTTTCTTCATGGAAATGAAAGCAAAAATAAACAAATGGGACCTAGTTAAGCTTAAAAGCTTTTGCACAACAAAGAAAACTAAAGCAAGGTGAAGAGACAGCCTTCAGAATGGGAGAAAATAATAGCAAATGAAGCAACTGACAAAGAATTAATTTCAAAAATATATAAGCAGCCCATGCAGCTCAATTCCAGAAAAATAAATGATGCAATCAAAAAATGGGCTAAAGAACTAAACAGACATTTCTCCAAAGAAGACATACAGATGGCTAACAAACACATGAAAAGATGCTCAACATCGCTCATTATCAGAGAAATGCAAATCAAAACCACAATGAGATACCATCTCACGCCAGTCAGAATGGTTTCTATCAAAGTCTACAAACAATAAATGCTGGAGAGGGTGTGGAGAAAAGGGAACCCTCTTACACTGTTGGTGGGAATGCAAACTAGTACAGCCACTATGGAGAACAGTGTGGAGATTCCTTAAAAAACTGGAAATAGAACTTCCAAACTACCCAGCAATCCCACTGCTGAGCATACACACCAAGGAAATCAGAACTGAAAGAGACATGTATACCCCAGTGTTCATCAGAGCACTGTTTACAATAGCCAGGACATAGAAGCAACCTAGATATCCATCAGCAGATGAATGGATAAGAAAGCTGTGGTACATATACACAATGGAGTATTTACTCAGCCATTAAAAAGAATACATTTGAATTAGTTCTAATGAGGTAGATGAAACTGGAGCCTATTATACAGAGTGAAGTAAATCAGAAAGAAAAACAGCAATACAGTATATTAATGCATATGTATGGAATTTAGATTGTAGTGATGACCCTCTATATGAGACCACAAAGGAGACACAGATGTAAAGAACAGGCTTTTGGACTCTGTGGGAGAGGGCGAAGGTGGGATGATCTGAGAGAATAGCACTGAAACATGTATATTACCATGTGTGAAATAGATCGCCAGTCCAGGTTGGATGCATGATACAGGGCACTCAGGGCTGGTGCACTGGAATGAGCCTGAGGGATGGGATGGGGAGGAAGGTGGGAGGGGGGTTCAGGATGGGGAACACATGTACACCCGTGGCTGATTCAGTCAATGTATGGCAAAAAACCACCACAATATTGTTAAGTAATTAGCCTCCACTTAAATAAATTAATTTTTTAAAAAGAGTAAATAACAACAACAACAAAAATAACAGTCCTCTTCAAAACATTAAGTTCAAGAAAGAATTCTTCCAGACTAAAAATCCTAAAAAGATGTGATAACTAAAGTAATGCCATAAAGGACATTATTGAGGTATAAGTAAGTTTGAATATCAACTGTGGTTTCAACAATAATGTGTGTGCACATGCTAAGTCACTTCACTTATGTCTGTTTCTTATCCATAGTACCGATTCTCTATGCAAGAACACTGGAGTGGGTTGCTGTGCCAATAATAGCGTATCGATGTCTAATTTCCTAATTTTGACAACTATACTATGGTTAAGTGAGAAAATATCCTTGTTAACAGTAAATACACATGGAAGTATTTAGGGAAAAGTAGGCATATCTTCAGCTTATTCCCAAATGGCTCAGAAAAATAGTAGTGTGATGTAGAATAGTGAGAGCAGTCCATATTATATTATATATATAATATACCCATATAAAGTAATATAGCAAGCAGACAAAATGCACACAATTGGTGAACTTGGGTAATGGGCATATAGGTATGTCCTCCTACTCATTCAACTTTTATACAAGTTTGAAATTATATTAAAATTTTACCAAAGTTTTAAAAAGTGTTGATTTTAAAATAACCTCTACATACACTAATAAAAATAATAGAAAGTAAATGCAAATAAACAAATTTAAGAATGAGAAAGCAGATATCTGCATAGTCTGGGGATACTAAAAGGTAAAAGGAAAATACTAGCACAACTCTACCAACAAATTTGAAAATAATTCTCTGGAAATTATAGATTAAAAGCTAAGTATCAATAAGAATTATGCTGTTGAATACTAAAGAGAATGAAAAAACTTCATGTATATAAAATTTTAAAATATGGAACAGTTTGCAAATAGACTCTAGTATTACAAAGACAGATATAAAATCAGAATTAGAATAATATATATAAAACAGTCTGATAAAAGAAATCTTTTTATAAATGGGTTATGGATATTTTCTTTCTGGGGACTTTTCTGCATTTTCTAAACGTTAGGCAACATGTGTTACTTTTTAAATATCTATTAAAGAAACCCTCAAATTTTTATGAAATATCTAGGAAAACACACATTAGAAAAACATGTGCAATGGCTCTGGAAACTAAGGATTAGAATTCATCATATATCAGAAACTTGGAAGGGTTCATACTAATTACAAGCAGATGTTAAGGTTTAAACAAGTCTAATCATAGCCAATGAATGCTTGACCTTTTGCCCTGGAACAATGCAACAGGGAATGGATGCAGCCCGTTGACAGGAAGAGGGTCAACAACCGGAAATTGGCTGGACACCACCTTCTCATTGCAGACACATTCTGAGGGAGGACATTCTTGTCCCCAGTCTCCCCACCTCATTAGCCCTATCTACATTCTCTTAGAATATCTAAGAGAGCCTGAGAATATTCAAGTGGATATTGTGCCTCCGCAGTTCTCAGCCAGAGACCAGCAATCCCCAGCATCAGAAAAAACAGAGAAAGATAGAACAGAGTTGGGACACAGCATTACAAAAATCGTTTCATTTTGGCATGCCATTAGAGAGAATTAGAAGTTTAAATATGGTCGATTAAAACAGAACTATAGAGTTATATAATAGAATAAGTTACCAAGGGAAACATCATTTTTAAACAGTCAATGCAAGAAGCCCCTAGGAAGGGAAACAAGGTTATAACAAAATATATAAAGGAGTATATAAAATAGGTTAGATAAAACAAAATCAAACTGAACAACTGGTTTGGTTAAATTCCCTTATAAAAAGACAAACTTTAGATTGGTTTAACAAAATCTAGCCATAAATCGACTGCAAGAAACAAAGAATAAAAACAAAGGGATGGAGAAAGATACATTAGGCAAACACAAATTAAAAATCAGAGGATGATATTACTAATAATAGATGTAGTAGAATTTAAAAGTATTCTACAAAAGAAGGATATTTATATGATAAAAATACAGCAAAATTGATATGATAATCACTGATATTTATCAAATAACTAAGAATACTCCTCATTTGAACAAAACATGCATATATATGTATATGATATTTTGTATCTCCATCGCTATGTGTATTTTTTATTTTATTTTACTCAAAACAACCGTAAAAAATTTCCTTTAATTGAGCAGGAAGCTTGGAAAAAATTTGAATAAAGAACACTAGTAATACTCTTTCACTAAAATATAAAGAATTAAAATGAATAACAAGAAAAAACATAAGCTTTTTCATAATAGAAAACACACTTCAATATAATTCCAAGAAGAAATGTGATTTTAAAATGAAATGTAAAGTCACCCAGAGAGTAAAAGAAAAGATAGCATTTTGGATAAAAACCTAAAAGAATGCAGCCTCACCTCTGCTTGAACATGTGCTTCAAGTAGAAATCTTGATCCATACTCAATTTGGTAAACTGAGAGAAGACAACTAAAGTTACAATCAGAAGTCAACAGACCCGGTCCACAGGCTTGCTGCCTGTGTTGTGGTTTTATGGGAACATAGCCACATGTATTTCTTCATGTATTGTTTATGGCTGCTTAAACACAAGGGTGACAGGATTGAGTAGCTGTGACAGAGACCAAAAGGACCCGAGTTTAAACTATTCACTACCTACCACTTTACGGGAAAAATTTGCTAATCCTGAAATAAACCACAAAAACACCCCAGCAAGATAATAATAGTTTCTGAAAACTGATGTAAAGAAAATCAAATCAGTGAATCAGGCAAACAATACCCAGAAGAGTAAGTTTTAAACAGATTAGTCAGGAAAAGTGATTCTGAAGAGAAGCTGAGGTCTGTAATGTGAGACTGTGTCTGACCTGTGAAGTAGGGAGAAAACACTCCTGGCAAATATGACAATATGCAAGAAAGGCTTGGTGATCGTGGGGTATAGAAGCTAGGCTGCTGCTGCTGCTGCTGCTAAGTTGCTTCAGTCGTGTCCGACTCTGTGCGACCCCATAGACGGCAGCCCACAGGCTCCCCCGTCCCTGAGATTCTCCAGGCAAGAACACTGGAGTGGGTTGCCAGTTCCTTCTCCAGAAGTTAGGCTAGTGGGGTGGAATAGTAGCAAGGAAGGGCTAAGAGGGAAATGGGTTTCAAAAGATGTTGAAAATAGGTAAGAACCAGATCCTGCAGGGCATGATTTAATGCCCTGGATTTTACTCAAAAATAAGTAGGATTTATTCTAGAAAGGCGATTATAACTAAGTGATCTGTCAAAGTAATACTTCAAATTATAAAAAGCAAAATCATGTGATATCAATTGACAACTTTTAAAGATTTGGTAAAATTCATTAGCCTTTCCTGATTAAAACTCCAAGCAAAAAGAGAAATTCCTTAAAGACAGAAAAAATGTTTTGTCAGAAACTACTTCCAACAACAAAAATCATACAAAATAGAAAAATATTGAAGGCATTGCCATGAAAACAAGTAAAAAAGACATATTCACCCACTATTATTCATTTTTTCCTAAGAATATCTACTATTCACCCACTGTAATTCATTTTTTCCTAAAGAGTATAGCTAATACACTCTTTAAAATGTACAAGAAATAATTATTGAAAGAAGAAATTATTATTATTTATAGTTATTGTGGATCTATAGCGAGAAAATCAAAGAGGCTCAACTTTGTAAACTATGACAGCTAGTTTGAGAATTTAATAAACAGCTAACAAAAAACATATTAAAAATTAAGTTTTTATGTATAAATCACCAGATAGAAATCAAAAATGGAAAAATTTCCTACATCCATAATAAATTATATAATATACAGGAAAAAGTTATAAGATTAAATTAATGAATTTAACAAAAAGAATGAGATTTTATAAAAAGAACTTTGAAAATTATTAAGTACTATAAACCAAATCTTATTAAATAGAAAGACATCATCTTCCAGGATGAGAAGTCTTTATATCCATCCTCCTCAGAATTATATATACATCAAATACAATTCCAATCAGAATTCCAAAGATATTTAATCTTGATACAATAAAATATTCTCAAGTTCATGTAAAGGAATAAATAAATGAAACTTGCCAAGAAGTTTGTGAAAAAAAAATATTGAAGTAGTTGTGCTATTAGATATGAAAAATTTCTTGAATCTGCATAGATGCTGGTATAGAAAGAGATAGTCAAAGGGTCTGTACATTTTCCCATGTATATGTTAAATCTTAAGGGGTAGGGGGAGAGATAGGTAGCATTAGAAGTTAGTCGAGGGGAGAAAATTAGTGGGGAAAAGAGTATATTATTCAATTATTATGTCAGGGTAACTGGTTGAACATTTAGAAGAAAAGGTTTTATTTCCCTGATCTCTCACATGAGAAGTGTTAATTGCAGATGGAATCAAGTTTTAAATGTTAAAAATTAAACTATAGAAATATTAGAAGCAAATGTAACAGAATAATTGTATAATATTGAAGAGGATGAAGTAACTAATAGGCAATACAGGAACCCCCAGAATATAAATAAACAAAAAGAACTGCTGATATAAACATTAAATCATCTATCAATAAAACACTATAAACAAAGCCATAGAATGGATGAAATATATATAAAATATTTAAAATATGAGAGAATGAGCAAAAACAAACAGGCAGGGCTGAGCTTATTGAATGTATAGATTCATGTCTTTTTAAATTGAGAAATTTTGGGCCACTATTGCTTGAAACATTGTGTATCCTTCAGCTATCCCAATTCTCTCTCCTCTCTTCTTCCGGGTTTTCCATTATGCATTTATTCACATGCTCGACAGTGTGCCACAGTTCTCTTAAGCTCTGTTTATTTCCCTTCATCCTTTTATTTTCTTTCTACTCAGACTGCATAATTTCATTTGACTTACTGTTTAATTATCTGATGCTTTCTTTTGCCTCCTCAAATCTGCTAGTGAACCCCTCCAGAATTTTTCATTTCAGTTTTTGTATTTTTCACCTCCAGCTATACTATTTGGTCTTATATTTTTTTATCTCCTTGCTGTTACTATCTTATTGAAATATCGTTTTCCTGGTTTCCTTTTTTTGTATGCCAAATTCTTTTTTTTTTTTTGCCACTTTATTTATTTTTCAATTGAAGGATAACTGCTTTATAGAATTTTGTTTTCTGTCAAACATCAACAAGAATCAGCCATAGGTACAACCATGTCCCCTCCCTCCCAAGCCTCCTTCACATCTGCCTCCCTGTCCCACCCTTCTAGATTGTCACAGAGCCCATGTCTGAGTTCCCTGGTATTATAAGTTTCCATGTTACTCTCTCCAAGCCCAGCACTGTGCTTAGAGAATACCCAATACTCACTTTTACCTACTTCTGGTTTTTGGATTATTTTTCTATCATGTTGATGGAGATAATATGTTATCGTTATTGCAGGGGTGGCTGGTATTTCACTGAGTGTGACTTTGGTGAAAGTAAGACGAGATGGCATTTTCACTCGGAGGTTTTGACTCTGCAATTCAGGATCAGTGGTTGTGTGCTCAGTTGTGTCCAACTCCTTTCAACCCCATGGACTGAACAGACTCCTCTGTCCATAGGATTCTGCAGGCAAGAATACTGGAATGGGTAACTTTGCCCTCCTCCAGGGGATCTTCCTGACCAAGGGACTGAACCCAGGTCTCCTCTCTGTGCATCTGTGCTAAGTCGCTCCAGTCATGTGAATGCCATGGGATTCTCCAGGCAGGATTACTGGAGTGGGTTGCCATGCCCTCCTCCAGGGGATCTTCCCAACCCAGGGATCAAACCCGCAGCTCCTGCATTGCCGGTGGATTCTTTAACCACTGAGCCACCTAGGAAGCCTGTGGGATCAAGTTGCATCCTTTTTTTCTTGGCTCTAGGTGTGATGGATGGTGCTTAGAAACTTTTATAACCAGAAACCAAAATTTCTCAAATGGGAAAATTCTGAATGGAAGATATGAAAATAAATGAAGACAACCCAAGTGAGAATAAACAAGAGGTTATTTATTCAGAGTTTGCTATATTAAGGCAGTCTCCATCACTTGGGAGGGACTCAGAGGCAGATGGGGCATGCAAAAGCATTATAGAGGAAACAAAGGGTAACTAGAAATGGGGCATCCCATGTAATTAGTTTGGTATAGATTACTTAGCTTTCTCTGGTTCCTCCCAAGTTGGAAGTTAGGGCAAAAATTAAGAAGGCTGGTAGTCATCAGCCAGATTTTGATTCTCTGGGCCAACTGCAGCAGAAGTTGCGAGTCAGAATTGGATTGCACATAGGATCTGGCTGGCATCCATCTGTGTGTCTCAGTCCACTTCCCCTCACACTTTGCTCACTCCATCACTTGGGAGAGGCTGACCAGTTCAAGGAAGGCTAGAGACCCATATCTTCACCAGTCAGAGACTGTTCATCTATCTCCATAGTCATGGACTGCAAACTCTTCAATTCATAAAGAAGTGCTCGAAACTCAAAAAAATTTGGCACCCAAGTGTCTGCAACATCCGGTTAAGTTAGGAATTCTCTCAACTGTCATTTTACAAGGACTGTAGGCTAAATTTGGATTTTGTTAGTTTATTCAGAGAGTGTTTTTTCTCTTCTTAATTAGGTCATGCCCTAAATAATGAGTAATATTTTGGAAAAACTGTAATGTCTTTAGAAACTTGATGTCTTTTTTCTGCTGTGACTGTAAATGACATCTTTTCCCCACAGGCTTCCTTGTTCTCTGAAACAAAGAATGACATCATCTGTAAGTTGTGTCAGAACTGAATCACAGGGGAAGTTTAGATCTTTTGAATCTTGACTGAGAACCTGTTCCTAAAGTTTCATCTTTCTTTTCTGTTTGTATAAGTCAATTAGGGTCCAAAGAATTTTTACTGAAAGTGTTTCAGGTATGGCTTTTAGAATACTGTGGTCTCCTCTTTGAGCTTCTTTCTGACCCTCAGCTTGACTGTCGGAAGAGATCCTGGGGACTTCCCTGGTCATCCAGTGGCTAGGACTTCTTGTTCCCAATGCAGCAGGCCTAGGGTTCAGTCCCTGGTCAGGGAACTAAAACCTGGTGCAGTCAACTACATTACTTTTTTTTTTGAAAAGCAGAAAGACATCTTGTAGGTTCCTGTCTGAGTTGTTCAATCAACTTTCCCCATCTAGGATTTAGCTCTGAAGTTCTGACTACCATATGTACAAGTTGAAAGAGGCCAGATAATACTGGGTCATATGCATCTGAAATAAGTCTATATTCATCTATGAAGAGTTGCTGGTCTTGTCTGTGTTGGGGAAATCCTTAAGTACAGCTTTTAGTTCACCTTGGTTCAGAGGTTTAAATTCTATTGTTGTCTGCACGCCAGGCTCATGGGAGGCATGGATCTTTAGAAGCAAGTGCTATTTTAGAGTCTTTGGGGGGTCGTCACTAGGAGAAAGAGGATCTGGCCCAGGGGAAGAAGAAGGAGAGAGATCAGAGTTTAAGGGAAAGGATGCAAGGAGGCAACTGAAGACCCTACCAGGGAAATAAGACTAGTTTGCTTTTGCTTATGTTCTTTAAAATGCTCATTGTTTTTGGTCAAAGACTCTTTTAGTGAAGCAAATTTTGATTTAGGATTTCATTTAGAGGTTTCTTCATACCAATCAAAAGACTATTGCCCATCAGGCCCCCCAAAATCTTATTTTCTTTCTTTTCCAAGGCACCTCTTGATGGAACAATTTCATTCAAGTCAAATATTCTCCAGAGTGCCCCTGAAGGCCCAGATCATCCTTGGTGAAGTTATGTCATTTAGTAAGAGAGGCTCAGGAAAAAGGATGGTAATGGGAGCATACAGGGGAAGATTCTTTCCGAGGATAGGATTTGGGCTTAGATGACACTATGAGAGCTACTAATATGATGCTTGTGGTCCTCACATATGGGGCTCTTAATAAGAAGGCTGCCTGGCTGCCTTCAAATGTAGACCCAATAATCTTCACACCTCCCCTCAAACTCTTCACCCCACAGGCAGGATTCCAGAGTGAACAGTCAGCTTAGATCAAAGCCAGGCTCTGATAAAAAGATAAAAAGTCAGGATGGGAGAAAACACTCATCAGGTTTCTGGTGACCCTTAGCAGAATTTGTTCAAATGGACGCCTGTTGGGTTAGAAGAACAAATGCATGGGTCTGTGAGTAACCGAGCAGACTTATGGAGCCTGGCAGGAGGAGTGTTAGTTACTCAGTAGTCCTCGACTCTTTGTGACCCCACAGACTGTAGCCCCCCAGGCTCCTCTCTCCCTGGAATTCCGCAGGCAAGAATACTGGAGTGGGTTGCCATTCCCTTCTCCATGGGATCTCCCCAATCCAGGGATTGAACCTGGCTCTCCTGCATTGCAGGCAGATTCTTTTCCATCTGAGCTACAGGGAAGCCCAAAAGTGGGTATGTTTGAGTGGGACCCTGATTGACACCCAGCCTGTGTTTTCAACTGGAACTCTCTTATAACAAACAACACTTTCAGACAGCACCACACACAACAGAAAGCGCACAACACTGCAAAAAAGGGTGAAGAAGAATGACCTGATCCCACCAAGAACAGCAAACAAATGAGAACCGGTAGCAAAGCCTGCCTAATAATCTGAGGATGAATAGCAGAGGAGCTCTGCAAAGAGCACAGTGTCCAGACCCAGGGCTGGCTCACCAGCCAGTTTTGACTCACTATTCTGGCGTGCCCTCCGTAGGCCATGAGCAGCAAGATAACTGGGGCACCCTCGGTGGCAGTGAGGGGAGGGGTCTCTTGTGTCTGGTTGAAGTCTGGGGTCTGTGGCCGCATAGGGAGCACACAGTGTCTGCATGCGGCTTCCACCAGAACTGTGGAAATAAATGAGTACCACCCGAATTAGAATTTCAGAAGGTGATGTATTCAGAGCTTGCTACCAGTTGGGGCACACAAACCCAATCACTAGCTTTTATCAGTGACTCTAAGACAAGAAAGGAGGCTTTAATGAGGGGAGAGTGGGAGGATAGGCCTCTGGGGGGAAGCCAGAAGTGGGCTGAGGAGAGGTGGGTCCTCCTCCATGACTGATTTGGGAATATAAATCTATATAAATATATAAAAATATATTAAAAATATAAAATATATATATATTTGGCCTCTGGTAGCTCAGACGGTAAAGAATCCGCCTGCAATGCAGGAGACTCTGGTTCAATCCCTGGTTAAGAAGATCCCCTGGAGGAGGAAATGACAACGCACTCCAGTATTCTTGCCTGGGAGATCCCATGGACGGAGGAGCCCGGTGGGCTACAGTCCAGGCGGTGGCAAAGACACGACTGAGCGGCTAAGCACACATACTTTGCTTTCTCTGGTTGGTCCTGAGCAACCAGCTGGGTCCCCCAGTGAGAGGGAGCTGGCAGTTGCTGACCACGTTGTGGTTCTTCTGGCTGATTGCTGTAGAGGCCTGGGGCGAAGCTGTACGTGATACACATTCTGATCTTATCTACCAGGATTTTCAGGCTGTCCTTGAGGGCAGTGACTTTTCATTTTTTTAATCTGCAAAGTCTTCATCAAACTGACAGTTGGACCAAGTTCTGTGTTTAGTAAGAGGTATAATTTTGGATGGATTCCTCTAGTCCCTGCGTGACATCTTCCATCTGATGACTGGTCTGAGGATTCCTTTGAAGGCAACTTCATTTTTACAGCCCACTTGGAGCCCTCATTTCCTTTCCTCTTTTCCTGCTGTGTGACTCAAGGCCTTGAAGTGACATATGGCTGCAGCATGTCACCCTGGGCTTACCTGTCTGTAAGCATTCCTTGTTCCAAACGGGCTGTTAGAAACTCTTTGAAATCCAAGGCTCTTTCTTTTGTTATTCATTTAAATTGTCAGTAACACTCACACGATCATCTACACACAGAAGGTGATCAATGCATGATTCTGACTCATTTAAAACCGTGCCTCTGATTCACCAAAGCCCAGAGCTCTTTTAGAGAGAAGCTGGCTCATTAAAATGGTATCACACCAGGTCATCCTTAATACCTTCCCCCCAAATTATTCAATGGACATGTTACTGAGTGAGGTGCTTTGCAGATTGCTTAAAAAGAAAGGAAAATCTATTCTTTGATTGTGAGAAAAGTCTTTGAGAACCGGAGACAGAGACAGTTTCAAACTGCTTTTGCACTGCTTCTGCTATAATTTTTAGCAGAATTATAAGCTACTTTGTCCCTGCGAGGAAGAGACAATAAGCCTTGCTCATTATCAAGGCTCCTGGTAGTCTTAGCCCCACAGGTTCAGGCCGACCCTAGAACTCACAAATTGCCCGCTGGTGAGGCAATTAATGAATAAAGAACTGAGGAAAGGCTCTGAGGTTGAAAATTATCAAGAAGAGTTGGATATAATTTAAATAGTAAAACAGTCTGCACGTCCATTTCGAGCTGTGGCTGTCTGCAGTCACTGAGTTTCGTTCTATTTCTGTTCTCCAGATACCTGACTTGCTCACAAGCCAGTGGCAGTTCACAACCACTTGTTTCCTGCTGCAACCCAGCTCTCATTCCCCTCTCTGCATTCCATATTATTGTCTGTGTGAAAGTGAGGTTTTGTGTGTGTGTGTATGTGTTTAATTGCCCTCAAGGACAGTTTTTATGTGTAGAAAAGGCCATTTAAAGGTTTACTTAGGTTACTTTTTAAATGAATATTTTATTTACTTGGTTCTTTCTTAAGCTTTTAATGTACCTTTATAGTCTGAATTCTTTCTAAAAGTCTAGAACATTTTTACAGTTGCTTTTAAGCTGGATTTTAGAACCTTATTAAATTCCCTTAAACATCTCAGTTTATTACATTGCCTTCTACTTTTAGGATTTTACATTAAAATGTTCAGTTTTCTTTTTGGCAAAACAATTGCCTAGCTTAAATACAGCCTTCCTGGCTACTTCACTCTTCTTAATCTCATTCAGTTATCTTAAATTTTTAAAGAATGTACATAAACTTAGTAAGAATTGAATTTAATACCACAAACCTAAATCAATTACACAAGTACACTTTAGCAAATGGAATTACGAGGGTATTAATACAAATAAATAAGAAAATACAGAGGCAAATAGGGCTTCTCTGGTGGCTCAGGTGGTAAAGAATCTGCCTGCAATGCAGGAGACCTGGGTTCAGTCCCTGGGTTGGGAAGATCCCCTGGAGAAGGAAATGGCAATCCACTCTAGTATACTTGCCTGGGAAACCTCATGGGCAGAGGAGCCTGGCAGGCTCACAAGTACTGGGGTCACAAGGGTCGGACAAACCTTAGTGACTAAACCACCACAGAGGCAAACGTGCAAGATTCCTTAGTGCAAAATATTGACACAATGGATTTTATTATCTTAAGATTTTTATACATACTCCTGATTCTTCCTGGGCAAAAGGATGCTTAATCACTAAAGATATAATATGTCATACCAAGAACATTTAGAGATGGTTTCTGAGTAAGGTGAGCTCTAGAATAATTCTCCCCCCCTGTCTTTTTTTTCTTTTTGTTAAAAAAAAAAATGCATAGCATGAAGTTTACCATCTTTACCATTTGTACCATAACTTTGCATTTCAGTAATGTTGAGTATATTCATTTTGTTGGGCATCCAATCTCCATAACTTTTTCATTTGTAAAAAACTGAAACTCTATATCCATTAAAAAAAAAACAACAACAACAAAAAACAACTCCCATTTCTCCCTTCCCTGTAGATCCTGGCAACCACCCTTCCGCTTTTTCTTTCCATGAATTTGGCCACTCCAGATGGCTCATATATGGGGCATCTTACAGTGTTTGTCTCTTTGTGTTTGGCTATCTCACTTAGCCTAATACTCTCCGATTCATCCTTATGGTAGTGTATCAGAGTTTTCTTCCTATTTAAGCAAAATTCTAGAATGATCTTTAAAAAATATTATTTGGCTGTGCCAGGTCTTAGTTGCAGCATATGAGATTATTAGCTGTGGCATGCAAACTCTTCGAGTGGCATGTGGGACCTAGTTCCCCCACCAGGGATCAAACCCAGGCACCCTGCACTGGGAGTGTGCAGTCTTAGCCACTGGACGACCAGGGAAGGCCCTAGAATGATTCTTAATGACAATAGTGTAGGGGTTCAAACTAAGTCTTAGTTATAATCATTATACCTTTCAAAAGAGGATGGAGAAATTTCACACAGTTTACAGATTTAAGCCTCAAATAAGTCACAATTTTTAAAATATAAGCATAAATTGCTGATTCTCTCCACAATTAAGGTTTTCCCACTAGGATGCCTCTTAGATTTAATGCCCCTAACTTCATAAAACATGTTTATTTCTCAAAACAATATTTTAGGCTGATGTTTATATGAGATCAAATGAATATTTTCATTCCCAAAGCTCAGTGCAATATTTTTTAAATCAAAATGATGAGAGGGAAAAGTTTTGACTCGTGATCCAAATGCAATTGACAGAATGACAGAATCAGAGTAGAGCCTTGACAAGCATAACATAATGCCAATAAAAAATATTTTTATTGTGATTCTTATGATGCCCATAGTGTTAAAAAAAAAAGCCATAGTAGCATTATTGCACACAACACATTTAATTAGAATAATTTCACATCCTAATGTTAGAGTCTCTTACTCATATGCAACTGTTTTCTGTATTTTAAGACACTCGTTGGAGGCACTGAGTTGATGGTTAACATGTTAAATGTGTTCCTGTTTAAAATAATTGGACATAGGCTTCTGGTAACAATTTTGTGTGTACGTGTTGATTGTCAGGAACAGTTTACTGACATTAATCAGAAGATGCCTACTTTTGTCTTCCAAAAGGAGTGTGGGGCCCCCACTGACTGTTGCTTCTTGCTTCATCATATCATTTGACATTTCATTTTTTTGTTTCTTGACATACTTAAATAGCTTCCTGTTTATCTTCAGAAAACCTTGGACATGACCATATCTTGCATTCTTTTCATATTCTTTCTATCTTCTAGGGCTCAAATGGTTATACATGTTAGAAAATATCTAATTATGCTCCAGGCATCCCCATAGCTTTTTTAGTTTTTGCACTTTTGACTTTTAAAATCTTCCTCTTGGCCCTTGGACACACAGTGTGGTCGTTCTCCTTTTGTGTCTGTATTGTCTACTTCTGTCTCCCTCTTAATCTGACTCATTGAGTTGAAAAGCTCTTTTGTATGGTTTCTAGAAAGGTTTCTAATATTGAGCAATTTTAGAATTAAGTTTTAATTCTCTGTTTTAATAAATCCAAGAAGTAACATAAGTATCTCAGGCTACTTCACTTCATTACAATGGATGAAAGCATTTTACTGTAATCCAAAACACTGAAGCACTTGTATTACAACCTGGCCAGTGGTTGTATTACAGTGGACAGATTCTGTCATCTGTAATCTTATTTTTTATTTTACAGGTCATGGTAGAATGAAAATGTCTGACTTGTTTGCTTTACAAAAAGGCTATAAGGCCAAACTGTTAATTTTTCTCAACCTAGATTTTTATGGAGACACTTGCAAAATATTAAAGTCAGAAAAAATTGTTACTATCCTTAGAAGTTTGATGAATGCTTGCTAGCTATAAATGGGAGCAGATTAAGGAAGGAGAGCCCAGTGTGCCCAGGAAACTGGAAAGAATCTGAGTTCTAAACCCTGTTGAAACTTCTAACTCTAACCTATTAACAACTGGGCTTCCCAGGTGGCACTAGTGGTAAAGAACCTGCCTGTCAGTGCAGGAGACGCAAGAGATATGGCTTGGATCCCTGAGTTGGGATGATCCCATGGAGAAAGGAATGGCTACCCACTCCAGTATTCTCCAGCTGCAAAGAGCTGGACACGACTGAAGCAACTTAGCACGCATGCATGCTATTAACAACTAGTAAATTATTTGCAAGAAAATGGAAAAAAGAAACATTACCAGATCAATGAAAGGATAATACCACTCTAAAGAAAGGGTATATTTTGAGAAAAGAGAAGAAAATTATTCCTATGAAAGATATTTACGAATTTTTAAGGGAAATCATCTGAAAGCACCGATACTTTCCACGTATGCCGCTAGGCAAGCCATAGTAGGGGTCACAGAACAGAAAGGTTCTGAGAACTTGGACCACCTATGCCATCATGACACAACCATTTGTTCTAGAGAACTCTGGCCCATGGCGTGTGTACACACTCAGTCACTAAGTCATGTCTGACTCTTTGCGACTGTAGCCTGCCAGGCTCCTCTGTCCATGAAAATTTCCAAGCAAGAATACTAGAGTGGGTAGCCATTTCCTACCCCAGGGGATCATCCTGACCCGGGGATCGAACCCATGTCTTGTATCTCCTGCATTGCAGACAGATTCTTTACCACTGTGCCATCTGGGAAGCTCATGCCCCAAGGAGATAAGACTATAAATCAGTACATTTTACTGTTTATTCTGTGAATTTCTGCAAACCAGTTTTGTTCAGGTATATACTTTGTTCATTTGGATAAACAGTTCTCCTATTGAGATAATACTCGCCAGCTGCTTTGGGCAAAGAGCTTCATTATCCTTCAGCAGTTTAGTCATCAAAACACCTTGCTATGTCCACCAATTCCAAATTATTGTGTCAAAACTATCACAAAAATCAATTGCTATGAAAGACTTGCTGTAAACCTTGTAAGTCCAGCTTCTTAAACCCTGCAAATATTACTTCTTGAAATCCTCCTTGTCATATAAGATCATGGGGGTGCTCCCCCTTGTGACAGCAACTCTAATAACCTTAGTGTCACTTGATCAATAGGTTTCTCTGCTGTTCTTTTGGTGAATTGACATTAACAGCCCTGGAGACACAGAAAGATCTGATCAACACTAGCTGGTTGACACAGCCCAAGATCCTCAGCTCTGAAACCACATGGATCCTTGAGGCTTCTTGAACATCCTGTTCAGGGATCTCTTCCTCTGCAGTGGTCAAGTAGGTCCTGCATTGGTGCTCAGTAGATTCATCAGTAGATAAATCCAGTATATTTATGTGAAACTCTCTTAAGCCGAGTTTGTTTCGTTTCCTGGGAATAAGAGAATTCCTCCTGGGAATCCCTTGTCTATCTGGCCCAGTTTGAAAACTCACACTTGGAGGGAAACCTAGCTTGTTATTCATAGCACAGCATTAAGGTTCTTCTCATGTTCTTGTCACTTTTTTGTTGTAAGGCCATCAGAGAAAATTTAGAGGGGGGAAGGATTAGCATAGGTTTAGCAGCTGGTCTCTCAATCCATCCTCTAGTGCTGACAAGTTCAGAACACTTTATCAGACCCACATCCTTACAGGACCATTTTTGCCTTGCACCACCAATCCAAACCTCATAAAGCTGTTTCTCTGTCTGGCCTTTGTTTCATACTTAATTTCATTTCTTTTGCTTGGAGATGGAAATATGAAGGCTGTGAGGCTTGCTAGTTGGCCAGGTTCTCACCAAGAGTTGTGGCTTTCCTGAGGTTGTCTCTGAGGCATGCAGGTACTGCTTTCGTGCCTTCATTCATGTGCGTATTTCTTTCACTAACCTATTTCACCAAGGAGGATTTAGAATTACTCTGGCCATTTCAGGGAATTCCTGACATGAACAAGATGCAAACGGGAAGAAAATCTTGGGAGGAGATTCTCTGACTTATGTGTCCAAATAAGAGGTAACTTAAAAAAAATTGAACTATAGTTGTTTTACAGTATTACATTGGTTTTAAGTGTACAACATAATGATTTGATACGTTTATAGTTTACACTCCATTTAAGGTTATTATAAAATATTGGCTATATTCCCCATGCACATCCTTGTATCTTGTTTATTTCATAACTAGTAGTTTTTAACCTCTTAATTTTTTTCTCTACTTGCCTCTCCCCCAGCCCTTTCCCCATTGGTAAACGCTAGTTTGTTTATGGTATCTATGAGTCTATTTATGTTTTGTCATATTCACTCATTTGTTTAATTTTTTAGATTCTACATATAAGTGAAATATCAAAATAATCATGACTTTTTAATAGAACTAGGACAAATGACACTAAGATTTGTTTGCAACTGCAAAAGACCTCAGATAAACAAAGCAATCTTGAAGAAAAAGAACAAAGGCAGAATATCAATCTCCCTGACTTCAGACTATACTATAAAGCCACAATAATCAAAACAGCATGATACTGGCACAAAAACAGAGAAATAGATTAATGGAGCAGAAGAGATATCCCAGAAATAAATCTGTGCACATATGGTCAATTAATTTATGACAAAGGGAGCAACAGTATGCAATGGATAAAAGATGGTCTCTAAGTAGTTTGGGGAAGACTGGACAGCTGCATGTAAAAGAGATTAATTTTTAACATAACAGATTCACCCTCTTAAGTTTTCCCACTTTGGTGATTACTGAGTGTGGGCTGCTAAGTCACTTCAGTCATGTCCAACTTTTTGCAGCACCATGGACTGTAGCCCACCAGGCTCCTCTGTCCATGGGATGCTCCAGGCAAGAATACTGGAGTGAGTTGCATGCCCTCCTCCAAGGGATCTTCTGGGTACCAGTTTTTTAATCATAAGGTTTTGCTAAAAACCCTAGTTATTATTCAGATAAACTGTAATGCTTTATTAATCTTGTGTGTATATCTGTATAAATAGAGTTTCCTTCATCTGACTCCTTTCCCTTCCTTGCAGAGGTTAGATAATTAGCCTTTTATTGATAATTCTATATCTGTCTTAAGCTTACTTTCTCTTATTTCTTCTTTCCTTTTATTTTCCCCTTCTCTTTGGAAATTTGGAAGTTAATTTGTTTATTAACTTTGCTCATTCATGATGTGTAAATTCTATGGTACCTAATGCAGATATAATGTTTAACATTTCCAAAATATAATGAGGATGGAGGAAATATTATATTGTTTGTGCTTCTTTTGTATGTTTTCCCTTGCCAAGAGTGAAACTCAAGAAAAAAAAATTAATGTGATGTTAAGCAATGCATGTGGTTCCTAGCTAGAAAGAAAAACTCAACATTGAGAAGTTCTGGCAAAATTTCACAGTCTTTAAAATTTTTGAGATTATTACAGAGATTTACTTATATATAAAAAACCAGGAAGATAGTCTTCTTAAAAAGATAATTCTTTGGACAAATTAGAGTATTTTAATTGTAGCTTAAAATCAACATAATGTCTTCTTGCTAATTTTATCAACTTGTAAAATGTTTAGTGAAAGATTTTAGTTAAATGCAAGATGAGTTTAATTTTTCATGATTTAAATGTCTAAGATTTCCTACATCAGTTCCATGGATCCAGTAAGTTATCTTTGTTTCCACAAGTATTTTTAGGATTAGAGAAACACTAAAGTATATTTAAATGAAAATTAATCTTTTAAATTCTCATTATGTGGCCTAAAATGTCAACAGTGCCAAACTGAAGAAACCCTAATTTAAACCAAATTACAAATCTAGTCTGATTTGTCCAAAATTTCGTCTTCATAATGTAGATTTTGGATTCTTATATAAAAATGTTTCTGAACTAAGTTTCTTTAGAAATGCATTTTTAAAGACTATATAAAATATCAGAATTTAGTTTATTTAACTTCTAGAAATTCTGGGAACATTATATGTATTTAATAACTTATTAACATATAAAACAATCAGAACAGAACTCTGCTTTTATAAGACTTTGCAGTCCAATTTACCAATACCCTCTGGAGATAGAAAAATATTTGAAATCACCCTGAAGGAGCTAAAGACTTTCTCAGTCACAAAAACCACAGAAAATGTTTGCAGCTTTACTTCTCCAACCTCAGCTATGGGTAAATGTAAACACAGAGCACAAAAACTCCCCAGTACTTTTTCCTTTCCAATGGACACAGAAGTATTTTCTTAGTTGACATGGGTTCACAAATAGTCAAAAAGGAAAACAAACCAGATTCTCTGTTATCTCTCACCTGACAAAGAACAGATCTCCATCACCCTCACAGAGATTACTAAATGTCAGAACAGTTCAAAGAGATTATCAGAAATTGTTTCAATCAATCAGGAAACATTGATCAGCCACACACAAATCAAATTATTTACACATCAGATGCTCAACTGACTATGCAAGCAAGCTGACCTATTAGGCCATTTTTCCCTGCAGTTGACTGTGGAAAGCAACTTAGCCCAAACACTCAGATAAAGCATAGACCAACTCACACACTTACCCAAGAAAGAAAACAAAAATCAGAAGCAGGGAAAAAAAGGAAAAAGCTGGAGACAGTGAGTCAACAAAGGTTAAGTTCCTACAGTTGATTGACTGCAGGAATCCCTGCAGGGGTCAAGGAAAGACGTGCCTCAGCTTCAGGGCAGAGGAAGCTCAGCTCTTGCACAATGCTGTTCCACTGAACCTGCAGGTTGGGCTGCTCAGGTATCTCAGCGAATGATCTATCATCATGTTGAAGTACACTTTTCAAATAATTACAAAGCTCTCTTTCAACACAGAATGAACGCATGTTTTGCTTATTTTTTAAAAAAGTGAAGAAACTATCAAGTACTGTGAAGGGTTGGAGATTTTACCCTAGTTACAAGCTGAAAGGCTGCCTGCCAAGGATTCGTGGTTGCCAGCAGAAGACACAAGATGTTTGGGTCAGTGACAAGAAGAAATGTATTACTCACATCACAACAAGCTGTATGAACATAAGCATATTTGGTGCCAGTTTTTCAAGCCCCAATTTCTGCACAATGATATGAAGAAGGCCAGGTGACACCTGCACATGGGTGCCTTTCAGGAGAGAAACTCTGAGCTTAGGGAGTGCATGCTAAGCATGCCTGACTCCCATCCGACTCAGAAGGAGCATCTATCTCTCCATGTTCCAAGACTCTGAGCAAACCTGCACTTTTCTCTGGATGCAAACACTGTGTTCCAAGGCTGTTGCTATACAAACATTCTTTAAAAGATAATCCTGAACAAACGCAGTTAGTACCTCTGCTCATAAGACACACAGAAATGTGAGACACCCATGGAGAATTCTCTCCTAACATTAGCAAGTAAGATGGTAAAGCTAATTCAAAAACATTTTGAGGAATTATTTATAGGCACCAATATTAGAGTAAGGTTTTAGGGGAGATGCAAAACTTGTTACTTCACAGGAAAAAATGAACAACGACAACAAAAAAAACCAACATAATTCTGGAAGTTAACTTTTCTATCACATAGAAATCTAAAAATCACATGAATTTTACATTGTCTGAGCTCTAGTCAAATAGGAAAGAGAATGGTAAAATATAGGTGAAAGTGCCAGTTTCATTTTCTTAAAAATAATACTCAGATGCTTTTTTTGTGTGTGTGTGCTTTTTTTAAAAATATATAAATTTATTTATTCTAATTGGAGGCTAATTACTTTACAATATTGTAGTGGTTTTTGCCATACATTGATTGACATGAATCCTCCACGGGTATACCCGTGTTCCCCATCCTGAACCCCCTCCCACCTCCCTCCCCATCCCATCCCTCTGGTCATCCCAGTGCACCAGCCCCGAGCATCCTGTATCATGCATCGAACCTGGACTGGCGATTCATTTCACATATGATATTATACATGTTTCGATGCCATTCTCCCATGTCATCCTGCCCTCGCCCTCTCCCACAGAGTCCAAAAGACTGTTCTATACATCTGTGTCTCTTTTGCTGTCTCTCATACAAGGTTATCATTACCATCTTTCTAATGATTGGCTATACTCTCCTTGCTTTTTTTCTAAGTTTTATATGATTGTTCATAAGCTGTAAACATGATACACTAGGTCATAATTTTATGTCTTTTGCATGGATACTAAGAATGTCCTTTCCCTACCTTTACTGTTTGTATGGTGAAGAGCATCCTTCATAATCTTACCTAAACTATTTGCTAACACTAAGTTTGCTAAGACTAATATCCATAGTTTTCTTGGTAATGTTCAAGGTATAAGTTCTTAGTAATTTGTGCTGATTTTATTAAGTCCTTGATTATTTTTTAAAAATTCATTTCTTCAGAACAGCTAAATTTCCTTACTATTTTGTTACCTTCTATCTTTATTGTAAAATATAGTTTTTACTTTGATTTATGTATACTCATCCCTGCTTACAGGTAATTGTGCTCCTGTCTCAATCAGATGACCAAATCGTTTTGATAACTTTTATTTTGCTTCCTCAAGATTATTAAAGAATTACTGATCCTAAATTCAAAAAACTAAAAATGTAAGATGTCTTTTTGTATGTGTGTCAGACTATAACATAAAATTTACCATCTTAATAGCTTTTAACTACACAGCTCTAAAGCATCAAGTACAAAAAGTCACTTCACATTATTGTGCAACCATGACCACCGAACATTTTCATCTTCCCCAACTGGAACTCCATACCCACTAAACACTGTCTCCCATCCCTTCCTCCTGCCAGTCTTTGGCAACCAATATTCTACTTTCTGTCCTCTGAGTTTAACTACCTTAAGTGGGTTTTCCCCAAGTGTCTTTTTAGTATTAGGTGTTATGTTTAGGTCTCGATTCACTTTAAGTTAATCTTTTGTATATGGTATAAGGTAAGAGTTCAACTTATTTTACTTTGCATGTGAATAGTCAATTTTTCTGGCAACATTTGCTGAAAAAATATGGAACACTTTACAGATTTAAATGTCATACTTGTTCTGGGGCCATGCTAATCTCTGTATCATTCCAGTTTTAGTTTAGGTGCTGCCAAAATGAGAATTAGATGTCTTTCAAAATTAAAATTATCTATGGCATTTCTCAAAGAGCCCCTGGAAAATCACAATGATTTATACATCTATCTCATAAAAAGAGAGATGCCAGAAATATTTTAGGTTATTTTGATATACTTTATATTAATACTCCTGAACTAACTTATCAGTTCAGTTCAGTTCAGTCACTCAGTTGAGTCCAACTCTTTGCGACCCCATGAATCGCAGCACGCCAGGCCTCCTTGTCCATCACCAACTCCCGGAGTTCACTCAGATTCACGCCCATCGAGTCAGTGATGCCATCCAGCCATCTCATCCTCTGTTGTCCCCTTCTCCTCCTGCCCCCAATCCCTCCCAGCGTCAGAGTCTTTTCCAATGAGTCAACTCTTCTAACTCATCACTATATAATATAAGGAATTCATGAGAATTATCAAATGAAAAGGTAATTCATATAAAATATTCTGAGACTGTACATTGTGCTGAATAAATTGACAGAGTCAGGAGGTTTGTTAATGCCTTCATTTTCCACAACGGAATCTAATCCTAGAAATATTATATATTAAGATTTTTTTATCTATTGTACTCTAATGGAAAAGTTGACTGTTTCAGTTTTGATATTGTTTGTCACTGTAATAAATCAATCTCATAAATTTAATCATACTCAGAAGTAGGCAGTTCTGCTTCCTCAGGGGTTATAATAAAAATGCTATTTTTTATTAAATCCAGGAGCTATAGTACTCTTAAATAGTTCTTCAAGAGAAGGACTTAAAAAAATTATGTTAAAAGGAGAAAACATAATGTGTTAGCCATGTGCTGTAAAATATCAATATTACTATACCCTAAGGTTATTATCTTACTTTGGAAAGATCTCTAGAAATTGCCTGAAAACACAGCTTTGGACTTATAATTTAAAAAAATTAACAAATCAGTTGATTTTTTGAAGACTATGTTAAAATTGCAAAGTCATTTTTGCTTTTTTTGACGTATAACATTTAGTTACACATTCATATATCTTTAAACATCTATTCGGTCCCCAAATAAAACTTATTTCATTATAAATATTATTTTAAATATAGTAAGCATTGTTTTACATAATTAATGCAAGAAAATTAAGCACCTTTGTTTCTTAATCAACAGGAAAGTGTCTAAATTTATCCTTATGTATTTTAAAAATTATCAGATATTGACATTTTTAATATTTAAGTATTAAAATTATTTTAAATGAATATTACATATATTTGGCAACAAAGTCCATCTAGTCAAGGCTATGATTTTTCCAGTGGTCATGTATGGATGTGAGAGTTGGACTGTGAAGAAGGCTGAGCTCCGAAGAATTGATGCTTTTGAAGTGTGGTGTTGGAGAAGACTCTTGAGAGTCCCTTGGACTGCAAGGGGATCCAACTGGTCCATTCTGAAGGAGATCAGCCCTGGGATTTCTTTGGAAGGACAGATGTTGAAGCTGAAACTCCAATACACTGGCCACCTGATGTGAAGAGCTGACTCATTGGAAAATACCCTGATGTTGGGAAAGATTGAGGGCTGGCGGAGAAGGGGACAACAGAGGACGAGATGGTTGGATGGCATCACCGACTCGATGGACACGGATTTGGTGGACTCCAGGAGTTGGTGATGCACAGGCAGGCCTGGTGTGCTATGGTTCATGGGGTGGCAGAGTCCGACACGACTGAGCGACTGAACTGAACTGAACTGAACTGATATTAGTGGTAAAGTACCATTTAAAACATGTAGCTACCTGTCTGGTCAAGTCACCCAAGATGTTCTCTTGACCAGGGGCTGGATCTGGGGCCACAACAGTGAACACACTTAACCATTGCACCGGCCCCCCAAGGACTCCCGAGGCGTTCCTGTTCGCCTGCTCTCTGCACATCCCCTGTTCAGCCAATGCCTGCTTCACCTACACCCTACTCACCCTGCTGATTCTCCTCATACTTGCCCCAGGCCCTGGCTGATGATTTCTAGCTTTAGATCGGAACTCTTCTCTATGCTCATCAAAGGCTTGTTTCCCCGTCTGATGTCACTTCCTCCCCTGGTAGATAACCTCCCTCTGCCCCCGGCAGCCAACACTGCTGCCAAGGCCTGCTGTCTGCACATGGCGGGGTTTCGCTCCAGGACCTTGCTTCAGATGAAGATTCCCCTGTCCATGAAGCCACTGATGTCCCTGTGACTGCCTTTGGGCTCATTCTTTGGTCCTGAGCTGGGCAAGGCCTTGGAGGCCTCGGGGTGCGGTACAAGAAGCAGAGAATCATCCAGGAGACCCAGGAAACTCCCAAGAGCCACCAGATGTTGGGAAATAAAGATGGGGGATGGGAAGTTGCAGGGACCCAGCCCGTGGGGCCCAACGTTGCCGGTGTAACCCTGGCGTGGCCACCCGCTGGTATGTGGGGCCCTTTGGTGACAGTCCTTGATGAATGGGGGCCACCGAGAGAGTATTGAGAAATCATAGACCCTCCTAAGGTTACTGTGGGGATGTTTGGCTGCCATTTCTACAGGAAAGAAAGAGACAATGGATGATGGCCACAGCTGCAGGCTAGCAACTGCTTTCTATTTAAGAAAGGCCACAGAGCGGAGTTAACAGTTGAGGTATCGGTTAACTTGCATGCTGATTCCTGTTCCTCTGAAAGTGAGGCATATGAAAGTGAGTGAATGATATACAGTATTGCTATTTCTTTCAACTGAATTGGCTTATTTAGAACCTAGAAAAAAAAAAAAGGTCTCCGAAAATGGCCAAGGTGGGAATTGTTTTATCATTTTAAAGCTGGACTTTGCATATACCATTAGAGGAAGCTAGTGTTCTAGAAGGAATTGGTATTTCTGTTCTTGTGCTTTTGAGATATAAATCATCTCCTTGGGCTTCAGAAACTTTACTCCTGTGTGATCTCTAAGAGTGAAGAGGAAAAAAGCAGACCTTTTAAAACTGTTTAGAAATAGTTATGCTTTGGGGATGTCTGCCTAAAGCAGCCTTCAGGGTTTGGTAACTTGCAACTGTTGCCGTTCAGTCACTGAGTCCTGTCTGACTCTTTGTGGCCGCACGGACTGCAGCACGCTAGGCTCCTCTGTCCTTCAGCCTCTCCTGGAGTTTGCTCAGATTCATGTCCAGTGAGTCAGTGATGCTATCACACCATCTCATCCTCTGCTGCCCACTTCTCCTTTTTCTTTCAATCTTTTCCAGCTTCAGGGTCTTTCCTAACTAAACTAAATTGAAGAGAATTTGTTGACTATCTGAATAGTCATTTCAAATCAGATAAATAAAGGAACATTAATTGCTGGGCAGGTCTAAGTTTACCTACTTTTACCTTCTTAGGAGAGGAAAACTAAAGCATACATCTTCCTGTTAGTAAAGCAAACAGTTCACAATTACTTGCTTCTGGCTTTTTGCCAGAGACTAAGGGTTTGTTGTTATTACTGCTGCTGCTGTTTTTCCAACTTAATTGAGATATAATTGACATATAACATTGTATACAATTAAGGTGAACTTGTTGATTAGATATGTTTATATATTGAAAATGATTACCATCTTAGCTAACTCTTCATCGTGTTACATAATTAGCAATTTCTTTTTGTGGTGTATATACATTTAAGATGTATTCTCTTGGAAACATTAAGTATATGAAGCAGTATTATTAGCTATAACTGCTGTGTTGTGCATGGGATGCCCAGACTTAGTCTTACAACGGAAAGTTTGTGCCTTTCAGTGACTGTTTATTTTTAAAATTTTATTTTATTGAGTATAGTTAATTTACAATGCTGTGTTAACTTTTGCCTTAGATCTAAATCGCTTTTTGCTCTAAATCACTATAGAGCAAAGTGATTCAATTATACATATATATATTTTTTCATATTCTTTTATGATTTATTACAGGATATTGAATGTAATTCCTATGCTATACAGTAAGGCCTTGTCGTTTATCCATTCTGACGGTTTTCTTCTATTCATCCCAAACTCCCTTCTTCCATCCCTGGACCTCCCTCCACCTTGGCAACTGAAAGTCTTTTCTCTATGTCTGTGAGTCTGTTTCTGGTTCATGGATAAGTTCATGTGTGTCGTATTTTAGATTCCACATGCAGGTGATGTCATACAGTACCTGTCTTTCTGATTTACTTCACTTGGTACGAGGATATCTAGATTTATCTGTGATGCTGCAAATGGCATTATTTATTCTTTTTATGGCTGAGTAGTATTCCGCTGTGTGTGTATATATACATGCACCCCCCCATCTTCTTTATCCATTGATGAACATTTAGGTTGTTTCCAAGTCTTGCCTATTGCAAATAGTTCTGCTCTGAGCATAGGGGTGCATGCATCTTTTCCAGTTATAATTTTGTCTGGGTATATGCCCAGGAGTAGGATTGCTGGATCATAGAGCAACTCTTTTCAGCTTTTTAAGAAACTTCCATATCGTTCTTGCTAGTGGCTGCACCAGTTCACATTCCTACCAATAGTATAGAGGAGGGTTTCCCTTCTCTCCGCACCCTCTCCAGCATTTATTATGCCATTCAGGCTAATGTGAGGTGGCACCTCATTGTAGTTTTGATTTGCATTTCTCTAATTGTTGGCAAACTTGAGCATCTTTTCACGTGCCTATTGGCCATCTGTATGTCTTCTTTGGAGAAATGTCTAGGTATTCTGCCCACTTTTTTGTTTTGTTTGTTTGTTATTGAGATATATCAGCTGTTTGTATATTTTTGGAAATTAATCCCTTGTCCTTCACATTATTTGCAAATATTTTCTCCCAGTCCATAGGTTATCTTTTCACTTTATTTATGGTTTCCTTTGCCGTGCAAAATATAAGTTTGATTAGATTCCATTTGTCTATTTTTGCTTTTACTTTTTTATTGCCTTGGGAGACTGACCTAAGAAAACATTGGTATGATTTATGTCAGAGAATGTTTTGCCTAGTGCTCTTTTAGGAGTTTTATGGTTTCAAATCCTGTATTTAAGTCGTCAAGATATTTTCAGTTTATTTTTGTATGTGGTGTAAGAATGTGTGCTAACTTCTTTGATTTACATGTGGCTATTCAGCTTTCCCAATACCACTTGCTGAAGAAACTGACTTTCCCCCGTTGTTTATTCTTGCCTCCTTTGTCAAAGATTAATTCCCCTATACCGTGTCACATTGCTGACCTTCCTATGTACTTGCCCCAGGTCCCAGCTAATGACTTCTAGCTTTATTTTATTATTATTTTTTTTGCAGCACTGTGCAGGGTGTAGGCCAACACTGCTCAGTTTTTAAGTTTTACTGAACTTTAGAATTCTTTGTTTTAGAAGAGTATTTTGACATCTTATTCATTTTATAGAGCATCTGGATTAAAGAGGCATTCTAAGCAATGTTTACATAGTAGCAGTTTGGCAGCGGAAAATAAAAAATATATATAGCCTTCGTGGTTTCAGCTTAAGGATAAATTACCTTTCTTTTGTCTCCAGCCTCTGGTCCTCAGAAGTTCAAATATTTTGCTAATGGCAAATTCTCTATGCGTGGGACTTTCAGGGGTGTTAAACCCTCCTATTCTTTGAGACTTGTAGGCAAGTGCTGGGATGGCTTCTGGGCCTTTAAAAGAGTATTATTTTTATCATTTTGTGTGTACAAAGAAACTGCAGGAAAAACAGGGTTGTTTTGAGAGTACTTTCAGTACCCTCATCTTAGCTAATTGTTCAGCATCTCTACAGCTTCAGAATTTATTTGTGAGGAAAGCTCTTTATCTACCTGCCCCTACATGTGATTTCTAGATTCCCAATAGCGTCTTCAAGTATCATGCTGCTGCTGCTGCTGCTAAGTCGCCTCAGTCATGTCTGACTCCGCGCGACTCATAGACAGCAGCCCACCAGGCTCCCCCGTCCCTGGGATTCTCCAGGCAAGAGCACCGGAGTGGGGTGCCATTGCATACTGAGGATCAAAGACTTACATAGTATATTTTTTCAGCTTAAGTTAGTATATTCAGACTTCATGTGTGAATTCTGGGCTACAGTTGATGCTGTTTATGTTGCCACAAGAATATGAAAGAAGAGAGATTGATGTGAGCACCAAGCAGAAGAAATATTTCAAGAACAACAAGAACGACCACAGAACAATTTTGGATAAAGAGTATTTTTAGGAGCAGTTTTTAGAGGAAGAAGAACTTAAAGCATTTAATATTCAGACTAGAAAAGGAAGTTCTACATATTGATAACGCCCCCCCTTTCCATCCCCTATTACCAACAGTCAAACCCTTTCCTATTAACAAGCCTAAGAAATAGGAAACAGCTGAATGGATTATCGTCAATTTGAATATCTGATGGTACAAGATCTGGGTGATAAACAAAGTTTATTGCAATGAAAGCCTTCAATAATCTCAACTATGTTAAAAACATGCTTAAGAAAAAATACTGGAAGAACACAGATCAGTTACTTACTAGAGTGAGTTAGGAGAATGAGTTTATGGGTTTTGTTCACCTTTGTAACTTACTCTGCTATCCAAATTTTGTGTAATAAATCACATCAATTCTTAACTAAAAATAAAGGAAATTTAAACCTATAAAACCCTCAAGGATGCCCTTTTGAAACTTTAGGCTGAAGAGAAGGGAAAGATGTGCACACATAAGGTAATATAAATCAAGTTTTAATTAATATTTTTTTACTAACCACCATACTGCTATGTCGAAATAATAAACATTTTCCTACATCAGTAATACAGAAAATATTGTTCCTGTATTGGGAATACACTTGTAGAAGAGTTATGGAGCACCTGGCAGAAAAAGTAGCCAAGTTTATGACAGAAAGTTCTGTATTCCCCTGGTAAAGCATGTTTATTATCCCGGCTTTGGCCACAGCAGCTAAACCTCTGTTAAAGTTTCCAAGTTACTAACTCCCCGGTTTCCATGGTAATCATTTTTTTTGGTGGTGGCGGGGGCGGGGGTGGGGGGAGTAGTATTCATATATGTAGAAACTGCAAAATGAAAAATGGATTTCTTCCAGAAGAGAGTCCCAGAGCACAAGGCTGGGAGGTGAGGGATGTGTGTTGGAATGGATCTTAGAATGAATGGCCACTTCTGGTTCCCTTGGAAGGATCACAATGTATTGTTCTACAGTCGAGCTAAAGGAAGATGTGAAAATGAGGAGAAACAATCCATATGGGATTTAATGTCAAAAACAGGGAAAATGCTGCTTAAAATGGAGCACCCTGATGGAGTTAGGGGAAGAGCTGTGAAAGTCACTCCCTGACAATGTTTCTTTTGTGTGCCCCTAGAAAGGCATGTGTAGGTTACACGTAGAGAATCCTTTCACTATGGTAACAGAATCTTTCCCCGGGGCCACAGGAAATAGGAAGGGAAAATTTTTCTGCAGGTCTGAGACGGAGTTAATAGGTGACTTTTTGGTAAACAGCTAGTCTTCACCAGGCTGTGACTCCTCCTTCACCAAGGACACCTTCCCTTCTGCTCTTTTTCCTCCCTTATTCTATCAAGTGAAAGTTGCTCTGTTGTGTCTCGCTCTTTGCTATCCCATGGACTATACAGTCCATGGAATTCTCTAGGCCAGAATACTGGAGTGGGTAGCCTTTCCCTTCTTGAGGAGACCTTCCCAACCTAGGAATCAAACCCAGGTCTCCCACGTTGCAGGCGGATTCTTTACCAGCTGAGCCATAAGGGAAGCCCTGTTCTATCAAAGCTTACTCTTAACAATCTGATATAAATGTTCTTAAAATGTAAATACGTGACTATGGGTCATTATGTTAGCTATTTACTCACAATAATGAATATGCTATAACCCAATGAATGGTGCTCTAAGGGAGGCATTTAAAGCATAAAGAGAGATTAGAGAAAAGAGAATCCTTTAGTGAGTTCTCCATTCCTATAGCTGCCTTCTTATAAAGTCATAAAGTTAATCCTATCCAGACAGATTTATATACTTTTTTCTATTTTTATTTGTGGTAAAAAACATAATATTTGCCATATTAGCTTTTCTTTTCAGTTGTACAGTGCACTAAGGTAAATATATTCACATTGTTGTGCAATGCCTCTAGAGAACATTTCATGGTGTAAAACTGAAACCCTGTATCCATTAAGTAACAGCTCCCCATTTCTCCCTCCATTCCAGCTCCTGGTAACAACTCTTCTACTGTTCAATAAGTTTGGCTACTCTAGATAACACATTTATAACTGTAAACATATAACTCATATAAGTCAATCCTAAAAGGAAATCAGTCCTGAATATTCATTGGAAGGACTGATGCTGAAGCTGAAACTCCAACACTTGGGCCACCTAATGTGAAGAGCTGACTCATTTGAAAAGACCCTGATGCTGGGAAAGATTGAAGGCAGGAGGAGAAGGGGACGACAGAGGATGAGATGGTTGGATGGCATCACCAGCCTGATGGACGTGAGTTTGAGTGAACTCCAGGAGTTGGTGATGGACACGGAGGCCTGGCGTGCTGCAGTCCATGGGGTTGCAAAGAGTCAGACAGCCCGAGTGACTGAACTGAACCGAATGAGTGTAATAATACAGTGCTTGACTTTTTGTGACTGGCTGATTTCACTTAGCATGATGTCCTCAAGATTCATGTATGTTGTAGCCTGTGACATGCTCTCCTTCCTTTTCAAAACTGAATCATATTCCTTTCTATGTATACCACATACTTTTGGATTGCTTCCAACTCTCGACTACTGTCAATAATGCTACTATAGACATGGGTGTATAAATATTTCTTCAAGATTCTGCTTTCCATTCTTTTGGGTATATACCCAGCAGTGGGCTTGCTAATTCTATCTTCAGTACTTTGAGGCCACTGTTTTCCATAGTATATACAACTTTTTGCATTTTCCCCAACAGTGCATCAAGGTTCCAATTTTGCTAACATTTGTTATTTTCTATTTTCTTTTTTTTTTTAAATAGTACTTGTTTTAACAAGTGTGAAATACTATCTCATAGTGGTTTTGAAGATACTACAAGTTTAATACTACTTTTTTTTCACTAGACCATCCAATTTATAAATGTTGCCTATAGCTTCTCAAATTAATATACCATATAGCTACAAATGTTACTGTACTTGTCATTGTATTGCCAACAGTGATACAAAAGAACTAAAACATTTAGGGATTTCCCAGGACTCACAGGAAAGTAGTGATAAATTGGGAGTTGAACTGATCACTATATAATAGCTCAGCTATTTACTTTACTTCTGGAAAAACACATAAACTCCTAGCTTCCATGTTCTATTATTATTTTTAGGTGCAAAAATGTGTATTCTTTATTACCTACTAATAATATAGATACCACCAAATTTTTGTAAGGAGTGTACATTGATCCACATTGTATATTTCTACGTTAATGTGAAAAGGACTCTTTACAAGCTACCTAAGTGATAACAAGGAGGAAATTATTTCTGATTAATAATAATCATATAATACAACTCAATAAACAGTTAAGGAATACAGAAAACATTTTTTATTTTAAAAGATGTCTTGGGACTTTCCTGGTGGTCCAGGGGCTAAGACTCCATCCTGATGCAGGAAGCCCGGGTTCAGTCCCTGCTCCAGGAAACTAGATCCCAAATGTTGCAACTAAGAGTTAGCATGCCACAACTAAAAATCCCTCAAGCCACAACTAAGATCCAGCAAAGTCAAATAAGTAAATAAATATATTTTTAAAAGATGTAGTTTCAAGGTTAGACCTTAGAAGAGATTTCATCTTCTAATGCTAGTAACACATTATTTCTTCTGCATAGTAAATGTTATTGTTAAATGAATAGTTAACACTGACTCTTTTGTCACACATTCCTAACAAAATTATAGTTCTTTTAAAGTGTGCTGACAGAGCTAATTTCTTAGTTTTTATAACTTTGTTCTTCCTTTATACAATACTGCCAAATAGTACTAAGCAATCTAAGAACTTCCAGCAGCAAAATGTTCTATTTCACACTGACTCTCAGGAGTCATCTCAATAATAATGTTACTTTGAAGGTCAGCAGCTGGCAGGAAAAAGTAGAAAAGAAAGAACACATGAAGTTTTAAACTTCACAAAAAGATCTCTGTGCACCAGAATATATAAGACTGTTCATGCCTTAGATTTTCCATACCTTAAATTTACTGCTCAAAAATGTAATTACTTTTTTTATGTAGTGGTGGGTATGGTATAACATTTGTCTAGCAAAGTGAAAGAAAACAAGCATCCCCCTTTTAATTACGCGTGTGTTTGTTGTAGAAAATACATTTAGAAACAAAAATAATGTCAGTCAAAATTTCACCTTCCAAAATAACCATAATAAATGGTTATTCCTCATATAAAAATCTATTTATGTTAATGTTTTTATGTTAATGGACATAGGTGTGATTCAGAAAAGAACTAAGAAAAAAATTTCTCTGGAGTACTGAAATGACTGTATAAACATCAAATAATACTTTGCATTTTAAAAGTAATAAAGGTGTTCATGTCCATTATTCTTGGCACAAGCACAAATTCCAGGAATACTGATAAATAGCTGAATTTTCAATCAGACCAATGCCTATTTAGTCTAAGTTAGCCTGTTCATTCTGATTTTACCCATTATTTTATTTACCCATTGTGAAGTGGAAAAAAAAATGTGCCCCTCACACCAAGATGACAGACACTATTTTCCTTCATCTATAAGATCACCTTGAAAAATAGGAACGATACACAAAAACCAACAAATCTATTACAGCACTGGAAACAAAGCAGGATGTTCTAACGATACTGAAAATTTGAGGGATTTCTTAAAAATATAAAGTAGCTAGCAGGATGTGTGCTAGAAAGCACAAAGGAATGCAAAATGTTGAGTCAACAGGGTTGCTAATGGGAGCTGGCCATATGCCAGTTGGGAAGCCAGTTCATTAAAGAATTGTGCAATAGTTGGGACAGTCCCAACTTGAATGTTCTCTAGCCTACAGCTAACCCCAGTTAGAAGAATTAAATTATGTGCAAATTCTACTTCACGGAAAATGAAAATCCACCATGACCTCCTGGGCTGGAGTAAGTCACCGATGTAAAATCTGATCCCCAGATGGACATGAATGGACCTGGAGAAAAGAACAAGGAACATTAACTTCAGGTTTAAATTAACTGGACCACAGTGAACCTTTTCTTATTTCACCATTTCAGGAAGGTCAGCAGATTGTCTCCCTTTTATCTCTGGGTCCTTCAGGAAAGATATCCGTTATTCCCTGACAAGAAGCGCTTTTGAAGATTTTTTCCCATCACATTTGCAGAATTTAATGCCGGATTTTTTTGGGGGGGGGAAGGGGAGGGGGCGTTTGGGCGGTAGAGAAGTTCTCAGTAGGAGAACTCTGCTGTGCAATATATCCCTGTTGCTTATTTATTTTATACATAGTAGTCTGCAGCTCTTAAAACATTACTGATTGGGGGGTTTCTGCAGAAACTAATGCCTGTGGCTGGCCATTTGTTATTAAAGTGAATATTGAAATGTGTCTGGTCAATAACATTCAGGTAACAAAAGACATATATCTCTGGTCACTAAGCTGTTAATCCCGAGCTCCTATCTTTCCATCTCCCTACCGGTAACCACTGGTTTGTTCTTTATATCTTTGAGTCTTTCTCTGTTTTTGTTATATTCATTAGTTTGTTTTATATTTTAGAATCCACATATAAGTGACATCATTCAGTATTTGTCTGTTCTCTGACTGATTTTTTGGGGGGGGGGAAGGGGAGGGGGCGTTTGGGCGGTAGAGAAGTTCTCAGTAGGAGAACTCTGCTGTGCAATATATCCCTGTTGCTTATTTATTTTATACATAGTAGTCTGCAGCTCTTAAAACATTACTGATTGGGGGGTTTCTGCAGAAACTAATGCCTGTGGCTGGCCATTTGTTATTAAAGTGAATATTGAAATGTGTCTGGTCAATAACATTCAGGTAACAAAAGACATATATCTCTGGTCACTAAGCTGTTAATCCCGAGCTCCTATCTTTCCATCTCCCTACCGGTAACCACTGGTTTGTTCTTTATATCTTTGAGTCTTTCTCTGTTTTTGTTATATTCATTAGTTTGTTTTATATTTTAGAATCCACATATAAGTGACATCATTCAGTATTTGTCTGTTCTCTGACTGATTTCACTCAGCATAATACTGTGCAAGTCAATCCATGTCATTGCAAATGGAAAAATTTTATTTTCTTTAATAACTGAGTAATATATATATATGTATATATACCACATCTTCTTTATTCATTATCTGTTGGCAGACGCATGGGCTATTTCCAAATCTTGGCAATTGTAAATAATGCTGCTACGAACATTGAGGTGCATGTATCTACAAATAAGTGTTTCTGTTTTTTTCAGATGTAGAATTGCTGAGTCTCTGGTAGCTCTATTTTGAGTTTTTTTTTAGAAAATTCTATACTGTTTTCCACAGTGGCTGCATCAGTTTACCTTTGCACAGGAGTGTTCAAGGGTTCCCTTTTCTCTACACCCTTGCCAATATTTGTTCTTTGTGGAATGTGCCTCAACATAATAAATGCCGTATGCAACAAGCTCTCGGCTTACATCATACTCAAAGCTGAAAATCAGGAGCAAGACAAGGATGCCTCCACTCTCATCGCTTTTATTCAACATAGTTTTGGAAGTTTTAGCTTGAGCAATTAGTCAAGAAAAAAAAAATCATTCAAATAGGAAAGAAGTAGTAAATCTGTCTCTGCTTGAAATGACATAATATTATATATAGAAAACTCCAAATACTGCACACAAAAACTGCTTTAAATAAATTCAGCCAAGCCTCAGGGTACATAATCAATAAACAAATATCAGTTGCATTTCTGTGCACTAATAACAAACTATCAGAAAGAGAAATTAAGAAAGCAATCACATTTACAATTGCATCAAGAAGAATAATAGACCTAGGAATATTTTAACCTAGAAGCCAACCATCTGTCAACTGAAAGCTAAGATACTAATGAGAGAAATGGATCACATAAATAAATGGAAATATATTCCAGGCTCATGGATTGGAAGGATTATGTTGTTCAAAAAAATCCTCATACTGCCCAAAACAATCTATAGATTCAATGCAGTCTCTATCAAAATTCCAATGGCACTTTTCACAGATAGAATAAACAATCCTGAAATTTGTATGGAATCACAAAAGATCATGAATGGTCAAAGCAACCTTGAGAGAGAAAAACAAAGCTAGATGTGTCTTGCTTCCTGATTTTAAACTATATTTCAAAAAAGCTATAGCAATCAAAACAATATGGTATAGACATGAAGACAGACAAACAGATCAGTCAAATAGAACAGAGAGCAAAGAAATAAATCCACAAATATATGGTCAATTAATATACATCAAATGAACTAAGAATATACAATGAAGAAAAGATAGTTTCTTCAATAAATGGTATTAAAAAAAACAGGAAAGTTACATGCAAAAGAATAAACTGAATCACTATCTTACACCATACACAAAAATCAAGTTAAGTGGATTGAAGACTTGAATGTCAGACCCAAAACCATTTACCTCGTAGAAGAAAAAAGATGATAAGCTCCTAGATCTCAGTCTTAGCAATGATTTTTTCAATTTGACACTAAAAGCAAAGGCAACAAAGATGAAAATAAATAAATGAGACTACATCAAACTAAAATATTTCTGCACAGCAAAGGAAACCATGAAGAAACTGAATATACCCACCAAATGTGAGAAAATATTTGCAAATCATATATCTGATAAGGGGTTAGTATCTAAAATATATGAAGAACTCCTACAACTCAACAGCAGAAAAGCAACCTGATATAAAAATGTGAGAGATCTGAATAGACTTTTTTTTTTCCACATAAGACATACATACATCTGCATGAAAATATACTCAAAATCAGTAATTGTCAGGGAAATGCAAAACAAAACCACAATGAGATATCACCTTACACCTTTTGAAATGGCTATCATCCGAAAGGCAAGAAATGCGAGTTGGAAAGGATGGGTGGAAAAGGGAAGGTAAATTGGTTGCAGTAACTGTGGAAACAGTACTGGAGGCTCTTCAAAAAATAAAACAGAATTACCACATGATCTGCTTCTGCACATTTATGCAAAGTAAATGATAATACTAACTCAAAAAGATATCTGCAACCCCGTGTTTACTGCAGTGTTATTTGCAATAGCCAAGAAACACTCTTAGCATGCATTGATGGATGAATGGATAAAGAAAAAATATATAAACATATACACACACCTATACAATGGAATATTATTCAGTCATAAAAATATGAAATCTTGCCATTTAAGACAAGCTGGATGAACCTTAAAGGCATTATGCTAAGAGAAATAAGTCAGACAGAGAAAGGCAAGCACTATATGGTCTCACTATATGTTTGTTTCCAAGGCAAACCATTCAATATCACGGTAATCCACATGGACATCACCAGATGGTCAACACCGAAATCAGACTGATTATATTCTTTGCAGCCAAAGATGGAAAAGCTCTATACAGTCAGCAAAAATAAGACCAGCAGCTGACTGTGGCTTAGATATATGAACTCCTTATTGCCAAATTCAGGCTTAAACTGAAGAAAGTGGGAGAAACTACTAGACTATTCAGGTATGACCTAAATCAAATCCCTTATGATTAAACACTGGAAGTGAGAAATAGATTTAAGGGACTAATCTGATAGACAGAGTGCCTGATGTACTGTGGATGGAGGTTTGTGACATTGTAGAGGAGGCAGGAATCAAGACCATCTCCAAGAAAAAGAAATGCAAAAAGGCAAAATGGCTGTCTGAGGAGGCCTTACAAATAGCTGTGAAAAGAAGAGAAGTGAAAAGCAAAGGAGAAAAGGAAAGATGTACCCGTTAGAATGCAGAATTCCAAAGAATAGCAAGGAGAGATAAGAAAGCCTTCCTCAGTGATGAGTGCAAAGAACTAAAGGAAAACAATAGAATGGGAAAGACGAGATCTCTTCAAGAAAATTAGAGATACCAAGAGTACATTTCATGCAAAGATGGGCTCAATAAAGGACAAAAATGGTAGGGACCTAACAGAAGCAGAAGATATTAAGAAGAGGTGGCAAGAATACACAGAAAAACTATACAAAAAAGGTCTTTACAACCCAGATAATCAGGATGGTGTGATCACTCACACTCACCTCGAGCCAGGCATCCTGGAATGTGAAGTCAGGTGGGCCTTAGAAAGCATCACTATGAACAAAGCTAGTGGAGGTGATGGAATTCCAGTTAAGCTATTTCAAATCCTGAAAGACTATGCTGTGAAAGTGCTGCACTCAATATGCCAGCAAATTTGGAAAACTCAGCAGTGGCCACAGGACTGGGAAAGTTCAGTTTTCATTCCAATTCCTAAGAAAGGCAATGCCAAAGAATGCTCAAACTACCGCACAATTGCACTCATCTCAGTCGCTAGCAAAGTCATGCTCAAAATTCTCCAAGCCAGGCTTTAGCAATACATGAACTGTGAACTTCCAGATGTTCAAGCTGGTTTTAGAAAAGGTAGAGGAACCAGAGATCAAATTGCCAACATCCGCTGGATCATGGAAAAAGCAAGAAAGTTCCAGAAAAACATCTGTTTCTGCTTTATTGACTATGCCAAAGCCTTTGTGTGGATCACAATAAACTGTGGAAAATTCTGAGAGAGATGGGCATACCAGACCACCTGACCTACCTCTTCAGAAACCTGTATGCAGGTCAGGAAGCAACAGTTAGAACTGGACATGGAACAACAGACTGGTTCCAAATTGGGAAAGGAGTACGTCAAGGCTGTATTGTCACCCTGCTTATTTCACTTCTATGCAGAGTACATCATGAGAAACACTGGGTTGGAAGAAGGAGAAGCTGGAATCCAGATTGCCGGGAGAAATATCAATAACCTCTGATATGCAGATGACACCACTCTTATGACAGAAAGTGAAGAGGAACTAAAGAGCCTCTTGACGAAAGTGAAAGAGGAGAGTGAAAAAGTTGGCTTAAAGCTCAACATTCAGAAAACGAAGATCATGGGATCTGGTCCCATCACTTTATGGCAAATAGATGGGGAAACTATTTAGTGTCAGACTTTAATTTTTTGGGGTCCAAAATCACTGCAGATGGTGATTGCAGCCTTGAAATGAAAAGACGCTTACTCCTTGGAAGGAAAGTTTTGTCCAAACTAGATAGCATATTAAAAGGCAGAGACATTACTTTGCCAACAAAGGTCCGTCTAGTCAAAGCTATGGTTTTCCCAGTTGTCATGTATGAATGTGAGAGTTGGACTATAAAGAAGGCTGAGCACCAAAAAATCAATGCTTTTGAACTGTGGTGTTGGAGAAGACTCTTGAGAGTTCCTTGGACTGCAAGGAGAGCCAACCAGTCCATACTAAAGGAGATCAGTCCTGGGTGTTCATCGGAAGGACTGATGTTGAAGCTGAAACTCCAATACTTTGGCCACCTCATGGTAGAGCTGACTTATTTGCAAAGACCCTGATGCTGGGAAAGATTGTGGGCAGGAGGAGAGGGGGACGACAGAGGATGAGATGGTTGGATGGCATCACCGACTCAATGGACGTGGGTTTGGGTGGACGCTGGGAGTTGGTGATGGACAGGGAGGCCTGGCGTGCTATAGCTCATGGGGTTGCAAAGAGTTGGACACAACTGAGTGACTAAGCTGAACTGATGTGAGCTCACTGACTTGTGGGATCTAAGCACACATCAGAGAGAGATTCAGTTCAGCTCAGATAGAGATTAGTGGTTCCTAATCTGGAGGGTGTATGAAATAGGTGAAGGTTTTCAAAAGTACTGACTTCCAATTATTAAAAAAATAAGTCCTGGGGATATAATGTATAGCATGGTTTCAGTACTTAGTGATAATGTGTTATATATTTGAAAGTTGCTACGATAGTAAATTTAAAAATTCCTCACTACTAGAAAAAAACGTGTGGTGATGGATGTTAACTGAACTTACCACTGGTCATTTCATAATATATACATACGTAGAATCATTTTGATGAATACCTGGAATTAATGTAACATTAGGTCAATTGTATCTCCATAAAAATTAATTTTTTAAAAGACTCACTTTAATCCACATCCAGCTTCCTGTGTTCATTCCTCAAGTAGGTTCAAAAGTGGAGAAAGGTAATCAGTGAACACTTTCCCAAACCCAACGCTGACTTTGATGTTTTAGCACCTAGTAACAAAGCTTAAACCTAGTTCTCAGAATTGGGCATTATTTCAGTGTTGTATTGACACAAAATTGGTAATTCGACATACAGATTTTGTGGTCCTAAAACTAGCGAAATGCCTTTACCCTATTTGTGATTAGTCTTAAGAACTGCAGGCAGTGATGAAAATTGAGGGGGCAGTGCTCAGGTGATTCAAAGTTACAGAAATGAACAATACATAGTCTCAAAGTTTGGTTAGGCTTGGGAGGCAAGATGCTGTGTTTTTTATTAGAATTATTCTAGCATCAGGTTCCTTAATAACGTTGAAACCTCTTAGAATAGAAAAAAAATTTTTGTTATTTTTGAAAAGAATTTTATCCATTATAAACTTTCCTGAGTGTCTGTCTCTAGGTAAAACTTGCACCTGTTTCATTCTTGTTTTGTGACATGGACTGCTTGAAAAAAACTAGTCAATGTACAGTTATATAACTGATCATTTTAATCCAGCTGCTGTCTTATGTTAGACAATAGTAATAAGACAAAAAAATAGTAATCAATGATCTTTCAGAGTAATTAATAATTAATAATAGCTATTGTCTTAGATCAAAATGTTATTCTGTAAATTACCCTGAGTTACAGGAAACAAGATTTCTGATGTATGTGTATCATCCATCTCCAGTGATTATCTGGGAATAGAATTAGGGAGGAGGTTTACTGTGTGCTGAAAAGCTTTCTTAGATTAATTTGGGAGGAAAAGAGACATCTAGGCTCTCTTTCTCTTGTTGATCCTAATTCTCATTTAAACACTAATAAAAACAAATACTTGAGAAATTTAGTGTATTCTAGAAAAAATATCTAATACCACAAATTAAGCAAGATTCTTGCAGTAAATGATGGTTAAATTGTGCCTGGTCAAAAATAACTTGGGTAACTATGATCCCTAAACAGTTGGGGTACCCTGGCTAGAGAATCCTTGGGTGCTTATCCTTCAAGTGCAGTGGGCATCTCAGTGCAAGGTCTGTGCCCAGCATCATGTCCCCCAAAGCCAGCTTAGTGCCTGGCACATTAAGAGAAATTCATACTTATTGACCACACCTTTATTGATTGATTTAAATGTTTATTATTCATCCATCTAGATTCTTTATATATACTCAAAGAAGCCAGAACACATATGAAACACACACACACTTATTTATTACTTATCCAACAAGATTCTTCTCCACATGTATTCAAGGAAGTCAGAACACACACATATTTATTGTTAATTAAACAGAATAAATATGTGTGTTCTTATTGTTATTTATCCATGTAGACTTTTCTCTACACATATTCAAGGAACCAGAACACTCACACACACACACACACGTATTTAGTTATTTATCCATGAAGATTTTTCTCTATATATATTCAAGGAAGCCAGAACACACACATACCCCCCACACATATTTTTTATCCAGGTAGATTTTTCTCTACATATATTCAGAAAGGAAGCAAAAACACATACACACACACACATGTATTTATTTAATTTTTATCCATATAGATTTTTCTCTGTGTATATTCAAGGAAGCCAGAACACACATGCACACACACACATACACGTGCACACATTTGTTAATTTATTATTTATTTACCCATCTCTATTCTTTATATATTTTTAAAGCCCCAAAATGAGTAAAGGGTAGGGGCTGGGTATTTAATGTCTCTAGGAAAATATTAGTTGCTTGGTAAATAAGCTAGTTATCACACAGTTTATAGGTGTATACCATGTATTTTTTCATTATGTTGAACAGTTCTTTGTGAATTCAAAACCTGGTCTTAGTTGTGATTGCTAATTTAATTCCATGAATAATTTTGTTTACCCTCTTCTGCCATTATGCACTTCTTCCTTTCTGTAGTTCTTGATCTATCTGGAATTCACGAGTGTATTTTTTTGAGGTATGGATCAAAAAGTTTTCCACATTAATACTTAATTGCTTTTATATGTTTTTATAATTTGTGTCGGGCTCAGAGGTTAAAGCATCTGCCTGCAATGTGGGAGGCCTGGGTTTGATCCCTGAAGTGGGAAGATCCCCTGGAGAAGAAAATGGCAGTCTACCCCAGTATTCTTGCCTAGGGAATCTCATGGACAGAGGAACCTGGTGGGCTACAGTCCATGGGGTCGCAAAGAGTCAGACACGACTGAGTGACTTCACTCACTCACTCATTCACTCATAATTTGTGTATTTTCCCTTAAGTTTTGTTTAATCGTGTGGTTTAGGAAGCAAGGTGGGGGTCAGAAAGGGGAGGAGTCTAGGTGCAACAAAACAGAAATGTATGGATACTCCCATTTCTTTTCAAAGTGGTTTGGTGAATAGCTTAACAGCATATTGTTTAAGTAAAGCCCACCCTCAAGTAAGCATTTGATTGTGTCCCACCACCAATTTTTCAAATCCCGCCCACCACTCAGCGCACTGTCAAAGCCCATGAACTCGGGGCTAGATGAGTAACCATTCAGGATGGTGTGCTTCTAAGGTGAAAGTTTTCAGGTTGTGTGTGTCCTTCCTTACCCCAGATCATTCCATTTGGTCATCATCTCTCATGTGTAACTCCCAATGAACGATTGCATTTATGTCATTACCCCATCAATGAACCCAGTAACCCTTCAGAACTTGCCCATCACTGAGTCCTTTTTTTCAGGGTTTCTAAGGAATGGCAGAAGCTGGTAATGTTATTCTTTCTTCCAGTTTTATTGAGATCAGTTGATATACATACGGTGAGCAGCTTTAATAGTCTGACAACATATATTTTGTGAAATGATTATCATCATACCTTTAGCTCAGGTTTTCTATATGCAACCTATTATCCTACAACCATTATAAAATTCAATAGGATGAGTGCCTCCTCAGCCTCATTTGTCCCTTTAGATGATTTTCATGCTGTTGTTTGTGTTATTTGGTGTTAAAAACATGTCTGCTAATTTCCCTTCATGTCCTACCTGAGTACATTTGGTGTGTCTTCTATCCTTTTTAATAATTTTCTATTAATAAATCTCAGGTATTCCAAGCTTGCTGTTGTCCTTCAGTTACCAAGTCGTGTCTGACTCTGTGACCCCATGGTAAATTCATATAAAAAGTGATACATGTTAATAGAATCTCTATTAATTGTGTGGCCTTGTGTTTTTCAGCTTAGAAAGTTTTTTATATTATGTCCATAGAGTTGCTATTAATCGTGGGGCTTTATTTTATAAAGGTTTGCATTGGGAATAATTTCATCAATTTCTTGGAATATTCTGGGTAAATAATGGACAGTGTTGCTTGATTGATTTATAGCACCTCCACACTTCCCACCCTGCTGTCTTCTCACCCCCAGCCCCATCCTTGAGACTCCCCCATCCTCCTCATCCGCCTTCTTCCTTCACCGTCTCTTCTGTTCTCTCTCCACCCCCCCTTTCCTCTTCCTCCCCCTTTCCCATCCTCCTCAACCTTGTCCACTTGATGTCCAGTGTACGCTGAAATGATCAAGACACAGTTTGCACTTAACCACTAAATCTTTATTGAATTTTTATTATAACATCAGTCGATACATTAGCAAATAGAGAGAAATGCAGAGTAAATAGCAATAAATGGGCAAGGGTAGGGATGTGGCGCAGGGGAAGTGCACAGCTAGGAAAAAGGGGCAGGGGTAAGAAGAAGGGCCACTGACAGGGGCATAAGTAACGCTTCCTATTCATCACTTTTCTGTAACTTCCATGAATCTTTCCCATCTATTGTTATCAATATCACTCCAGCAACGATTTCTCAAAGGGCATCTATCTTAACTCTCTAAAGACTGCTTACAATCTCAATCCCCGGAGTCAATACTCAGGGCAAAGAGCCTCTAAGACTATTTATCCAGTCATCCCTGAACTTTCTCCTGCTAGTTTCTATCTGTGTCCAATAGCCCCCAAAAGGTTGATCTCCCTGCAGTTCCCTTCAAGTTTATCTGAAATCTTTAGGGGTAGCAATCATAAAGAATCACAAGGAGGTACATATGTTTACTTATAGAGGTATCTAATAATAGTATCATGCTTTTTAACTAATCCCACCCACTTAAGATTACTTAATAGCCCCCCCTAAAATACTTATGATTATATATATCCCCAATTAAATCGTTACACAAAGAAATAAAAACAAGAAAATTTTCCACAGACCACTTTGATAGCTTTCTACAATCTGAAACAACAAAGAACTCTCAATCCTAACTGATGTGCCTTCTTTCTTTAAGATGAAAGCGTGGCAGGGTTTGCTGGCAGTTTCTGAAGCAGCCTCCCCATCAGCAAGCTCTTAAACTATACAGTAGTGATTCTGATAACAGGCTGGGGGCATGGGGGCAGGGTGAGCATGGGGACACAGCTTTCAGATCACCTCGGGGCAGATCTGACACCAAAGGAAAGCACAGCCTGACCCGCTCCTGCCTACCCCCAAGCAGGAGTGAGAAACACAGCCGCCTCCATGAATTACTGATAGCGATGAGGGCACTTCGCCCTAACCAGGGGCAGTGGGATGGGAAACCCTGGCCCACAGATTGCTTCAAACTTCAGCATCTGGGTTTTGTGGGACTTGTTTAGTCTTCCCAGAGATACTTCTTAGTATTTTCTGTTCCATTTAGGAGTCATTTTTCAGGTGCCTTTTGTTAGTGGTGTCTGGTTGATACATTAACAAAGTGTCTTCCCTCTTCTGGACACTTTGTAGCAGCCATGTATGAAAGTGAAAGTCGCTCAGTCATGTCAGACTCTGTGACCCCACGGGCTATACAGTCCATGGAATTCTCCAGGCCAGAATACCAGACTGGGTAGCCTTTCCCTTCTCCAGGGGATGTTCCCAGCCCAGGAATTGAACCTAGGTCTCCCACATTGCAGGCAGATTCTCTACCAGCTGAGCCACACGGGAAGCCCAGTTGCCATGTAAACACTGTAGCTATGGAGAACGTCAGCACTGGAGTCAGATCAACACGCCCGAGTTCAAATCCTGGCTCTGCCCCTCACTAGCCACGTCACCTGGAGTAGATCCATGTACCTTTTTGAGCATCTTCTGCTTCATCTGTAAAGTAGGCGTGATGATGACCTACCTCACTGAGTTGTTGGCTATAAATGAAAAACAGCATCAGATGTGGCGTTTATACTCATTCACTTGTTCACTCAGTACTTGTTGAGGACTGCTACAGAGCAGACAGAGGGTGTGTAGGAGGAAATGAAGCAGACATGATCCCTGTCTTCATGGAGATTTCTAACTCTCGAGGGGGAAGAGGTGATGCGCAGATGTACATGGAGGAAATGCTGTGCAGGTAGTAAGAGGTTCTGTGATAGAAAATTCACCCCCGTAGTAAACGTGTTTGGAAACCTACTCTCCCACGGCCTGTTGAGTAAGAGGGCGCTTACGTTCTCATTTAGACCAGGTTGTTGGGTGTAAAGCTTAAAGGCTGAGAAGGAACCAGCCCTGCAGGGGCAAAAGGGAGAGGAAGAACATTCCAGGCAGAAGGGGGGAAATGTGCATCTTTGAGTCAATGGAGTATGATGTAACTTGCCCGGTTAGTGACAGAACACAAATCCAAAGCCAGTCAGCAATCCCAAAGCCATGTCTTTCCAGCAGTGTTCTCTGTTGCCAGTCTTGGAATTCTGATGTTAGATGTCTGTGGTGGATGACGACTGGTTCAATTCAGGAGTCCAAAAGGTACCTGCAAACTTAAACAGAAATCCTGACTGCACTATGCAGGTCTGCCCCTCTTATTTTGTCCACCTGTGCTAACTCACATGATTTATTCCGACTCTCCATTTTCCAGTATCTAATACAAGTACCTCATTGCTCAAACTAAATTGACCCTTCAGAAATGTACATAAACTTCCTCCACTTCAACAACCTAGCATGGTGACCATAGCTAGTTCTCTCCAGGTCTGCCTAACAATGGGAGCTTATATCTTCTTCCTTCATTTTTTAAACTAACACTGAAAATTTGGGCCAAAAGTCAATCAATTTTGTCATTGTTTCAAAAGGCAGACTGTTGGCTTTGCTAATAATTTTGATGTTTTCTTTATCATCTTTGTCTTTATTTTGCTCCCTTTCCACATTCTTTAGAGATTAATTTGCTTTCTCCTTTCTTACGAATAAAGGCATCTTGTTGGAAAATGCCACAAAATTTTAAAGTATTCAATTAAAACAAAGTTGATGAAAACACATGAGCTAAAGGAAACTTAATAAAATTCTCATTCTACAGAATAAGTTTGAGATTACTTATCTTGAACACCTACGCATATAGATAGTATATATAGCTATAGGGCATCGTACACACTGCCAAACAGATTTTTGCAAGCTCTACACAACAGCCAAAGGTGTGTCAGGAATTTCCTCTGAGTTAACCCACACCACCATGTTCCCTCATGATTGCTGTCGTCACAGCTCCAGACTTCCGCTTGCAGCAATGGCAATGTCCGTGTGCACATGCTGGGGCTGCAGACAGTAGCCCATTTCTAGGCCCTCTGCAGCTTGAAGATCAATTGACAACTGTAAATTTGACACAAAGAAACTTGAATTCAAATGTATGGAGGATGGATTGAGGTAAACCGACGTGATGCTTCAAAAAGTCCAGAAGCACAAACACACCTTTAAAAAGAAGTTAGCCTAAAACACATGACTAATAAGCTTTCAGATTCCACTGGAAAAAAAAAGAAAAGGAAAAGTTGTTTTGGATTAAATAGCCAATTAGGCAATTAGGCATTTTCTTTGAATTTATGTCTGATTTTGTTTGATTTTTAAAGGCCCAATCAAAAAAAAATTTAAACTATAGATTATGTTAAAATAGAAGCTTGAAGATGAACAGGATGAACTATTATACAAGTACTCCAGTCTGAGGAGCCTCTTATTCACAGTGTTGTAAGAGAAGTTCACAGTAAAGAACTATTTTACACTACCTTACGTATCAACTAATTGATTTAAGAAGAGCTGGATAGTAATTCAATGGAAATAACTTTGAAAGCAGAGTCACTACTTAAAAACACTATTAAAGAACACTATCAACCTACAGCTAAAACTTTTAAGTATTTAAACATGCAAGGGTGAGGGTGAGTGATAATGAACGTGTGAAACTTCACCACTGGAATCCTCTTCATGACAGGCTATTTGAAAAATACACCATATCATTTGCTACTGCTAAAATTGTTGGAGACTGTGTTGAAACACATGCTCCCAGAAGCCTGCCTCTTTCTTCTCCATGCCATGGCAGCAAATTGGGAGTCTCAGCAACCAGGCAGGATGGATGTCAAATCCTGCAGCAGGGTAAGTGGCAGTAGTAAACAGAGAGAGAGGTTAGATAATCAGTTCAAGGTAGTAGCAAGGGATCAGGCTAAAGGAAGTCAGGCAGTCCCAGGTTAGCACAAAGCATCCAGGAGACACCAGCTGATGTCGCTGGATTGGAGACAACTCTCCTGTTGTCTGTTGCTTTGGATTGCTTTCTGAGGCCTTTCATTCATTGGCAGCTTACTGGCTCCATCCCCTAGAGGATGGTAAAATACACTCCCCCTCCCTTAGCATCCTAGTGCTATAGTCTAGTGAGGGGACTGATAATGAAATGCCCAGGTGCATATGGAGGCAGAGACAAGGACAGATGCTCCCAAGACTTCAGGTGACCCCTTCCAGCCAGTGAACAATGCTCGTGAAAATTCTTTCTCAAGTTCCAGGTCAAGGTGGTACCATTAACCATGAGTCTCTCCTGTAAGAGTTGGGTACAGGGATTTAGGAGTCCTTATTAGCTACTCGTTAGCCCTCATATGTGACTGAGAGATGATCACATTTCACAAATGTCTAGCCACCTGGAGCCACCAGCAGTCTCTGGTTGCCAGGCTTTTTGTTTTGTGTGGAAGCCATTGCTGGCATGGTGATGGTAAGGTGTTGTGAAAGAGTCAGAGTTATTGGGTACATATGATTTGCACCAGGATGTGAAGGCACACTCAAACATGCACAAGTCCCTCTGAGAGCACTTCCTCCTCCTGAGGCCTGAGGTGTTCCGTTGAAGGGGTTTTGCCTGCTCCCCAGAGAACCAGTTGAGTTGCTGCTCCTCGAGTCATGAAAATGGAGTTTGAAGACGGTGAAGTTTCAAAGGGTGCAGCCAGAAGATCACGGAAGCCGTTGGCACTGCACCAGTAACTGTGGCTTCCTTAATAAGGCCTCGGTCCTCCAAGGCTGTAAGGTACATCAACTGCAAGGCAAGTCATCCTCCTCCTCCCCTCCCCCTCCGTAAGGAAAACAGCATTTCCTGTGTTTGCATCAGCTTCTCAGTAACTGTTAAATGAGGAATCTGACAGCCCATAATTCAGATGGTGAGAGAGGTTTCAGCAGGTAAAACTCAGGTTTCCAGGGTTTGCTGGGAAGTAAACTTGTTATGAATTTTAATTAGGTTGGCAGTTAAGGTGGAAAACCAGAGATAATTTGTTGGTAAATATTTTGTTGCTCCCACCAAACAGTGGAGGTCAGTGGGTGCTTTGAGATGGGTGTCAGTCCAGGGTGGCCCTGACCTTCTGTAACCATTTCAGAGGAAAGCCTGTGCTCAGGTTGGTCGGAAGGTTCAGTAGCCCAATGTAGCACACAGTCACTGATAAGAAGCTGAACAGGAATTCATTCTGAGGGTGGAGATCCTGAAAGGCAGGATGCCTGTTCAC
>SJXQ01005412.1:245355-336427 GCA_006408695.1 Aepyceros melampus | reverse complement strand
GGCGACGGCCCCGCTACGCTGGCCCGCCGCTAGAGGGAGTTCGGGATTAAGGAGGGGGTGCAGGATGCTGATGCTGAACTGGCCGAGCTGGGAGGAAAGAAGAAAGGGAAGGGAGGGGAGAATCGAGGACGGCCGGCCTAGCCAGGCCAAGAATGCAATTGCCCCGGTGGTGGGAGCTGGGAGACCCTTGTGCTTGGACGGGACAGGGTCGGGGGACACGCAGGATGAGCCCCGCGACCACTGGCACCTTCTTGCTGACAGGTTAGTGGCCCGCGCGCGACGGGAGGTCCTGGGGCCAACAGGCCGCTGCTTCCCCACCCCCTCTTCCCGGGTTTGGGGTGCCTGGGTGCATTTTCTGGGCATGAGCCCCTCGTGCTGTGGAACCCCCAGTGCACGCTTCCTCCGAGATGCCCCGCACCCCACTTCTGGAGCCCTGTGTTCCCCTTGCCAGGCTTGACCCCTGGCCTTTTTTCTCTGCGCCCCGGGCGGGCCCCTCCCTGCCCAGCAGCGCTGAAATTCCATCTCCAGTTTCCATTCCCATTGCCCACCACCCATCCCCAGCAGACCGGGTGATGAACCTCTCCGGATCCCTGCCTCAGGGCGGGGGGTCGTCAACCATCTGGGGGTTGGGGGCTTACCTTGCGAATGGGGCTCTGTGGCCCAGAGGCAAGCCATAGGAAATGGGTGTCGAGCTGTGCCCAGCTCTGCCAACACACCACATCTTTTTTCCCCCTTTTCTTGAATACGATCTGGAGGGAACATAAAAATATGTATCTGACACGCCTAATTCTCCTTTCTGCCTAAGCGAATTTCTCGGCAACGGAAATCTCGTTTTTCTTAGGTTTTGCGGAGCAGGAAAACGGACTCGTGAAATGCTAGGAGCTAAACAGGGCATTGAGGTCAGGGTTAACCTCGGATGGGGGCCAGAGACGCTGCAAACACAACGGTTTGCCCCACCAAGTACACTATTTCAAGAAAGCGAAAACAATTAAAAACAGCTGTGGATGCCTCCAGTGTATTTGCGGGCTTCGGAGACTCCCAGCTACGGCCTTTTGGTGATGATTGCGAGGTTTACGCAGAGACATGGATCCCCCTGCAATGTTACGTTTTTCTAAATCTTGTAGGGTAAATGAATACCTTTAGTCACGGTAACCGCAAGTTTAATCCTTTGAAGCGCGTTGCCAAGATTTGGCCACAAATATTTGTGTTATGTTTATAAACGTATATATTTTACATTAGAGAAAATTGCAGTGAGTTACGAGACTAAAATACTGATGAGGAAGGAGCTGAAATAAAAAAGCCTTAACGTGCATTTCAATTTAGGAAAGTGTTAGGCACTAAGAAAAGGGAAAATCTGTTGATAATCTTAGTAAAAGAACTTTAAGTTAAAATGAAAAAACTAATTGTCTACAACTGAGGCTCCTGAGACACAGATGAGACAGATGAGATTTGTATTTAAAGGCTAAAATAGCAGATTTGAGTAACATTGCTACATATTAATTTGTACATAGAGAGAGGATAGATAAGAATTTGACCCGTTGTGGATGACAGAATGGTAGAGATCTCAGTTAAAGCCAGCCTTTCTAAGAGTAAACAAAACTCTAAGCACATTTATTGAAACTCTACTTTTTAATGAGAAATAAACTATTGACCATCAGATATATGAATAAATCAAGTGCAGATTTCCAACACTGAAAGATATTTTCCTAGGAAGTTGGGTGAATATAATTATAGTGTTTAGAAGTGCCTTAGTGTTTTTCCATGCTTGGGATGTTCACTCTTCCCTGCAGTGTTGAATGCTTTCAGGATTTCTTATGTTTTCTAGAATACTGTTCTGGTGACCGCCAGACCTTCAAATTCTTACACTTTTTTAAATCCAGGAAAGTTACTTCATCTAGTTGTTTGGTAATTGATAGACATTCTTTTTCTAAAAAATGAGATTAAAAGACCGGACAGGTGATTAAAAAAAAAAAAACTCATGGTTAAAAATTAAAAAAGTTTGAACAAGTTTGAACCTATTTGAATTTTTATTTTGGAATGTTAGCAGGACTTTTTTTGAGGGGGGTGGGGTGGAGGAAAAAACCCAGCTTTAGTGTTTATCATAATAAAAGTAATTCCTATTCATTGTACAAAATTTAGGGGGGAAAACTCCAGAAAACTGGAAAAAAAAAAAAAGACTCAAAAAGAAAGTCAGTATCACCTGTAACCTGTTTATCCTGTGACAACCGCAGTAAACATTATGGACTCTACTTTCTCTATACATATACACATGCCTAAATAATGTATATTTTTTCATAGAGTTACACTATAATTTCTAAAAATTAAAAATGGGATCAAGTTAATTTCCTCCATTTTTTTCTCTTCAAGGAGCCTTAGCTATCTAAATAACATTAAATTTTCAGAATCTTTTTAAAAATGGAAATAATAATGATTACTTTTTCTGATTGAAATTTAGATGAACATTAGTACAAAAATATTTAAAACCGAAGAACTGAGAGTTTCCTCTGATCTCACTGTTCTAACACACACACAGTAATCTGGTATATATCCTTGTATTTTTTATTCTATATATATGAAAAAATTTTTACTTAGAAATAGATTTTTCTAAGGAAAAAAGCAACAATAGATAAGTAGCTTTGAGAAAAAATTTTAATCTAAAGCAGCAAAACAATATTAAACATAAAAACAAAAACACAATGTTAATAGGTAAATACTTGCGATGACATTTTCATGTTACCTAAAGCACAGAACAACGTTAAAAAATCACTCCCACATAAATACATAAGAATTTAAAACACTCTTGATATTTGATGTCATAAGTGAATTTTGGATTTTCTCAGTTGTTCCCAGTGTTATCTTTTTCTTACCCGTCTTGCACAAGATTACACGCATAGCAAAAAGAGATGCTAATACGCATTTATCAAATAATACTGGGCATTGTATGGGAACATTTTAATACATTTTAATGAGATTTCCTGTGGATCTATGAAGCTGCTGATTAACTACCTGTGTTTAACTTCAAGTGTAGTAGGAAAACTGTATTTCAAACCCAACTTCAAATAATAGTTTCTAATTGGATATTTTACTTAAGACAATTTGCCATGTATCTGTGAAGCTGTTGATTTCCCTCTTATATTTAGCTTAATGTCTAGAGTAGGAAAAATGTATTTCATAAAAAGTGGAATTTTCACTTGCCAAACAATAACTGGACTTTCCAGTTAGACATCATATCTGTTTTAGATGACAGTCTGCTTTGGATCTATGAATCTGCTGATTTACTACGTGCATTTGACTTAACTTTTAGTGTGGTAGGAAAAATTTATTTCTCAGCAAAGTAAAATTTTCAGTTGTCAAATATTAATTGGACTTAATACTTGATCATTTTATCCATTTATTATAAAGAGTTTGCCATAAATCTAAAAACTTGATCGACCTCATCTGTTTACTTTAAATTCTAGTGTGGTAGGCAAATTGTTTTTCTAAGCAAAGTGGAATTTTTACTTGTCTCTCGGACATTGAAAATTAGCAAGGGATAGCACCAGAGAAAACTGATGAGAAAGATAACGCATATCCAGTTTCTAGAACTGGTTTTAACTGATGAAAACCAGACTTGAAATACAATGTTGAGGCAGTGAAGAAACCTTGACATGTTAAAAAATTCTCTGTCAGTTATTCAGATGGGTTGGGGTTTTAAGAAGTACAGTATTTATGGATCGCATTTTCTCTAAAATAACCAGATACTTTGTTTTTTCTTCTTTTTTTACTAAGCGTCCATGCTTACTCTGTCTGGTCCCTTTTCTTTTAACTTACTGTTCCCTCAGTTCTAAACACCCAAGGGTAGATTCTGTTGTTGATCTTATTACCCACTCTTGTTGTGAAAAAGGACTCTACAGGAATAGATAACAAGTGTTTACATGTCCGCTACAGATCCTTGGGCTGGAGCTCTGTGAAGTCCAGAGCTTCACAGAAATATTATCCTGATGCTTTTTGTTTCTGTCCTTTTCAGCTTCTCTAACAGAGATGTGACAGAAAGACCGGCAGACGTGGGCATGCAGGCAGGCAGACAGAGCGACATGGACAGACACATGGCACACACACATGCAAGACAGCGAGGCTTTTTCTAAACTTTAGGGTGCAGTTCTTCAGTTTGCTGCCTCCCGATTTCTAGAAATATTAAGCCACAAGCAGCACTGCAGAATTGAAAAACGGAAGCTAGTGTTTCTAAAGATCAACAAGTCTTTTCAAGTGACTGGTTTTCCTGATTGGGGTTTTCAGGATGGTGGAATCAGATAGAGGCTCAGTGCTCTTAAAGTTGTTTCACGTGGATGGCTTCTGAACAGCTTCCATGCACATTTCTGTCTAAGCAAAATTCCGGGGACTTCAGGTTTTCAAACAATGTAACTATAGTAAAGACCGTGTTGAATAAAAAATAGTCTCCACAGTCTGACAGGAGAACAAACATTTGCATTGATGTACCTTCCCTTCTAGTCTTTGTTCCGTGTGCATATTATTTTCACTTGACTCTTAATTTTCATATGGGTAGATTTTTTATACTTTGCTTTGAAAGATAAGCGAATCTCGCTTTCAGCTAAGCATTTGTCAGGGCGGTTCGGAGGCTGTAAGATGCTGCATAGACAAGCAGGATTGCTTTGTGAGCCTGGGGCAATCCGTGTTGGTTACTGGGTTTAGGTCTGGGAGTGGTCCTAGGTGAAGGATCACAAGCCTTTGCCCTTGGTCTTCTCTTTTTCAACATTTTTATGGATAACTTTGATGAAGTTCTAAGATGCTTGCATTAAAATCCATCGTTGACTTAAAAAAAGTCTATTACAAATAGATAACAGAATTGAGAGTTAATATGGTTTAAGCAGGCTGCAGTGCTATTCAGAAATATATTTTGTAGCAGTAAATGCCTCATAATTCATTGGCTTGTATAAAGGAAGGAGATGACTTTATATGGTAGCAGTTTTTGAGAAGAAGGACACTTAATATGAACCAGTGGCATGGTGTGGCTGCAAAATTAAAAAAAAATCAAATTTAGATTCCAATAATAGTACAGTGTCCATATGTCACAATAATTAATAGTAGCCTGCTCTAATTAGCCACATCTGTATATTGTGTCCATTTCTGGCTGTCACATTTAAAGAGAGACATTGACAAATTAGACAACTTCCAGAACAATCCGTGGGGATGGTGAGGGATCTGGCAATCTTGTCATAGGAGGTATCCTCAAAGGGTCTGGAAACGTTTAACTTAAAGACTAAAAGTAGACGTAAACTCTCTTCTGTTTGCTTCAGAAAGCAGAACCAGCTGTAGTGGGTGAAAAATAGAGATGGGTTTCAACTTGAGACCTTTCTAACAGTGAAGCTCGAGAAGGGAATCAGCTTAGCACCTTTACTTGGTCTCTTATTTTCAAGTGTCAGAAATATTTATCTTCCTTGCAATGAATATTTAATTTGAGGCCATGATAACCTTTTAGTGCAGGACAGCAAAGACACACTGATGTCGCGATGTACACATTTTGTTTTTTCTGATCAACTGTCTAAAAGAAAGAGTAGTCCTGTGTGTTGCAGGTTGATTTCTTACAACTTGAAAACAGCTGCAACTGGACATTTTAACGCATCCTTTCCTCCTTTCTCATTTCATTTCAAATGTGAAAATCTGAGAACTAAAGTGGCTTTCAGTTGCTTCCTGAAGTTGTTCCTTCCCTGGTGTTTCTCGCTGCGGGTGCCCAGGGAGCGCCCTGGGTTAAGGGGGAGCAGGCTGCTGCCAGCCGCTGGTACAGGACAGCTGAGCCCTACACTGCTAGAGCCTCTTACCCAGGGGAAACGTGAGGCCATTCTTCTTCGGCGGGCCCCTCTTCTATGTCCTTGTAATACATAACAGTTACAATTTTTAGCTTTTCACTGGAAAAGAAAACCTTTTAATCAAAAGTAGGCCGCTGACCTTGTGCTCTTTTAACTCCCTTTGAAGTGCGCCTGGTTCGTCACTGCCCTAGGAGCACTGGCTTCGTGTCTCAAACGTGTCCTGGGGTAGATTATCTTTCCACCTGTCTATGGATTGTTTATTTTGATTACTATCTCCAACTGTGAAAATGTGATTGCGCAAAGTTCCTTAGTGGAGTAGGCACACAGGCCTCAGTTCTAAGAAGTGATAAGCCCAACACGTCTCACTCCACGGTGACGATTTTTATGCCTGTGAGTGACCCTTGAAAACTTAAGGGGATTCTGATGACAAATGTGAAGAAAGAAGACACCATTCTTCAGGCTTCTTTTAAAATCAACGTAGTCATGCTGCTTTTACTCCTGTCCCTTCTCCCCACACCCAGAACTTTCTCCTCCACTCAGATTGTGAGGTCAGAGATGATATGGTCACTCGAACCCTGAATATGTGAAGTGTATTTTTAATGTTAAACACGTTCTCTTCTTCTTTCCTCTATCTTTTATAAAAGTGTAATGCACTTTTGTGGGATTGTAGTAATGTACTGGGCAGCTTTCGATGGCCAATGGCCCGGCTCCCAGTTGTTGAAGATGCCACAGGCGTTCCTGAGCTGAGCTCATATTTCCGAGAGAGAAATGCTCAAAGCTTGAGTGCCTGGCTTGTCAACGCTCATGCACCTGATCTGCAGGCGGCTACTTGCAATTCCTTGAATGCAGTACTTGCTCCTGCTGCTGGGTTTGGGAAGTAAATAATCCCCAGTGTTTAAATTTTAAAACTTCAGGAAGTTACCTTAGGAAATAAGCAGGTCGCTGCAAAGCATGTACTGCTGGTATACTTGTTAATGTTATATTCTTGCCAAACTCAATGTTAGAAAAGTGCTGTTTTCTTCTTGGGTCACTTTGGCAAAAATCTTACATTTTATGTCTTCATCTGGGAATTCCTATGCAGTATCTGTGCAGTAGTGTTTTAAATGTGTTTCATCACTTTAAAAGCACTCATCTTTAGCATGTCTCATTTTCTAGTTAATTGCCTCGGACTAATCAGGTTTTTTAGACTAGCTCTTTGCCATTCTGTACCACGGATATTGCCCCGGCTTATGTTGTGACACAGAAGGCAGACATTTCTCTTTTCTGACAAATGAAACCTCTCATTTCAAAAATGTTTAGGAGTTAGGTAGCTCCAGTGTAAATTCTTTCCCGTTCTTTAGCTTTCCACTCTTCACTGCCTCACCACTTTGATTCTTATGGAGATTTGGAGTTCACTGTCAATTTGAAAGAAGAGATCACAGTTAATTTTGCTATAGCAGTTAAAGTGAAATATTTTAGTTCCCTGGGTTTTCTGCAGCAATATGCACAGAAGTAAAAGTTGATTTTTTTTTTTTACCTTGGAATGCAGAGGGAGAGAAAAATTAGCCCCAAGGTTTTTCATTATTCTTTTCTCCTTAGCAAATTGGTGTTCCTTGCTGTGCAGTAAAATGATAGTGGCTTTTCTCTACTCTGAAAGAGTTAATCGATGTAGCACTGTAACATCTTTCATCTCCTGTAGTTACAGAGCTGATTCTAATCAAAGGCCAGTAGGGCCGAAGTAGAAACAGAACAGGTTGCTACATGTGCTTATCAAGATTTGAGATATACGTTGTTTTTGCCTAGCCATTGAAATTCTAGGAGTTTAGCTTACAAAGATACTCCTTTAGGTGATGAAAAATAAAAGTATAAGGATGTTTATATTGATAGTAGTCAATGAAAAATTAGAAAAACTAGTTGCTCCTCTTACTAACTACTACTACTTTTTTTCATTTATTTTTTGAGTGTTGACTGGTTTTGAGACTGTGTTAAATGCTGTGGAATACATGGTCCTAGATAAGGGAACTTTTATACTAGGGTGTTGACAAAGATTAATCACACATATCAATGTGCTCTTAGAACTATGGTAAGTGTTACAAATACTAATAGAATTTCTAAGCAGGGGATTTGGCCAGTTAGGGGCATTTAAGGAAGGCTTATCTGAGAAGGTACTCAGACCTGAAGGATGAGTAGATGTGAGTGAGATGAAGAGGAAAGGTATATTGGAGGTCAAAGGAAGAGCTCTGTAGAGGCTCTGTAGCAGGGTGCCCTCGCAAACAGAAGGTGCTCTAGAAAGTCCTGTGAGGTTGGTGCCCGGGTAGCAGGGGAAGCACAGTATGAAGAGGCTGGATGCGGGGGTCAGGGAACAAATTTTGCTGGACCCGTTAGAGTACCTTAAGAGTGTAATCTTCATCCTAAAATCTAAAACCTACCTCTTCGGAGGGCTTTAAGCAGGACTTGATCAAATTTGCATTTCAAAAAGAGCACTTTGCATTGTGATGAAAGGATTGGAGGGGTCAGAATAGAAGCAGTAGTTCCAAGTATACTTTAGTACTAGAGCAGAGAGGAATAGGTGATCTCCCTTGCTAGAGTGGTGGTGGGCAGATGAAGTATGTTGAGAGGTAAACAGCAATAGGAGTGGGTCAGGGGGTGAATTTTGGATGGAGAGTTACCAGAGACGATTTCTCTAGGAAAAAAAAAAAAATCAAGGATGATGTCTAGATTTCTGTTGTATTCATGAGGATGAATGGTGATGACATTCTCAGGATAAGGAATGCCGGAAGAAGACCAGACTTTAAGGGAAAGATCAGGAGCTTGAGGTGATGATAAATAAATTATGATTGAGCTGCAAAGTGTAAAGCTATACAGTCTTAAAATGTGATGATATGTCAAGATATATGCTAGGGAAACAAACAGTGTGATCACATCATGGAAAGAAAAGCATGGTATGTGTGTGTTTACACGTGTTTGTGTACAAACATACATTTATATATGCATAGAATATGGAATGATGTGAGGACTGAGAGGGGATACCCTTAGCAGTGGCGTTGGAGGGACAGCAATAGATTTGTAGGAAGGAGCTTTTGTATTTCATACCCTCCTGGTTATCTCTTTGGATGTATTACAGTGAAAATGTGTGGCTTCTATAATAAAGAAAAGTAATGACAGTTTCAAATGAACACTCATTATTACTCTGTTACTACGTCTTTTTATTTTGGACAGAATTTTTGCCTACAGTTTTACTTCCTAAGCCCAGTCGCTCTTACTGCTCTGCCTTTTAATCCTTTCCCACTAGATTGCACTGTTAGGCTAGATTTCAGTGTGTGTAGTGTTTTGTATTCTACCTTTCACTAATTTTAATAATTTCAAAACAGTCCATCATTTTGCAGATGGGGACGTTAAATTGTTATGCATATAATATTGCATGTTTTATGTATACCATTTTCGAGGATCTCAGCAGTGCTCCTTCTTTATCTAGTATTTTTGAGATAGAATAGAGATAGTACTGTATCCCGTCAGTGAAAACCCAGTACGTGCCTTGGTTGGGCTCTTTGAGCAGCAGAGTAAAACCACAAAGAGAAGTGGATACCCCTCCCTTCTCCACAAACTATTCTATCAAACCGCTGCTTTTTCTTTGGTTGGATGTTTCCGTTTTTCTCCGATTTTGATCCGTGTGATGCAAAGTTGAATCTTGTGCCCATGCGGTTTTTGCTTTTGTTGCACTGTTTTCTCAGAATAAATACCTAAGAGTGTATGACAGCCGGGCAGTACAGATGTCAGTGTAACTTACTTCTCATTACACCTGGCTTTGCTCGGAAGGGTTAAACTGCAGCTCTCCACCAGTTTGCCTTGCAGATACTGGGAATGAAGACTTGCTAACTTGCCGTCTTCTGAGCCCTGTGGAGTTTGGAGTGGTTGGAGCCCCTGGGCGTTTGTCTCGGCTGGAGAGCAGCCTCCAGCGATTATTCCGCTCCGCCATACAAAAATCATTTTTTTATGTCTCCTGACTGTGAAGAAGAAAAAAACAAAGAATTCTGTATTCTGTAATGCCAACTGTAGTGACAATGGTTTTTTCATTTGAATGTCTGTTTTTTTTTTTTTTTAAAAACACATTTAGAGAAATCTAAAATTTCCTTCATGTTAAGTGAAGTTTAAGTGTAATAATAACTCATTTTTTGAGAAAGTTATCGTGTACTAGGTACACTTCTCAGGGTTTTACGTATATTCACAATGTCTCTATGAGGTGAGCACTGTTTTGTTCTTGCCAGATGAGAAAACGGAGGTTCAGAGACCTTGAATGACTTGCCCAGTGGACAGAAACTGGGATTTTGAACCCAGGTGCTCTGTCTCTGATTTTAAACACTAAACACCAGCCTTTCTGTGTTCTTAATTTTTATTTCACTCTGAAGCCTAAAACCTTACTAAGCTTATGCTAAAATTTGAAATTCTAATAACTTTACATTATATTAAATAATTATTTATGTTCTGCCCTGCCAGGCTCTGCTGTTTTAACAAAGTTTAGAGGCTTCTTATTCTGGCATTCTCGGTTTAAATTCTTGGAGTTATACTTCTTTTAGGAATATTTTTCCTTGACTCCCTTGGAGGTTGGGGTGGACAGTTTGTCAGCTAAGCCATTTTTCTCTCTGTAGGTTCCAGCTAACCTTTTAACTTTCTTCTTTTAATGAATTGTTTGTATCTGTACCTAACACACAGGTTAATTTCCATGGGCATTTCCTTGTTGCTAGTTATTTCTAATCTAGCAGCCAGGGAAAACTTATTTTGTTCTAGAAAGAAAAATAAGTTGAAGAGGACCTATGGTACTAATAATACTATCTCAAATTACATAAAATATATAGTTCACAAATTGCATCCTCATTTAACCATTTGGGGATAGTATTGATGAGTAGATGATGGAGTCTTTGCAGTCAGCCAAGAAAGGGGTTCAAAATCCAACTCAGCCTCTTACTTAACATATGATCTGGGATTAAGTCATATACTTTCCTAGGAGTTCTTATTCTTATTTTAAAATGGAACCAATAATACCTATTTTACATAGTTGATGATGTAGGGATTGAAATAGTTATATAGAAAACCTTTAGTACTTTGCACTTAGCACACAAAACTTGGTAGCCAGGGATAATGTCAGCTAATGTTTTTTAGAGAGAAAAATATAAAAACAAGATTTCAGTATAAGAGAGAGTTTACAAAACATTAAGGATAATTGCATGAAAAAGGGAAAGGAAAACATAGAAGGCAAAGGAGAGACATAATGACATGGGGGATGGTGAGAGAGGGGAAGAGATGAGGGGGGCATGAGCTGTGTATCCCGTCTATGCTCCCCTTTGAGTGAAATAGGAAAAGAGACAGATGAAACAGTGGGCAGAGAAAGACTTGACAGATTGGTTCTAAGGTAAGTATGTTGATAAGATTACATTTCATTTGGCGTATCCTGCGATTTACTTAACAGTGATGTCGGGCTAAGTTATTATTTATTATTTCTATCCCTTGACATTTTGATTAGATCATCAGCAATCAGTCACTATTCAGAACTCTTCAATGGCTTTTATTAAATAGCAAACCCCACCTCCTTAAGTCAGCAAATTATTCAGGTTTGGAAAAGAGTGATGTTTCTTCAGAGAGTGTTTGCCCCCGGCCAGATGAGATGTAGTCAGGCTGCTACAAGACTCCAGATGAATCATGGAACCTTAAGACAAACTTTAAGTATTGAATGGTTTCTAGGGAATTTAAGGTTCTGCCAGCCACCATTGGATTAATTCAGGCTTTGAGGATTTTTAAGAGGGAGCATTGAAGAATTGGTTAAATTGTATACCATGCTGTGTTAGCTAATTGTGTGACTGTCTTAGTTTGGGCTTTGTAAACACAAGATTCATTTTATTCTTTGCTTTTGTGTTTATGAATTAGAGCAAAACTCACATCCAGGTACAACTGTAGCTCACGAACCCAATGAACACAGTGGAATTCCTTTCAGGATTTTTGAGGATGGTCCATTATCTTTGGAAAGAGTCCAAGAACCAGTCTATACAGGCTGACATTTTTCTTTTTAAACACTAGATTTAATCTTGAAATGTAATGTATAGAATAAATATTTTAAAAATTTGAGCCATATTTTCCCATCCTAAGGAAATTTGTTCTCATAGAAAAAAATGGGGTGATCTTTTTCAATGAAAATCAAAGTTATTAAAATAAGTTTTTTCCGCCAGTAAATATTCTCCATTTCTTAATGTACTGCTGCTGCTGCTGGTAAGTTATTTCAGTCGTGTCCGACTCTGTGCGACCCCAGAAACGGCAGCCCATCAGGCTTCCCCGTCCCTGGGATTCTCCAGGCAGGAACACTGGAGTGGGTTGCCATTGCCTTCTCCAGTGCATGAAAGTGAAAAGTGAAAGTGAAGTCGCTCAGTCGTATCCAACTCCTAGCGACCCCATGCAGATTGTAATAATTTTCTTTTTTTAATTTAAATAATCTTTAGTCAATAAAGAATGAATTTCAAAAAGTTTTTTTTTTATTAAGCATAAATGAACTAAAGGGGAAATTCAAGATCTAAGGAAGAAGACAATAGTCACCATTATAGAGATTATAATAATTTTCTACACAAGAAGTTAGTTGGGTTGATCCATGATCTTGAATGCATAATGAAAAATAGATATTTCAGTATTACTGAGATTTCTCCCTCAAGGTGTGGGACTTGAACCTTTAAGCAGACATGTTATCCGTGGTGTTGTGTCTTGCCTTTATTGATACTGTCTGGTGAGCAGAGGCGTAAGAAGTTGTCTTTTTATTGAGATTTATTGGACTGTGGTCTTATGTGGTCCAAGTAGGACTTTAGATGGATCAATATAAACTTTGAAAAAATGAACATGCTCAAAGCAATACCAGCCTTAAAACAGAGCTTTATTTGTAAGATGTGTTTGAACTGTTTGGTGCTGTGCGCAGTCGCTCAGGCATGTCCGACTCCTTGCAACCCCGTGGACCATAGCCTGCCAGGCTCTCCGTCCATGGGCTTCTCCAGGCAAGAATACTGGAGTGGGTTGCCATTTCCTCCTCCAAGGGATCCTCCCTACCCAGGGGTTGAACTGGTGAGTCCTGCATCTCCAGAATTGGCTGGGGGGTTCTTTACCACTGAGCCACCTGGGAAGCCCTTTGAAATATTTTACCCTGCCTCTAATTTTTAATGATTGAAGCACCAATCGATTTGAATTTTGAAATTTGTCTGTAAAAGTCAAGTAGACTGTGCTTATACAGGACGTGGAAAGTATGAGGCATGGTGTGTTGGTTCACCCGGCAAGGGTGTACAGTTCAGTTCAGTTCAGTTGCTCAGTCGTGTCCGACTCTTTGCGACCCCATGAATCACAGCACACCAGGCCTCCCTGTCCATCACCAGCTCCCGGAGTTCACTCAAACTCATGTCGATTGAGTCGGTGATGCCATCCAGCCATCTCATCCTCTGTTGTCCCCTTCTCCTCCGGCCCCCAATCCCTCCCAGCATCGAGTCTTTTCCAATGAGTCAGCTCTTCGCATGAGGTGGCCAAAGTACTGGAGTTTCAGCTTTAGCAGCATTCCTTCCAAAGAACACCCAAGGGTGTACAGTGGCATTAAATCTTATGAGTTTAGTGAGGTTCTGAAAGCCAGAGTGTAAGACCAAAACAATTCCGTAAACTTAAATTACCCTATTAAATCCTTTAAGCTACTATAAAGTACATATGTGTAGTTTTGTGTATATAACTGAACAGTTACTCTTAGGCAGAGCATGGTCTGAGAACCACTGGACTAGAATAAAGAAAGGAACAAAAGGGGTACTGTGGACACCCACCCCATTCTTTTTTTATGGTAACTTCCCATTCGATGAAGAAGTCTGGAACTCTGACAGTGCCTGCTTGCTTGCAGGATTTACTCCACTCTGCTGTAGGATCAAGTGTCTGTAACCTTCAGACATGCTAACACATTCTCTTGGGTTTGTAAGGATTGAACTAGACAATCTACATGAAAGCACCTAGCTCAGGACTAAGTGATGCAATAGATTTAAATGTAGGTGGTGGTTGTCAGGTCCACATAGATACTCTGTTCTTTGAAGAGTTGTGGAGGAGAATTTGGCCACCTGCTTCCCGTCTGTCTAGGCTGAGATTTCTCACTGCCCAACAGTGACTTTCGTGTTCTTACAAATTGGCTACATCCATGGGCCAGCTGGAGTTAAGAGAGAGTGAAGGCTTCAGTGGTAAGGTTTCCCCTACATCTGACACCTTTGATGCACCTTGGTGGAATATCTTATATACTCTTGGGTTCTGTAAGGCTTCTGTCGGTCTTCTAGAGTTCGTATTTGTGTGTGAGAATCACCTGATGAAATTGTGTAACCCACCTCAGCTGGACTCTACATGGTGCAATCATGAATATGTGTTTGAAAATTTTTTGTTATGCATTTGATACGGTGTGTGAGAATATGTATTTTTAGAGAGCTGCCCAGATGATTCTTATGTAACCAGCAGGTTGCCTTTGGAACCCAGCAATTAGGAAAATTGAGGGGTGGGGTATTTTGCCACAAGAGACCATGAACACTTCTGACCCTATTTCATGTTAAATTACTTGGGAAATGACTACGGTATTCTTCATCTAGATTTAAAAGGACATAACTTCAGTTCTTAGGTGAAAAAAAACCATTTATTGGGCGAATCAGCCGTGAGATTGATCTTTTAGAAGATAGAAAATTAGCATACTTACGTTTGCATGGTTTAAAAATTCAATACCAACCAAGTCATTTATTCCCTTGGGATGCTAAGGCCTTTGCTTTCCACTCCCAGGTATCACTGAAATGATCACCTGGGGTTTTGTTCAGTTGTTTATTTTTAATAACGGGTTTTGAATTATATTCTCTTTTCATTTTGGAAGGGGATTTAGTATGTCTTGTAATTTAAAGTTCAGAATTTTACTGAAAATTCAGTTGAAAATAAACTTTTCATCTCTGATTCACTAGCATGAGGAGCCCTCTTACCATTAGGGGTTCTGTACACCCAACAAATATCTCTGTTTTCACTTGTCCTTACTCTCTGGTTCATAAACTATTTTCTTTACTTATATGTGCTTGGTCCCACCTGTTCTAGTTTTTCTGGGACTGTGTCTCATTTATGCTCCTTTTCCTTACACCTAGTCTCTCTCTCTCCTTGTGTCTTTTCCTCAGCTTATAAACACAGTCTATCTCCCCATACTAAAAGGACCAACCTTTCTCTCTAGCTCGCTGCTCCTCAGTCTGCCGTATCATTTTGTTTCTTTTGCTTCCCTCTTCGGGCCGGTATTCCTAAAGGATTCACAGCATCTGTTGCGTCTACATCTTGGCCTTTTGCTTCTGTTGCATCACTTTATTGGAACTCCACTTTAAGGAGTCACCGCTAACTTCTCTCTTTGCACGTCCAGCAGAATTTTCGAAGCTGTCATCCTTTTTGACCTTTTCACAGTAAGTGAGGATGCTGATCACACTCCTTTTCGGCGTCTCTTCCGTTGACATATATATGACACTTCAGGCTCACTTGTCCAGCCTCTCTGCCGCTCTGTCTCTTCTTTCTTTGCTGAATCGTCTTGTGTTTTTGCTACGTGAATGTATTTATTAACATGTTCCGCTGGCTTTTTTGTCCCTTTCACTTTTTTGTGGATCCCTCCTTGCTCTGTATTTCAGCTCCAGAAGCTAGGGCAGAGGTACGGGGTACACCCAGGGGGATTTGGGGACTGAGCTAAACCCAGAGGGAACATAATCTGAGATGCCTAGAGGAAAAAAAGAATGAGATGGTGACCCAATGTTGTAGTTAGGGAAATGGTACCGAAACATCAAGCCTGGAAGATAAGGATGAAGGATGGGAGAGTAAGCAGTAAGATTCGCAGTTTGGATAATTGGGAATAGGATAGGCAAGTAAGCCAAGAACGTCAATGTGTATCTTCTCCAGATCATTTTGTACCTGACAGTCTAACACATGTTACCTGAGGGCATGATCTTTTTAAGGAATTACACTGGGGCTTTGGCTTCAGCATTCATTTCTCTGGTGATGAACTTCAAATCTGTATCTGAAGCCTGCATTAGCTTCTCTTATGAACCAGAGCTCTATTTCCATCTTCCTCCTAGCTGGTTTCACCTAGATACCCAATTGGTACCCCAAATTTGACATATCCCAAATTAAAATTATCATCTCTCTCCAGAAATAGACTCCTTTGGGGGCTTCCCTGGAGGCTCAGATGGTGAAGAATCTGCCTCCAATGCAAGAGACCTGGGTTCTATCCCTGGATTGGGAAGATCCCCTGGAGAAGGGAATGGCAACCCACTCCAGTGTTCTTGCCTGGAGAATCCCATGGACAGAGGAGCCTGGCAGGCTACAGCCCATGGGGTCGCAAAAGTGTCAGAAACAAAGAGACTTGCACTCGCTCAGTCAATATAGTACTGTTCTGTGTCATTCTGGGTCAGAAATTCAAAGCCATCATTGATTCTTTTTTTCACCCACGTCTAGCAACTTGGAAAGGATTGTCAGTATTATCTCCCATGATGTCTTATAACTGGCCCCACCTTTACCATTCCTTTCTCAACCCCTGATTTATTCTGCTTGCTACTTTACATTCCAGAGATAGCCCCTATTTAGTGTCCTCTACTCTGATTCTCTCTTCCTTGCTGCTGGTGTAATGTTTCCCAGGCTCAACTATGGATTTAAAAGACATGTTAAAGTCGTCGTAATGTTCCTCACCAGGGAAAATTGTTTTCCCTCCAGTAGCAGTTACGGGTTCTACCACTGTGTGTATATGTGTAATTGCTATACATATACAGTATACTATATATTTCTGTACATGCATATATATATATATATATTTATATTACATCTCTCTTGTGTGCTCGCCCAGTCATGTCCGGCTCTTGGTGGCCCCATGAACTGTAGTCTGTCAAACTTCTCTGTCTATGGAATTTTCCAGGCAAGAATACTGGACTGTATCATTTCCTACTCCCAAGGGACGCAGGTACTCAAACAGCATCTCTCTCGCCTCCTGCATTGCAGGTGGATTCTCTACCCCTGCACCACTTGGAAGAGATTATATTATATATATATATATTTCTATACATTACTATATATTTTAATATATGTGTTTCTACTTATGACATACGTATTTCTGTACATGAAGTGTCAGTCCCTATAGACTGTAAGCTCCTTGGAGGGCAGGAACTGCGTCTTGACCTTGTATCCCCACATATTCCCTGTATTGACATGCAACAAATATTTATTGAATGGAATTCAGTAGCTTGCTGGGCTGGAAGGAATCTGATCCCAGTTAATAAGCAATAGGTAATCTGTGATAGTCATTTTATTTTGAAATTAATTTCATTTTTTGTGCATTTGTTTCATTCTGAAAAGCTTTTTTATTAAGCTGTGCTGATGGCATAAATGGAACAGTTAAATGGAAGACCAAACAGGCCAACAGTTTTATTATCAGCAGAAAAATGACTGCTGGGAAGAAAGATGGTGAGTTTAGGTTATAATCTGAATCCCTTTTGGAGAGCTGGTAAATGTCCGCTTCCAGTAGTCCTTTTGCTTTTTTATTCATGTGTGGATTTTTTTTTTGATAAGTCAATCTGAAAAAAATTTATTTTCCTAATCAAAACTTATGATCGTCTGTGTTCTTAATCCATTATTCTCCAGTTTTTTTTTCTTTGCTGTAGTTTTGCCTTTTTTAAAACTAAAAATAATACTTTGTTTTTAACCTATCCAGTCACTAGCTTGCCACTTATACAGTTTATTGCAATGCAGTTATTATAACAATTTATTTGTAACATTGAAAAACATTAAGAAGTATGTTTAATATAAATCACTTAAAAATGGTCATAAAGTCATAAAATATTTTGGCTAATTATCAATGATTTTTTGAATGATTTTTGTTGCAAAACCAAATTAGTATGTTTTGCTCTTAAATAATTAGATGGCATTTGTTTTCTATTGGAAAGATGTCCTGACCCTGGAATGAATGATTGTCCTTCTAAATTTTTATTCCCTATCTTTAATGTGTCCATTAGCAATATGTCAGGATCTTTGAAATAATGCATTTCATCAGGGAGAAAAAGACTTACTTAACAATGGAAAAATTAGTTGTTTTAAAAATATCAATTATCATCATGAGCTTTCACTTAATATTTCTGGATTATTTGTCTTTGCAATCCCTCTTAACCACACTCCTCCCATCCCGTCACCCCCACCCCCAAATTTCTACTCTGTGTGGTCAGGAACAGTAGCAGAACAGTAGGTTGGTTTCTATAACTTTGGGGAAATCAAACTATCTATTAAAAAATAGCAATTTAAAAATACTTCGAAAAGAACAGGAATTTTTTGTGATAGAATGGACTTACTGCCATATAAGACTTCCTTGGTATTTATAGGAGTGATTCCTGGCTTACCTCATTTTCTTCTTATATTTCTGAGTTGGGGGTTGCTAACTTTTTTCCAGATAGCATCAAATTATTCCTCAGCTGAAATCTACTCCCAGATCGGTTTCACAGTAGGACCAAGGGCTCCCAGGATCTCTTCTGCTCTTTTGTCTTTGAAACAAATCCATGAACACCTTTGCATGTCTAAGGAATTTTCATCTTAATATCTAAAAGAAAACAGTTTTGAGACAGTAACCTCTCATGTAGAGTTCGCAAAAAATTTGTTTTAAAAAGCAGTAGATGCACTTATTTTAGGATCTAAGCAATTTGTCCCATAGCCATTTCCCCCACACCCTCCTTAGATATTCTCAAGGGGTTTTCTCTATTTCCTTCAAGGGATTCATTTCTGAATACTTGATCTGTGTGTGTGTTGGCTAAGTCGCTTCAGTCGTGTCCAACTCTTTGCAACCCAATGGACTGCAGCCCGCCTTGCTCCTCTGTCCTTGGGATTCTCCAGGCAAGAATACTAGAGTGGATTAGCATGCCGTCCTCCAAGGGATCTTCCTGACCCAGGGATCGAACCCACATCTCTTACGTCTTCTGCATTGGCAGGCAGGTTCTTTACCATCAGCACCACCTTATCTGGTTGTTCCTTAATCAAGCTGAGGGCCTTCAGCTTCTTCCGCACATCCACTCTTCCTGTTTCCTAATCTTTCTAGTTATAAGAGAACTTACAACTAGTATTCAGAACTTATAACTATACGATGCCCCAGATTTGGCATCATATTTCTATTCTGTCATCTCCCAAGGATTTGGGATCTGCCCTGATTCCTGCTGCTTGACATGAAATCACCAAAACCCTTCCTCTGGACTTCACACTATTTTACACTTACCTGCAGCCTTCTTTTCCCTTTTCTTTGGTTTCTTCTTTTTAACTTTGATCTCTAGACTTTCTATTCTCTTTTCAGCATGTCACTCCATTCCTATTTGATTTTCTATAGATACTCTCTCACCTGCTGTTAAGCTCAGTTGAACCCTCCACTATGGTGGTATTCTTAGTGAAATATACAAGTCCAAGGCTTTTATTGTCACATTTTTAGAATCTCCAAGAGATCCTTATCTCTTCCTACTTCAAGCTTCATGCTCCCACTGGCCCTCACAATGATTTTCTCCTTGGAACCTGAGCCAGAACTATAGTTCTCCAAAGAGAAATGATCAATACATCTTGAATCTACCAGTTCCGTTTCCACATTCTCTTATTTCCCCAGTTTCTTTTGAACTCACTCTTTAGCTTTTTCTCCCTTCCTGGTCTCCTCCTCTGATTTAAATCCTGTTATTATAGTTCTGCATTATTAAAATATCTATATGCAGCAATCATTGAGTTTACTGTAGTGGGGTAATAATGGACAGCCACCAAATGTATTACCTTATGTTATCAAAATCAACAAAATGCGTAACTACCGCCAGTTCAAGTTCTGGCTCTTCCTCTTTCTAGTCCTGTAGGCTTGAACCTGTCACTCAATCTCTCTGGGTTCAATGCTGCTGACTCTAAAACTGGAGGACTGAACTTGTTTTTATGGATGCTAACTCTGATTGGTATTAACTAAAAGGAAATGGCAACCCACTCCAGTACTCTTGCCTGGAGAATCCCATGGAGGGAGGAGCCTGGTAGGCTACAGTCCATGGGGTCGCAAAGAGTTGGACACGACTGAGTGACTTCACTTCACTTCACTTCAGCAGGAATCCTGGGTTGAGTAGAATGCTGAGGCTATATCCAAATAGGAAGCAGTGCAGTGATCTGTCCCTTAGTAGAGAAAGGTGTTTGGCACATCCCGACAGGATGATATATAAAGCCCTTTTCAATTGCAGTGTTCTATGTGACCAAGTTTATTGATTACCAATTAAAAATGGTTTGCAACCACTTTCCAACTGACATTTATGAAAAAAATAACAACAACAACAGAACAAACACATGTGATCTTTCAAGGGAAAAATCAAGATATTTAACTCCATGTAGAAAAATGGTTTTAGTAAGTGGCTTTGGTTGGGGAGGAAAAATCTCGGGAAGAAACCTTTCTGCTTTTTGTAGAAAAAAAGATCCAGGTAGTGGTTTATTTTCTACCTCATGTAAAGAAAAGTGGTCCTATCTCTTAGAGGAATGATGTTTGAAAAGGCAATTTAATGCCTTCCCAGTGATGAATTCTATAGCCCAAGTGTGGGCTATCTGAGACTGAAATAAAAACAATAGCTGACCACTGCTGAATGATGGTCTTCAAGACTTTGATTTTGAGTAAACTCAAGGGGTGAAGGGCAGACTGCCGAGAAAAGCTTTAGATTCTAAGCCAAGATTTATAAAACTGGACTGATAAAACACACAATAACTTTTAAAGAGGAAAAAAAAAAAAGCAAAACAGGTTGTATACTAGCTGGATATTGATGCCTTTCAAAATATTTTTCTATAGACATTATCTGGTTTAATAATTAAATTTCAATTAGACTACAGAGATAACACATTGAAAAATAAATTAGGGAGAAAACCATAGATAGATCAGGCTCTGAAAATCCTAAAATGAGTTCTCTTGATGCAGAGATAGCAAAATGGAATTCATCTCTTAAAATCAATTCTGATTAATCGGTAGAAGCTTCTTGGAGTGCTGTGTATACAGGGCTCTGAGCCTCATAAAGAGCTTTTAGATACTAAAACTATAAAAGAGAAGGCTGCTGCTGCTGCTGCTGCTGCTAAGTCACTTCAGTCATGTCTGACTCTGTGTGACCCCATAGACGACAGCCCACCAGGCTCCCCCGTCCCTGGGATTCCCCAGGGAAGAACACGAGTGGGTAAAGAGAAGGCAAGGGTTATTTTTTCTGTCAGCACTTATAGTTCTCAATTATCAGCAAAGCTCATACAGTAAAATAGGTTTTCAGCGATTGTATTTTTTGTGTAACTTTCTTTTTTAATAATAATCCAATTCTTCACTTTAGCAGAGAAGTGTCTCTTCTATAAATAGGATTTTGAGGAATTGGGAAATTTAGTTGCTTAGGAAAAAGTTTATTTGAGAAGCTGTACCAGGTAAGTGACTATTCAGTATTATCTTTGTATCTTAAACATATTTAAAAGTCATCTTCATCATTTTATCTAAAACTTTTTCAAATAATATTTACTATTAAAGCAGTACTGTGAACATCTGAAAAACATTCAGTCTTATTTAACTGATTTGCACTTGGTTAAGGCATCTTTGTCATGCTTCCCAATGAGTAGCTAACAAGAGAGGCAAATTAACAAAATTAAATGCTCTTGTAAACAGGCTTCAATTTCTTATTAATAAATTACTTATTTTAGTGTGTTATAGTCTTAGACTGATTTAGCTATTGCTAAGGGTAATAGATCACTTAATCAATAATTCTCTGTTTAAATTGTGCAGTGTATTTCCCACCCAGCAAATATGTAAGAAATTTTATAGAGCACATTAAATCCATTCATTTTGATTTGACAGTTTGTTTATGTAACATATGGATTAAATAAAGGCTTTCTATGGTACACTTTTTTTTTCCGAATACATTTAATATGTAGAGTTTATGCTGCCATCTCCTCAAATCATGGCTGGCTCCCAATTATAGTAAGATCATCTTTTCAGAATATACTGTGTCAACGAAGAATTGGGAAATATGCCACAAAAGGGTCTCTGGGTTGCTAAAAGACGTGGCAGATGCAGGCTTCTTTTTTTTCAGCTCTAGCAGAGCCTTGTGAGTGATGCGACAGTACAAATTTGTTCTTACTTTAACACGCAATCCCACCTCATTTGGTAGTCTGGTTTCTAAACCTGCAGTGGATTAATAGCCGCAAATTAGAAGGCCCAGAGAAGCAGTTAGAGGAAACATTACTGACAGCAATGAGAAATGACAGCTGACAGCTTGTCTACAGATGAGAAAACAGAAAATCTATAAAATGCACCACCTCAAAATGCATTAGAAGACGGCTACCTGCTAAGCACTAGCATGATCGGTAACTGGCAAGGTAACCAAACAGTCCGTAAGGGCGTCATTGTATAATAGAGCGGAGTGCAATAATTGATGTGATAAATGATGATCTTATACCCATAATGAAAAAGGATCGACCGCCAAGTACTTTAGAAAACTCAGCTCTCTAAAATGTTTCCTTCCTTGGGGTTCCTGGTAAACTGAGAATTTACCGTATTCTCTTAAACCGCAAAAAAAAAAAAAAAAAAAAAAAAAATGATAATGTAAGTGGACCTTTGAAAGTGATTAATTTGTTGATAAGCCTTCTATGAGGGAGAGATCAACATAATAGTGCCTAATAAAAGTCACCTCGATGGGAATACTGACAATCCTTTATGACTTCTTAAAGATTTCAGAGGAAAGGAGGCTTTAAGATTTCAATCTAGCTGAGACTTGGTCCCACACTCAGTAGCCAGTTTATCTTTATAGTCATCTCCTCCTTGATGCAGACAAAGGGCTTGTAAGTGCTCTCTGGACATTTTTGTGGAGAGTGGACTTTGTATATGTCTGTGCACATGTATATGCCATTAAAAACTCAGTTTGATAATTGTGAAGTGTCATGCTCTAGATTTGTTGACAGTGTATCACCACAGTCCTTTCAGATTTGATGTTTGGTTAACACATGCAGATTTGCGTTTGTTTTTAAGTAATTGTAAATAAGCACGCAAATGTGCTCCCTCCTATTTTCATCTCTGTGTTGCTCCCATGGGGAGAAAATTTCAAATGGACTATTAATAAAGAAAGACAAGATGCTGATTAGCTAGCGTGAGGTCCCACTTTATTGACATTGCCATCATTGTCTGTTATTTGGTTCTTGGCTCTCTGTGTTCACACAATATACATTGTTGAAAATGGTCTGTAGTTTCTATGCCTTATGACGAAAGCATACAGAGAATATAGTTTTATGGAAAGATTTTGCCTGCATGTTAACAAGAGATTTTGGAGCTGCATCAGGACGGTGAAATATTACCCCAACCACTTGGTGCCTACATATTCTTTTGCTCTTCTTAACTCAGATATGTAATTTTTCCTTTAAAAAATTGTTACTTACGACTACCTGTTTTCAATTTTCAGTCTTTGCACATCTAGCTACCCTTGTGGTTTGAAGATGATGTTTTTGACCCCCTGTGAGTTGGACTTTTGGTTTAATTGTTTTGACCATTAATGGTGATGGATTTGCATGGTTTTAGCAACAGACTGATTTCCTGTTTCATTTGTATCCAATGGCATGTGCTTGCAGAGGTGATGGATTTGCAGCCGTAGACGATTGCAGAGCCCTGCGATACACGGAGCGACCAGACCCTGTGACCTCAGTTGATTAGCACGGCACAGTATGCTTGTGTATTTCGGAGACTGTTCAGCGTATTTCAGAGACATGTCTTTCAGAGATTCTTCAAGTGTTTAAATTTGATTTTCAAAACTTGCTTTGAGAGAAACAGTATCCTCCAAACTGACTGTTTGTGAGGACTACCTAGACATCTGTGAGTGCAACATGTGTTCACTGTTAAGGAACAGCCTTTGTTGGTGTTAGTGCAGACCTGCTCAGTATTGTTTGTGTAGCTCATGTCTAGAATAGGAGCTCATCACTTTGAATTCTCTGTGTCATTTGTTGTTTTTGAAAGGAAGCTAGGTGTAAATACTGCCCCAATAGCCTCTATTGAATAGCTGTTTGTTTTGCAAGTAACAAATGGGAAAGGTAAGGTAAAGGGCACTTCTCTAAAATGTTGTGTGGGTGCCCATAATTTAAACTGATGCTACAGAAAGGAAGTATTATTTTCACAAACAAAACCTAGTGCCTTAGTCATTTTCCATTTCTAGATGATGAATGTGTTGTACATCTGTATCATGTTTTCCTCAAAGTGAATGGCATACTATACTTAAAGCGAAGCAGAGTCGCCAAGGTAACTGACCAGCAAGTATGCAGTTCAGCAGATTGCAGGAAGGCAATTGACTACACATGAATAAAGAAATGTGCATGTCATCTTAAAACCCCGGAGGGCCATGGTAGACTGTGGTTTGGCTCTGTAGACGATAGAAAAAAAAATTTTGTGTGAAAGCAGAAAGTGTGATGTTCTATGCTAGTCCTTGAAGTGAGATGATAAGCAGTGACAGGCTCCTTTTAAGGTTCCGTTCCAGGCCCGGCCACAAGCCATATAGAAAAAAGAATCATTTCAATATTATTTAATATGAACAACCTTTCTTTTTGATTTAGAAGCTAGCATTTGCTACCTATGGCAGCAGAAACTAAGGGAGACTGTTAGTAGTTTGTAATGTAAATGAAGAATGGTAATCCATAAACTGCTACACACATATAGGAACTAATATAAGTTACAAAATGAAATTGAAGTTTAGCATTGTATATATTTAGTACACAAACATAAGAACTGTTTCCCTGTACCTTTTGCTATGTATTAGATTGTATTAATCCATTCAGTAGGCATTTATAAAATTATTCACATATGCCGGACACCTCCTAGGTGCCCAGAGAAGCAACAAAGGTAAATAAAGTTCAGTGCTGGACTTCAGCATGTTTTTAATCTCTGGAAAGAATGAATTGGATAAACTCTGAAGAGATTCTTTAAATTATGTAAAGCATTCCTGTGCTTTGGATGTAAGATTGTGATCTAGAATTTAAACACCCTTCTGTATAGCATGAAGTAACTTCTCAGCAAGAGTTTACTGCTCTCTGTAATTTGGTTCTTCTTCCCAGTTTTCCTCTCCCTACCAGAATCTAGCATCAGTGGCTTAATTCCCTTTCTCAAAAGGGCCCCACAGTCTCCCACGATTGTATCTTGCATGTTTCACCACTGAAATTGTCCATCTCTGAGTTTCAGAATCTTCCTGGTACTTAGGAAGCCATATTGAATTCTACTTTTTCCATAAACCTTGACCAGATCTTTCCAGCTTCCATTGCTCCTCACCATCTTTCCCGGTCTTGCCAGAGCGTTTGTCTCTCTGTGAGTCATACCTAGTTAGGTGGGTGGTGTTGTCCCAAACCAGAAGGGGAACTCACAGAAGACAGGGATTGGGTCTCCTTCATCTTCACAGTCTCCTTAGCACCTAGCACTCCGGGGACACTGGAATCTTGATTGGTGAAAAATCTCCAGTTCTCATCCCCACTACATTTCTACAATTTATTTGTTCATTCTTTTTCTTTCTGGAACGAGACCATATTCACAGGTGAGTTAATTGCTCTTGGGTAAAGACTGGGTACTTAAAACCATGGGAATGCTTCCTAGTGCTGGTACAAAACAGGTCCGGAAGCAAGTCTCCCTATGTACCTAGTTTACACCTACTTGCTGCTTCCCTCCCTCTGTTACTTTAGCTTTTGAAGTTGTGCTTTCCGTAGTAAAGCTATGATACATGAAGCTACCAGCCAAATGTTTTAGTTCAGTTCCTCATTTTTGGCAGCCATCCATGGAACTGCAGGGGCAAGTTTTCACAGATACAGCAATGTTTTTTGTGAGTTCCTATTTTTATGCTGAAAAATTACTGTCAGTGATTTTACTATTCAGAGCTTTTAGTTAGTTGTAAGCCTGGAGTGAGCAGCCTTGGGTTCTTAAGGTTAATTACTACATTTACAAATCCATCAGTGACTAAGAGAAAGAACTTGCCTGATAGGGTTTATCTGTTTAAAAATTGCAGCCACTAGCCAAACAAGAAGATAGAAAACCAAAAGAGATTGGAGAGGTGGCAAGGGTGATGGTATAATGTGTTGGTGGAGATGATGATATCAGAGGGAAAAAAATGATAAGCTGAAACTAATCAAACCAATTTGATCATTTTAATATACTCACATCATGTGTCTTCAGGAACCAGTAAATTATAAAATCTGCCCCATTTCACTTAAATAAGTGATTTGCCCTGAATTTTATTATGTAATTGTTATTGCTTATTTAGGAGATAGCATAATAGACTAGCTTATGTGTATGAATTATTAAATGTCAAGATCAGGTAAAGTGGAATAAATCATTCTAGGAGAGATATGAGAACTAATACTCAAAGAATACCCAGTGCCTTTTTATAAGTATTTCTGAAAGTCACCTTATATTTATCAATGGTATTTATGCTTTGTCTGGCAAACAGTTAATACAGTGGAGATTCTTACCATTTAAAAGTTGCTCTTTATACTTTTCTTTGAAAAAAGGTAAAATGAAAAAGATACTGTAGCAATTATATAGTTGATCACGTCTCATGATATATTTCATTGGTAATAATCTCCATAAAAATTACCAAAGAGATGTTATGGTTGTCTTTATTATTTTAGTAACAATTTAAAAATTAATTGTGCCTAATTCTGCTTACATAGTGCTTGAAAAGTCTGTAAACACACCAAGTTGAGAGTTGTTCCATGTTTTGTCCTAAAACAAACTTTAACTACTTGCATGTTGCTTCAGTTTTCTCAGAAATGTCTATAGTGAAACCCGGTTTGACAGTGTAAGTAAATCTGCAAAAGCAGACCTCATTGTTTATCTTTCTATCTCTTCTCTGCCCTTTTTGTTTGCAGTGTACACTATTTTCTCCAGGGTACACTCTGATCGGAATGTCTACCCCTCTGCAGGCGTCCTCTTTGTTCATGTTTTGGAAAGAGAGTATTTTAAGGGGGAGTTTCCACCTTACCCCAAACCTGGTATGTTCTTGGTGGGGGAAAAAAAGAAGTTAATTTATTAAATTTTTCTTTTTATTCAGTGTGCACAATCCAGATAATGTTTAATCAGATATTTCTGACATTATTTGACATGGTCAGGATATATGATAAATTGATTGTTATAGGATATTTCCCATTGTACGATTCAACATTTAATTACAGAAGAAAACAACTCATTTTTGAATTTTGAAGAAAGCATATTTCTGATTATCTAGTCTTGAGTTTTGTACCTCTGACAAATCATCTACCTGTATTCTCATAGAAATAATTATAGCTGTAAAATTATGGTTTTCCACATTAAGACTTAGAGTCTTACCTAGGACATTGACTTTTGGAAAATTATATCATAGAAGAGAACGAAATATGGTATTAAGAAAATTCTCAAAAAAACTTTTACAATATGAAATAATTTTATATAACTTCATGATAATATAATGGAGATTAATTTTTCTTCAAAGTAATACCAATTACAAAGCCTTATTTAATCATCTATTTGTTTAAATTATGTTTTGTTTGATTGTCATAAATGCCATCCAGTTAATGAAGATATAGAAAGAATAGCAAGAGAAAATATATTCTTCTTATGACTCTTACTTAAGTAACAAAAATGAATTTTCTGAAAAGTATGGCATAAATATTATTTTTGTGGATTATATGCTGAATAGCATACCTGAAAATACTCATATAGTTAAGCATGTTTTCACCAGTATTCAAGAAAAAAAGGCAATCTTTTCATCAATTATTTATAAAATGTTTCTCATGAGGCATTGTACTTTTGCAAAACTGTATAGCTAAACCTTTTGAGCAGCAGAAGAAAACAGATAGTTTCATATAGTTAAGAGCATAGTTTCTGGGGTCAACCAAGATTAAATTCTTGTTTCCCCACTTAATTTGACTATGAGGAGTTGACATGGAAAATTACATATTAGATTAGTAAAATTACGGCTATAATAGTACTACTTTTTTTGGTATGTTTGGAATCAGATGAAATAATAGTGGCTGTAGAGGCCAAACACAGCAATGGGGCTTGGTACATGCTAATAAAATGATGCGGTTGTTATTGTTTATTATTAATAAATGTCATGTTATTGAAGCTCTTTTAGATTTGGGTTTTTCAACTCATCCTCCAGTGTTTTGGAATTACATTATTTTTGTTTTCGTGATACTTTTATAATTTTGAGATATCTCTTAAGATTGATTTGATAGTGTTCAGAGTTTAATGAAAGATTTCTCAAAAGAATGAGCATATCAATATGATTTTCCTGAAAGTTAGTTGTCTTATTGATAGAACTTCTCCACTGCTATGTGACCCCACACCCCCTCCAAAAAAAATTAAAGAAAGGAAAAGATAGTTTGAAAAAAATTGCATGAATATGCTCTTTGTTGAGTCAGATTTCTAGACAAACTAAACCACCAAAATGATTTTTTTCTTTATGTGAAGTCCTAATGTAAATTCTCAGATGGATTTCTTTTGGTTTTATTTAATTTGCTACAAATGTTAAGAAAAAACTTTTTAGACATATATTTTTGTTGAAACTATCAAAGCAGCACGTGAAAATAACTTTTATATCTTACTTTTGTGTTTCTTACCTAGGTGAGATTAGTAATGATCCCATAACATTTAACACAAATTTAATGGGTTACCCAGACCGTCCTGGATGGCTTCGATATATCCAAAGGACGCCGTATAGTGATGGAGTCCTTTATGGGTCTCCAACAGCCGAAAATGTGGGGAAACCAACAGTCATTGAGGTAATTTACTTAGAGCAAAATTATTTCTTGTTTACTTTTAATTTGAGTTTCAAATGTAATTAAAATTATGTGGCAGTGGTTTTCAGTATTTTATGCATGGAAACACATGAGATAACATTTGGAAATATACTATTTCTGTTCATCTACAGAGTTTTCTGTTTCAGCTTTTACATAAAAAAGGGCAGTCTAAATTAGTGAAAAAAATGAAAAGATTTGAAATAAATAGATCCCTATGAATTCTATTTAAGAAGATGAATACACTTATTTCCTCCAAATTTTAATTTGAGATTTCATCTTCATTCAAATACAAGCATTTAAACAGATGTATTTTGAGCCCCTACCATGTACTGAGCATTATGATAGGTGTTGATGGTAGAAAAATGAACAGTAGCTATCCCCTGCCATCCCCTTCCATTCCAAGCACTGGAATGGAAACTCAGACTTAGCCAGCACTGACATAACTGTTATAATAAGAAGCTGCTGTCTGATGCAGGCTTGTAAGAGGGGTAAATAGAAACTAAGTAGAAGGAAGGCTGTTTTAGGAAGAAGATACAGCACATCAAAATCGTGGAGGCATAAACAAAACCACATGGTCTTAGAGAACTTTAGGGGTGGATAGAGGACAGCATGCACTCCAGAGGGCAGATGATGGGAACAGAGGTGTTGATGCTGATACAGGCAGATCTTGGAGGGCTCTGTAAGCCATGCAGATATGTTTGACCTTGACTTTGGGAGTTATGGTGGTGCTATAATTAATCGGATTTTTATCATTACCTGACATTATACCTGGAAGATATTAGAAATTAAGACATAAGGACTTCCCTGGCAATCCAGTGGTTAAATCCAGTAGTTAAGGCTCCACATTTTCTCTGCAGGGGACATAGGTTTGATCCTTGGTCAGGGAACTAAGATTCCACAGGCCACGTGGCATGGCCAAAAAAAAAAAAGAGAGAGAGAGAAAGATATTAAGACAATAAAAACAATGATGACATCAAACCTTTAATTGGAATTAATTTTTTTTAATGAATGGATATAAATGCTAAAAGGTTTCACTCTTTACTATACCTAACAAAATCAGAATTACACTGGCAATTAATGGCAAGAGAGTTCTACTCCAGTTTTAGGCCTCAGTGCCTCTAAGATCTTAAATTGGAATTTAAAAAAAATTATTATTTTTAATTGAAGAATAATGGCTTTACAATATTGTATTGGTTTCCTCCAGATATCAGCATGAATGAGCCATAGGTATACCTATGTCCCCTCCCTCTTGAACTTAACTCTCCAATTCTGTAAAGACTTACTGGTAGTGACCAGGGCACCAGCATCGGAACTGCTTGTGGAATTGCCAGGGGTTTGCACAGGTCATGGGAGGCATGTTTTCTACCACCAGATATTTGTAGTAATTTTACAAATTCTCAGGAGGCTACATGCTTTGCGTTTTTCTCCACAGTTTTAATCAGCCATGGACTGTGGATATGAACTTCCATGTTGACTGAGAGAAGGTGTTTCTTCTTCTGAACTGAAGTTTGTATTAACATGACTTTTCAATGATGTCTGTCTATAAATCTGCTTCCTTAAGGCAGTGTTGATATAAGATAGAATATGTGTAGATATAGGAAAGTTATTTGGAGTTATTGTCAAAATAATTTTTTAAATATTTAGTCAAGTTATAAAAGAAATATATAAATGGAAGTCACCACATTGCTAGATTCAAAAACTAAAACACAATTACCTGGATAGATTCAAAGAAGGCATTTACTAAAATTCAACACCTCTTCTTGATAAGAAAAAAGAAACTCTGAGCAAACTAGGAATACAAGTGAGCATCCTTAACCTAATAGGTTATGTATTGAAGCTAATAGCAAACCATTTTTCTAATGGGAAAGCACTAGGAGAATTCCATTTAAATTCAGGGACAAAACAAGAATAGCTCCCTTTATCATATCTATTACAGAATATTTTAGAAGTCCTATCCAGTGCAATAAATAAAGAAAAGAAATTTATAAGTGTTTGAAAGGAAGAAATGGGATAGTCAATGATATAAAGGGTCTGTAGACTATTAAAATCTAAGAAAGCCTGGCAGTAAGTTATAGGATTGATATAAAAAACTTAATATATTTATTTATTAAATAAGTATTGAGAAAAATGCAAGTTTTTAAAAGATACCATTTTTAGTAATAAAATTCTAATGTACTTGGAATAAACCTAACAAAAGGTATGTATGGGAAAAATTATAAAAATTTATTGATATTAAATAGTGCCTGAATAAACAAAAAGCTATCCTATCATTCAGGGATAGGATGACTCAAAATCATAAAAGCATTACTTGCTCTCTAATTGATCTGTAGATTCAGTGCAGTTCAAATAAAAAAATCTCAGTAGGTTATTTCACAAACCTTAACAGCTAAAATTGTCTAAGTCTAAAATTGACAAATTAATGACCAAGAAAAATCAAGACACTTTTAAAGAGGGAAAAAAAAGGAGTAAGATTTCTTTCCTTTCCAGATGTCAAGATTTATTGTGAATCTGTAGTAACCAATCATAAGTTTGTATTGATACAAGAATAGAGAAATTAACCAATGAATAAAATAGGGAGCCCAGAGATAGGTCCATGTACTTAGAGAACAACAGTATATATCTAAAGAAATGGTACCACATATCACAGATTAGAGAAAAGGAAGCCTATTGACTGAAACTCAGCCGCATGGCAAACATAAAATTAGATTCTTACTTCCCAAGAAATACAAGGTATATTGAAGATTTAGCAAAATTTTAAACTGTTATATAAAAATGTAGATTTATCTCTGGGCTTTCTGTTTTGCTCCATTGATCTATATTTCTCTCTTTGTGCCAGTACTATACTGTCTTTATGACTGTATCTTTGTAATATATTTGGGAGTCAGGAAGGTTGATTCACCCAGAGATAAATCCATGCACCTATTCACACCTTACCATTGACAAAAGAGGCAAAAATATACAATGGAGAAAAGATAATCTCTTTAACAAGTGGTGCTGGGAAAAACTGGTCAACCACCTGTAAAAGAATGAAACTAGAATACTTTCTAACACCATACACAAAAATAAACTCAAATGGATTAAAGATCTAAATGTAAGACCAGAAACTATAAAACTCTTAGAGGAAAACATAGGCAGAACACTCTCTGACATAAATGACAGCAAGATCCTCTATGACCCACCTCCCAGAGTAATGGAAATAAAGACAAAAATGGGACCTAATTAAACTTATAGGCTTTTGCACAACGAAGGAAACTGTAAGCAGGGATAAAAGGTAGCCTTTAGAATGGGAGAAAGTAATAGCAAATGAAACAACTGACAAAGAATTACTCTCCAATATACAAGCAGCTCATGCAGCTCAATACCAGAAAAATAAATGACCCAATCAAAAGGAGGGCCAAAGAACTAAACAGATGTTTCTCCAAAGAAGACATACAGATGGCGAACAAACACATGAAAAGATGCTTAACATCACTCATTGTCAGAGAAATGCAAATCAAAACCACAATGAGGTAGCATCTCACACCAGTCAGAATGGCTGCCATCAAAAAGTCTACAAACAGTAAATTCTGGAGAGGGTGTGGAGAAAAGGGAACCCTCTTATAATGTTGATAGGAGCACAAACTGATACAGCCACTATGGAGAACAGTATGGAGATACTTTAAAAAATTGGAAATAGAATTGCCTTATGACCCAGCAATCCCACTGCTGGGCATACACACTGAGGAAATCAGAATTGAAAGACACACACATACCCCAATGTCATTGCAGCACCGTTCACAATAGCCAGGACATGGAAGCCACCTAGATATCCAGTGGCAGATGAATGGATAAGAAGGTGGTGGTACATATACACAGTGGAGTATTACTCAGCTATAAAGAACACTTTTGAGTCAGTTCTAATGAGGTGGATGAAACTGGAGTCTGTTATACAGAGTGAAGTAAGTCAAAAAGAGAAACACCAATACAGTGTATCAGTGCATATATATGGAATTTAGAAAGAGGGTAATGATGACTCTGTATGCGAGACAGCAAAAGAGACACAGATGTAAAGAACAGACTTTTGGACTATGTGGGAGAAGGCAAGGGTGGGATGACTGAGAGAATGGCATTGAAACGTGTATTACCATGTGTGAAATAGATGGCCAGTGCAAGTTTGATGCATGAAGCAGGGCACTCAAAGCCAGTGCTCTGGGACAACCCAGAGGGAAGGGGTGGGAGAGCTTTTCAGGATGAGGGACACATGTACACCCATGGCTGATTCATGTCAATGTATGGCAAAACCCACCACAATATTGTAAAGTGATTAGTCTCCAATTAAATTAATGTAAGAAATGTAGAGGAGTATCTTTCTGAATTTGGGGGTAGGAAAGGATATCTTAAATAAAACCTAAATATTTTTTACTTAAGAGAAATACTTGATCAAGTTACCATAGTAAACTTGTGAACTTCCATTCATCAAAAGAAAACTTTAAAGAAAAGACAACCCACAAACTGGAAGATGATGTTTGAAATATATGTAACTGACTAATAATAAGTATGTAAAATATGAAAAAGGACACCTACAATTTCAGTAAGAAAAAGACATGAACAGACATTTTTACCAAAGAGAAGACATAGATGCCATTTAAGTAAAGATGTTTACTCTCATGAGTATAAGAAGGAATATTCAAATTAAGACCACAGTGAGAACTTTACCCTCCGTAAAGTTCTTTGGCAGCGGATGTGGGAATTGGACTCATCACTTTTACACAGCTGAATTTTATGGTACCCTATGGCCTAGCCATCCCACGTCTTCATATGAACTTAAATACTTGCGGAGAATTCCCTGGTGTTCCAGTGGTTAGGACTCAGTGCTTTTACTGCTGTGACCTGGGATTTAATCGCTGGTCGAGGAACTAGGATCCTGCACGCCACGTAGTGTGACCAAAATATTTTTAGAAAAAAGGAACATTTGCGAATGTCCAGCACCCAAAGGCATGCACAGTCATGCTCCTTGAGCAATGTTTGCCCAGGAAAACATTGGAAACCCACAAACCAACAGAGACCAGAAGTCCATCAACAAGAGGGTAGATAAGTAATTCCTGGAATTATTATTTCACTCAGTGAACATTTACAGAAGAATGAAGTTTGACTTGCCTGGCAACAGGAATAAATGCTTTAAACATAATGGAAAAAACCCCAAACCTCTGAAGACTGGTTTATGATTTTTGTAGAGTTCAAAAGCCATCAAATTGAACAATGTATTTTAAACACACGTGCATGTATAATAAAACTAAATTTAAAACTAATGGGATGATAAACACAAAATCCAAAATGGTTTCTCTGGTGGGAGAGAGGCAAGAAGCTAGGACAGAAGAGAAACGCGTGTTGAGCCATGATTCACAGGGGTTCATTATACTTTACTACCAACATATGAGGTTATGAATGAGTATCAAATAATATCTTTAAAAATGATGAAAATAGCATATCTTTCATTTAACACAAGTAGTGTTTTATCTGTAAATAACTCATTTTATACTCATCTATGAAAACATATTTTCAGCATTTTACAACATTCTGTTAATAATAGAGTGAAAAGATTTTGCATATCTTAAATACTTAGTCACTTACATCGATAATTTATTCAGTAGATATTTATTAAGCATCTAGAATAAATCAGTTTTAGAAATAAGGGATCCAAAAGTGCACACATGTGCATATCTCTTTGCTATGAAGGGCTTCACGTTATTTAAATATCTCACTAGAAATGATAGAAGAATTGCATTCTGTTATAGCTTTTAAAACTAAGCATTAAGTATAAATCTGGATAATAAAATCCTTCCTCCTGATTTATAAAAAGGTTCTTCACTCTCTTATGTCGCCTATGATTTTGAAAAACTTATTAGAATTATGAAATTTACAATAATGAACTTTCTGATAATTAGGGAAAGGCTAGCCAGAAGAATATTACAATTAATTTGAAAATGTTTAACTTTTTCTCCTGAACATTAGCTTTAAGATGTTATAGCAAATAATATTTAGTATTTTTTTCCATTGAGAACATGATTAAAATTTTGCAGAGTAAACTTTTAAACTCATGAGCATTCCCAAATGTCTTTTGCTTCTTTGCAAGCAATAATGCCCCATTTATTTAACAACAGTCTTAATTTTAGTGTTTGGCTGTGAACCTCATTGATCATGTGTCCCAGCAGAGAGCTACAAAGAAGTCACTGAATCCAAAAGAAATCTGACAGATTGTGGAGAGAGAAGTTCTTTTATCTTTGTGGAATAATACACTTTTCAGAATATGTACTTTTGAATATTGTTAAAGTTTTAGAATTTTTAATTCCCAAATTCTGATTTTCACTATTGTCTCAAATGATATTTCTGATGAGGGTGATGTATTTAAAGCTCATATATGATGCTTAAAATCTTTGATACTGGTTCTGAGTGTGCAAGATATTTCTGTTGTCTTACTTTTTTATCTCAGTGTCAACTGTGACTGCAATCACTGCCAGGACAGTGCTGGGATGCTAGGACAATCATTTATTTTTGTGTTTTTTTGAGGTACCAAAGGCCTGTCTGAGTGATTTCATATCTGTTATAAAGTTAATTATTCTTAGAGTTTTGAAGCCACATCCTGCTGTTGGCCTTTGCTTTGTTTGTTGTTTGCAGTGGCTGCTTCTGACTTGACTTTGATGTAAGTTCATTGACTCCACAAACATTTACCGATATTTTTCTGTGAAGGAATTGATTTGTGGTTTTGAGCATGTGCCATCTGACTGTGATCTCTGCTGCGGTGAGATATGGTTTCCAAAGGGGTCCTGACATGTCCTCCCTGGTTGGTGTGCAGTTTAGTACTAAATGCAGACAACACAGAAATGTGCTTATTTTAAACTGTACTTTCTGGTATGATCCTTAAGTTCATTCAAAAGCACAGAAATAGATTTTGTATGTTTTTTTTTCCCCAAGTTTAGAATGGCTCTGGTAAGTAATTCATAATAGTTAATCCATTTACTAATGAGGCATCTGCATTTCTACTGGCACTTAACAGTCTTCTATAAAAGGGTTTTTCTGATTTTAACTTCTTGTTTTAGCATGTTTAATAGACCTGACTAATTATCTATTTCCCATAATATTGCTAAAAGCTCTGATTCTTGTTGTTCAGAGAAGGAATATTTGTAAGTATATAGATAAATAATGAAAATGGAAAGAATGACAATTTGTTTTCATTTAGCCCTTAATGAATTTCATTTTTCAAATAACATTTTACTTGTTTAATATGACTTTCTTTTTCTAATAGATAACGGCCTATAATAGGCGTACCTTTGAGACCGCAAGGCACAATTTGATAATTAATATAATGTCAGCAGAAGGTAGGTATGGGAAAATATATTATTGATTGTTTCCTTATTTGCAAGAAGTATTTCACTTATATTTTATAGGTATATAAAATCTAGTTAAGGATTTTAAAGCTCCACATACCTACCATACCTAATGAAATAGTAAAATGTAGAAAAGAAAACTAAGCAATAAAATTAATGACTTGTTTTGGTGCTGAAAACCTCAGGATAGGGAGCCAAATACAGAGGCCACTTATGTCTCCAGGCCTTGGTTAAATCATCTGTTCAGTGGGACTAATACCATTCCTCTTGTAACTCTCAGTAAAGAAGTAATCATTTAAAGTGATTACTTTAGAAGTAAAGAAGTGATCATTTAAGGCTCAAAATGTGCTTGACGTAGGGCTGGTCATAGAATTCATCATTGGTGTGATTTTATTTTAAAACTTATCATAGCTCATAGTCTAGTTATATGTGATGATAAAGAAATGTCAATGGAAATAAACCATCATTTGGGTCACAGTCTCCTTTCCAAATAGCTAATCATTTAGCTGGAGTAATTGTTGGAGTCCATCAGCAATTTAGAATTCAGTTCAGTTCAGTTCAGTTCAGTCGCTCAGTTGTGTCTGACTCTGCTACCCCATGAATTACAGCACTCCAGGCCTCCTTGTCCATTACCAGCTCTCAGACTCACGTCCATCGAGTCAGTGATGCCATCCAGCCATCTCATCCCTGATCGTCCCCTTCTCCTCCTGCCCCCAATCCCTCCCAGCATCAGAGTCTTTTCCAATGAGTCAACTCTTCACATGAGGTGCCCAAAGTACTGGAGTTTCAGCTTTAGCATTATTCCTTCCAAAGAACACCAGGGCTGATCTCCTTCAGAATGGACTGGTTGGATCTCCTTGCAGTCCAAGGGACTCTCAAGAGTCTTCTCCAACACCACAGTTCAAAAGCATCAATTCTTCTGCGCTCAGCCTTCTTCACAGTCCAACTCTCACATCCATACATGACCACAGGAAAAACCATAGCCTTGATTAGACGGACCTTAGTCAGCAAAGTAATGTCTCTGCTTTTCAATATGCTACCTAGGTTGGTCATAACTTGTCTTCCAAGGAGTAAGTGTCTTTTAATTTCATGGCTGCAGTCACCGTCTGCAGTGATTTTGGAGCCCAAAAAGATAAAGTCTGACATTCTTTCCACTGTTTCCCCATCTATTTCCCATGAAGTGATGGGACCAGATGCCATGATCTTCATTTTCTGAATGTTGAGCTTTAAGCCAACCTTTTCACTCTTCTCTTTTACTTTTTATCAAGAGGCTTTTTAGTTCTTCTTCACTTTCTGCCATAAGGGTGGTGTCATCTGCATATCTGAGATTATTGATATTTCTCCTAACAATCTTGATTCCAGCTTCTGCTTCTTGTAGCCCAGCATTTCTCATGATGTACTCTGCATATAAGTTCAATAAGCAGGGTGACAATATACAGGCTTGACGTACTCCTTTTCCTATTTCGACCCACTCTGTTGTTCCATGTCCAGTTCTAACTGTTGCTTCCTGACCTGCATACAAATTTCTCAAGAGGCAGGTCAGGTGGTCTGGTATTCCCATCAGTTACATATGCTCAAATTGTTAAGTGATACCTTAGGATTTAGAAGGTTAGGGACACAAGAGTTACTCCGACATTTAGCATATCCTGATGCTGTTTTGGCATTCAGCTGGGAAAGACATACCCCTAAAAATTTTGTGGTTAAAATGTATAAATCATGGGATGCTATACAAGATATCATTTATGAGGGTGATGGGAAAAGAACTGATACAATATTCCATCCCCTAACCCAGCACAGAAAAACAACTGTGTATCCTGGATAGGAAAATTCTTACTTCTGTTTACTAGTACAACACATTTTATCAGGGCCTACTAATTTGCAATTCACAGTAATTCAGTAAAGGCTGTGTTTAAAGTTATCTTTATAGTCTATGAAAGAAGGTAATTTCAATGGAAATGAAAATGTAATACAATGCATAATCGAGGAGAATCTTTGATGATTTTGAACCCCTTAACATGAGTTTTTCCTTTTGGCATTTTAGCTGTATTAATTGCAGACAACACATGTGCTAGTTTAAAATTTAAAATGACCGTTCCTAGCTGCTCAGTTGGTAAAGAATCTGCCTGCAGTGCGATAGACCTGGGTTCGATCCCCGGGTTGGGAAGATCCCCTGGAGAAGGAAATGGCAACCCACTCCAGTACTCTTGCCTGGAGAATCCCATGGCGGAGGAGCTGGGTAGGTTAGAGTCCATGGGACTGCAGAGCTGGACACAACCGTGTGACTTTCACTGTTGCTTCCATGTATGAGAAGAAGGTCCAAGTGCCCATTCCTTTGGTCAGGACAGAATATCCTCCGTCCACTTTTCCACTTCCTGAGGGCTTTTGTAAGGTCCTCATATTTGGATTAAGGAGATTTTTACTCTTTATTCCAATTGTAATTGGGTACTTGCATCCAGTCCAAGCTGTCCATGTAAAATTGGAATATCCTTAATGAGCAGAATGGTTGTGACATTCCCTTTCCTTGGGAATCCATCAGTTTAGTTATATACTTATTTACAGTGGACTTGGACCACTAACCTCACCAGTATGTTCTCAGAGGGACTCAGGAATCTTTTGCAAGGTGTGGGAATCCATACAAGCAAAGAGTTGGACATGACTTAGCGACTGAACAACAGCAAATTGAAAAATAACCTGGCCTGTGGTTTGAACTGCTTTCTTTTCAAGTCTGTTCTCAGTCTAGTCGACATAGAATATATCCTAACAGGTGATGCTGATGTGTGGGAACCATATTCAAGCAGATACTAATGGAATACTGCTGATCAACTATAGGATTGAAAGTTGGCCTGAGGGGCTATTTATCTAAGTTAGGGTTGGGAGAGGACGAATATCTGGGTTTAGAAAGCCTCCTTTTATAGATTACTAGATTGCATTAGATAGCAAGTGAGGCGAGGAGAAGGGGGAACAGAGAATGAGATGGTTGGATGGCCTCACAGACTCAATGGACATGAATTTGAGGAAACTCCAGGAGATAGAGGAGCGCAGAGGAGCGTGGTGTGCCTGCCGTTCATGGGGTCCCAAAGAGTTGGACACGACTGAGTAAGTAAACAACAGCAGTGGCCAAAACTCTGAAAACCAGTGCCCCACCAGGCAGGCATCTTTCCTTGCTCTTTTTGCTGGAATGCATGTGGTCAGTAGGGTGTGTGTCTGTGGGCGTGACCCATACGTGGGCCGTTGTCCCCAGATAAGTGAGGAACAGCAGTAACAGGAGCCAAGCATCAGGATAACCACACTCAGCTCTGTCTCCTGCTCTGGGAGGTCTAACTGGAAATGAGTAGTGTAGAATTGTGCAACGTGAAGCTAAGGAGAGTATGTAGAGTAACTCTCTAAATCAGGTTTTAGTGCCACTGCTCTGTTGGCCTCCTGTTCCCTTGGCCTCTGTGATGTCCAAATATAGCAGGCGCGGGATTTCCCCAAAGTTAGAAAGCTCCGGTGACTCATCTCTAGGAGACTTGGCAAGAGCACTTGGCTGGGTAGACGGCAGGCAGCTTACACTGCCTGGAGCTGTGGAGGGGCGTGGCAGCTGCCAGCTTCCTTAGGAGCCATGGAAGGTCACAGGCATTAGGAAAGGCCAGGGAACAGCTCTCCAAGGAGGAGCCTTGATGGTAAACAGGAAAAAGTTTTGCATGCTTTTTTTGACAAGTGGATATAAAAACACCGAATGAAGTGAATAGATGATAGAATTCTAGCCTACTCAACAAACTATACTTGGTATTATTTATAGATATTATTTATTGCCAAGACACTGTTCTTCCTGACATTTTTCTGCATGACTGTTTCTCAGCATGGGATGGGAAATGTAACATGATTAAGCTACTGTTTATCTATATAAAACAGGAAATGTATCTGTATAAAACAGGAAACTTATCTACATCAAAGAGAATAAACAGCATATTTTAGAAGATTACAGATGGGCTATACATCAAACAAATCTAACAAAATCATAAACATAATAAATTACAGTGTAGGAGAAGAGTGAAGAGCTTTCTGTGATTAGGGCTTTGAAAAACTTAATCTTTAGAGATACTACACTCCAGAAAACTCTCCTGAAAACTCTAGAGCCAGAATATCTCCTGACTTCAGCTCTGGCATCAAATGTCCTTTAATATTAAAGAGGTTTCATAATAAATGAGGTCATCAAGGTTTCAGTTATTTATTGTAAAATTTTAATTTTTTGTTTCTTAAATAAGAATGGACAGATAGATAGTACAGAATTATAGTAGGTCAGAGGGGAAAAGACCCTGGCGCTGGGAAAGATTGAGGGCAAGAGAAGGGAGCGACAGAGGATGAGATGGTTGGATGGCATCACTGACTCAATGGACATGAGTTTGAGTAAACTCTGGGAGTTGGTGATGGACAGGGAAGCCTGGCATGCTGCAGTTCATGGGGTTGCAGAGTTGGACATGGCTGAGCCATTGAACAACAACAATACATTATATAATTATTATTGGGGACTTTAAATCTGTGGATAGTCCAGAAGTTTTCATGGCAAAATCCAAATTAGTAACCTGTGCATATTATTGTAATAATTGCTAAAGTTTAATATTTTCTAAGTTCTTACTGTATATTGGGAGCTCTGGGGAGCACTTAATATACACAGTCTCTTTTAGCTCAGGTAAAAATCATGTGAGGTAAGTTCATATGATCTAAAAATTAGCTTCCTCTTCTGAAAGTATGGAGAAAAATACAAGTACCTGCTCACTCTCTGATTGTGAGTATTAAATATGGTAATTCACCTTTTCCCCTTAGCTTGGCCTACCTCAGAGTATTGAAAGTAGCTTTTATAATTACAGAAATATTACTAAACAAGAAGAAAGCTATTCTTTATCTTAATAGAACAGCCAGAATATAGGAAATGACAGTTTGTAATTCAAGACTAACATTTGAGAAGCTGAAATCAATTATATTTATTAAGTTTCTTATATTGAGAGTTTGAATTGGACATTGAGTTGGCTTAAAATATTCTTTTTGGCATCTTTAGAGGGAAATTATTGATGAGACATTGAGGAGGAAAAGAGCTAAGTAAATCTCTAACAATGTGAGACATGGAATTTCAAGAGAAATTTTAAATACGATTTTTCTAGAATATCTAATTATGGAGTGATCCAAAGAATGAAATAGTTATGATTTCAAAGTACTTATTGAAAATGCCGTCAATATTTATTTTAGTTAAATGTAATGTTTTAGCATGCTCTAAAAAGATCAGTAATAACTGCAAATTAAAAATACAGTTTCCATATCCTATATAAGCAACCCACAGACAAGCCCAGGTATTTTGTCATATCGTCTGTATATGAAAGGATATTGTTCTGTGTCTCAGCTTCCTCCTCTGTTCAAATAGAAACAGCACTGCCTAGGATTGTAATGATTAAATTAAACAACGTGAAAAAGATCTGTCAACTTTAAAACACTACGAACACAAAATATTTTTCTCAGTTCTGGAAGTGCTGCTTCTACCTGGGTGCGTTGGCCAGGTGAGAAGGCTGGCAGGCCGCTGGCAAGTTAGAGACAGATAGACGATTTGGCATTCTTCCTTTTCTTTCTTTGTTGCTTTTCCCTATAATCGCTATCTGCTCTGCTGTCCCTTGGATTTGATTACATCATAGATAAAATTCTGGGTCAAATGTATGTGGTGTTTTTAGATACTGTCTCTGTTACACAGAAAGCCTTTGAAGTCAGGAATAATATTGTTCCCCAAAGCCAGGACTGTGACACGTCAACAAATCTCAAGTTGTTTTGTTTCCCTTTCAAAACACTCCCTCATTAAAGGTGTGCATACCCTTTTCCCACCAAAATTAGACTTCCCGTTACCCTATCAAGCAGAATTCTTCATTAAAAATATGAACGTAGAAGAAATGCTGGCCAGCGAGGTTCTTGGAGACTTCCTGGGGGCCGTGAAAAATGTGTGGCAGCCCGAGCGCCTGAACGCCATAAACATCACGTCGGCCCTCGACCGGGGCGGCCGGGTCCCACTGCCCATCAACGACATGAAAGAGGGGTAAGCGGACTTCATCTCATCGCCTTGGTGTGGATTTTAAATGTGGCGATATTACCTAACTTAGTGTAGATGGGAAAGGGCCTGTGGCATTTTTCTTTTTAGTAAGCGATAGATATTGCAGAGATGTGAAAAAAAAGATAGCAATTTTCTGTATTGACAAAGAGGTTACGTTAATGGTCCTTTATATCTGATGTTCCAGGTCCTTTGAAAGCTAATTGTAGATCAGGACTTGTATCATAAATTACAGGGCTAAGTCTTTTTGTACCTTCTGTAGAGAAGCTGATTATTTAGGGCCCTGAGTTTCAAAGGAAATTGATGCCGCAGTTATCAGCTGCAGAAGGACATACAGATTGCTGTAACTTTATTCTAGGAAACTATTTCTTCGCCTTTAACATTCTTTCCACCATGTGGCAATGATTGATGGCTGGGGTGTATTTGAAACCCATTCCTAAAGCCTGGCCTTGTCACTCACAAGCTGGGTGACATTGGGCAAACTTCTGCACCCCTCTGGGCTTCAGCTTCCTCCTCTGCTCCAGTGGGAACAACCTTGGGGTTGTTGTGAGGATTAAAGAGAGAATGCATTTGAAAGGGACTTGTCTATTCTCAAGTCTTACAGATACAGAATGTGACTTACACCCTTGTAGGGGTTATAAAACACTTATACCCAAGCACAATGACAGATTGAATGCCCACATTGTTGAAATTTTCCTGTCTAATTTCTAATCTGCAAGTTGAGGCAGATCTGCTTTTTAAAAAATATCTAAATCTTATAAAAGTACGAGATACAGAATAAATCACATTGTACGGAACATATCCTTTTCCAACTCCTCCTTTATCCATATTCTTGGTAATATTTATACAGAGGACATCTTGAATTAACCAGAATGTCTGGATTAATAAGAATCATATTTAAGGGCAACTTCAAAGGAGAACTTTGTTGGAAATAAGGGAAGAAATCCCAAATAGACACAGATAAGGTAGAGCAAGTAGTCAGAAAGGGGATGGAAGCATAAGCAATGACCTGTAAAGTCCAACTTACAAATTTCAGAATTAAGTTGTATCTCATATGGTACAATAATGGATTTTTGAAGTCAGTCAAGCATACCTGCAAGTGTTCGGAGAGAAATAGTTGCTTTATTTCTTGCCTGTCTGCTGGTTGGCTTTCTCTGTGAAAACAGAATTCTGGACTTAACATTTTACTTCAGAGGTTACAACCTGGATCTTTTTCCCAGTGAGTAATGAAAGTAGAACCACAGGAGGATGAACAGGAGTATCTCCCTGAAGACATTCTCCAGATGTGGAGTCTGTTAAAGAGATGTTTATTGATTCAGCTGCATTGAGTCTTAGCTGTGACTTGCAGGATCTGTGGTTGTTGTGCAGACTAGTTGTGGTGCCGGGCTCAGTAGTTGCAGAGCATAGACTTAGTTTCTCCATGGCATATGGAATCTTAGTTCTCCCACCATGGATCGACCCCACGTCCCCTGCATTGCAAGGTAAATTCTTAACCAGTGAACTGCCAGGGAAGTGCCTGGAGTCTTTTCAACAGTTTCTCAAAGTAATGTGTTCCACAGTGATTGTTAAAACAATGATTAAAAGATGCTGGAGGAAGCAACAGGAAAACCAGTCAGTCCTTGGTAGAGTTTGCCGTAGTTGTGCTTTCTTCTGGACTCAGCTCTTCCCTAGAGGCACTTTTAGCCACCACTAGACTAAATTAAGGGCTTTCCTGGTGGCTCAGATGGTAAAGAATCTGCCTGCAATGCGGGAGACCTGGGTTCGCTCCCTGGGTCAGGAAGATCCCCTGGAGGAGGGCATGGCAGCCCACTCCAGCATTCTTGCCTGGAGAGTCTCCTTGGACAGGGGAGTCTGGTGGGCTCCAGTCCATGCGGTCACAAAGAGTTGGACGTGACTGAGTGACTAAGCACAGCGCAGAGACTAAATTGAGCTAACACCTCTCTAAACCAAACTCCGACTTAAAATGGTACTGTTCAAATGTGTCTAGCTTGAGAATTGCCAGTAGAGTTTATTAAAAATATACCTAGGTTCCTGGCCTCTGACCGTCCCCCCCCCCCCGGAGATTCTGGATCTTTTGGGTGTAGGGCTGGGCCTGAGCGTGTGAGTCTAAATTAAGAACGGAATTTCTTGTCCTACAAGTACTGGTTGGAGAATCTAGTCATTAGCTGATGACCCCCAGCACCTGCTAGCAGGAGGCATGTGTTGTGAGTCCCTTGGCATTTATTTGGACCCTGTTGTCTCAGATCCCTTCCCAACTAGAAATGCTTTCCATGAGTTTTAATTTAATGTAAGCTGCAACCTTTACAAAGTATTCATATGGTAAGTCATTTAAAATAGAATTTCTATAAATTGTACCCAATGCCAACTGTATTACTCCAGTGTACCTATATGAACACCAATGGAGTAGGAACCTACTTGAGTATAATTGCATAAGAAAAATTTGCCCTGGAAATAATTTTGCACATTTTCTTTGGTTGTTATGTAATGTCAAAGTAACAAAAATAGGTTTTTGGGTTTTTTTTTTACCCTATTTGCTTTAAATTTAGAATAAATTCAGTGCTTAACTCACCTCTTGTGCCTTCCTTTTTAGTGGTGAATATCATGATTCTTAATTCACTTGTTGAACTTTTGGGGGGGTGCTTCCCTGGTGGCTCAGCAGTAAAGAATTCACCTGCAGCTGTCATCTCTGGGGTCACACAGAGTCAGACACGACTGAAGTGACTTAGCAACAGCAGCAGCAGCAGGAGATGTGGGTTCAATTCCTGGTCAGGAAAATTCTCTGGAGAAGGAGATGGCCGTGTACTCTGGTGTTCTTGCCTGAGAAATCCCATGGACAGAGGTGCCTGGTGGGCTGCAGTCCATGGGGTCATAAAAGAATCGGATGTGACTTAGCGACTGAACACCACCATGATTCCTAATCCACTTATTAAACTTTTTGCCTCTGTACTTTCTTTTGAAAGTAACATGGCCTATAAATGTCATGAAAAATGAAATACTGGAAAGATCAAGGATATGGTCAGAGATGCAAAGGAATTGCATCACTTTATTTTCAAAAATTTTATTAAAAAATATACTTCAGAAGTATTAAACACCTACTAACTGTGTTCTGCTTTATACTTTGAGTGAGTTTCTGTCCGTGATTTTAAAAAATCTCCTTAAATTATTTCCTATTATGATGCATGGCAGCCACAATTTACTAACTGAAAATTTTTCCACATTAGTCAAACTCACAGCAGGTGGCCGAGAGGAGCCCTCAGTAGTAGACCCTCGGAGGAAGGCTCCAGCCCTTCCACAGCCCACAGTGCATTAAAATCAGTCATCAGGAGTCCCTGCTACAGCACCCAAGCTCCTTGTCCCTCTTGATGTGCATTTCTCCCCCCTCATTTCTGCAGACCTCACTGACAGCTTTTAAACTGCTAAATCTAACAGAAACCAGTGGTAAAGATTTCCTTCAGAGTAAGTATGCTCCTGCAAAGGAAAGCTGAACCTCCTGAAAAGGTTCCCTTTCCCTTTCCAGACCCATAAGCCCAGGGCAACTGAGCTCTGTCTCTGGGTGTGGTCTCAGGGCTGCTTTTGCTCTTGACATTGAGCCAGAGACTAAGGACTCATGGATGCCTTTAGCCTGGGATAAAGCTGGTGGAAAGAGGAGCAGGTTCATATTTCAGTCTGGGCATGGCGTAGCTGCCAACTCAGGGTGAGTGATGTGGTGTAAATGGTGGTTGTGAAGGGAATGATGGGGTGTGAGGATTAAAGAATATACTCACTTTTCATAAGAGATTGTCAAACCTACCACTGTTTCCTCTGGTTACCAAAGCCTGTGGATCTAGCCTCAATCAGCAACAGAGAATCCTAGTTTATTCTCTAGACAATCTCACAGAGTGTGCCCTCTAATTAATTGTCTGCTTTTTGCCCTGTAAAGGGCTCAGAGAGAAGTTACACTTGGAGAAGAAAATGTAAGTCAGAGGCTGCCAAAGACTCATCTGATGCAAGGCCATGGTCCTGGGCAGTCTGTAGCGCTCTGCTCAGTCAGTCCCTATCGCTGGTGATTTATAAGGTAGTCCTTTATTCTTAAATAATGTGCCTCCTGTATTTTTGATGCAACTATTCTTTCTTTTAGGGAATGATGACATGAGATTGGACTTTTTGAGCCTTTAATAACAAAATTGGAAGCCAATATAAGCCCATTTTTATAAACATAAAAATAAGTTAATTTTAAAAAATCCACGCAACTCTATATCTATATGCCTATATGTCTTTAGTTTCTATTCTTCTAAGTTCTAGGCATAGATTGATTTTTTTTCTTCCACAGTTTAGCATTTAGTAAATATTTTTTTGGGGGAATAGTGTATTACTCTCTAGGGTACAGTGATTTAAAGAGTACAGTTGAAACATATACATTACCATATGTAAAATAGGTAGCTAGTGGGAATTTGCTGTCTGAAGCAGGGAACTCAAAACCAGTGCTCTGTAACAACCTAGAGGGGTGGGATGGGGAGGGAGGGGACATATATATACCTATGGCTGATTCATGTTGATGTATGGCAGAAACCATCACAAGATTATAAAGTAATTATCCTCCAATTAAAAAATTTAAAAAATAAAGAGTATAGTCTATGTTCACATCTCTTAGGGACCAGAAAGTAATCAGATAATTAAAAAAACAGTGTTGTATGTATCATAGTTAAGGTATTCATGGAGATGACTCCTCCTCCACTTCTGGCCCATGTCAGAGGGTTCATAGAAGAGATGAGATTTCAAATATGAGTACAAATTAGCCATCCTAAAGGAAACCAGTCCTGAATGTTCATTGGAAGGACTGATGCTGAAGATGAAACTCTAATACTTTGGCCACCTGATGTGAAGAACTGACTAATTTGAAAAAGACTCTGATGCTGGGAAAGATTGAAGGTGGGAGGAGAAGGGGAAGACAGAGGATGAGACGGTTGGTGGATGGCATCACCAACTCAATGGACATGAGTTTGAGTGAACTCCGGGAGTTGATGATGGACAGGGAGGCCTGGTGTGCTGCAGTCCATGTGGTCGCCAAGAGTCAGACACGACTGAGTGACTGAACTGAACTGAAATGAACACATTAGCCAGTTCAAAAAATGATAAAGGCAGAGTTTGGGCAGAGGGAGCAGCTTGAGCAAGAGCCATTAGGTAGGAAGAAGCCCAGTGGATTTGGAAAGCTGCTTTGTGTGTGCAAATGGGGGACAGGGACCCACAAATAATAATGACCAAAGAGGCAAAGACCAGACCATGTTAAGACCTCGTACTCCAGGAAGAACTGTTTGGGTTTTATCTTGTGTAGCTCTAGGGACCTTGCAAACAATCATGTATGTTAACATTTTCATTTAGCAGGTAGGCCTGCTGAGCCCCACTACATGGCGTGAGCTAAAAGAGGAGATCGAACCCAAATGCCTCCTTTCTTCAAGCAAGAAAATCCTCCCACAAAATCCCCCAGAAAGGTCTGAGTCCTGGGTGCCAGTCGATAAGATCATTCTTCCCTTCTTCAGTAAAGAGGAGTAACAAACAGTAGTAGAAGTAGAGTCTAGAAATGACCTTTATTCTTTATTTTTATTCTGAATTAGATGCTTTATTTAGTTTTATATCTTCTTTGTTTTTCATCTTATTTTTTAATTGACTGATATGCACTGAACAGAGGAGTGAACAGAGGCAAGAATCAAAATGCATTTTTAAGAGCTCAGGAGTTCCCAGGCAGCATGTAATGTACCTGGACACTTTCTTCTCTAAACTGTCCTCTGTCTCCTATATACATAAAATCATGAATAAAATACATTCATCATCTGGACAACTAGGTAAAAAATATAATCATTGGATCTGTTTATCTGACTTTTGCTGGAAAATTTTGGCATAAATTTTTTTACTTGTAACGTGGTTCTGCACTTTGTATGTGTAAAGACCATAGTAAATGGGTTTTACCTCAAGGGAAGTTGAGTTGTTCAAATTGGAAGAAAAAAATTCTTCACAGGAGCAAGCTTTATTTCGAGTATTCAGTTCCTAAGATTGTGAGTCATCAGGTTTTGTTAACATTTTCTTGAGAGCCTTATACTTGATAATACACTGCCATGCCATCTGTTTACATATGTTTGAAAGTTAGAAAGCATGGCTAAGATCATAAATGTAAAGATCATCCTCATTTCTTTTTATAAAAATTTTGAATTTCTTCCTATCAAAAAGCTCCTGTCAAAATAGCTGTAAATCAAAAACTACACATCAAAGATCTAGGAAAAGAGAAGATTATGAAAAATATATTTTAGTATGTATAGCATGAAATTATAATTATTATACATGGCCTCATACAAATTTATATTTTAAAAAGCCAAGATGTTAAAACTTACTGGCTGTACAAAAACAACAAACAAACCTATTTTTTAACCTACAAGTCTAATCCAATATCTACTTCTCTTGAGTAGTCTGTTTGCAGTTTTTAAATTAACTTGTTTACTTTTCTAGTTTTGTTATAATTGATGATATAACACTGGATAAATTTAAGATGCACAGCATGAAGATTTGATAGAAATATATGTTATGAAGTGATCACCACAGATAGCATCCATTACCTCACAGTTAGTTTTTATTTTCTTGTGATGAAAACTTGTAAGAACCACTTTCTTGGCAACTTTCAAATATACAAATGCTTCTGTTTCGAAGCCAGTATCGTTCATGCTGCAAGTAGACTCCCTGAGGACAGGGAGGGAGACTGAGTTCCAGGCCAACAGTCAAGGTGCTGCTGCTTCACTCCCTGTGACTGGCACTGAGATGCTGGCTGTGGGAAGGGACAGAGTGGACAGGTGTGCGTGAGAGTTCTTTCAGGGCAAATGTCAGAGACAGATGATAGGGAGGAGGACAGGAGTCAGTGATGCTGGGGCTTGAGCATCTGCCCTTGCCAATCACTGAGAGAGAAGAAGATGGAAGGGGGACAGGTGGAGGTGGGATGGGGTGATGATGACCTCAGTTTGGAACATACTAAGTTTGTGAAGCTGCTGGATCATCCAAGTGGAGATGAAAGTAATTTGGCAGTATGTGTCAACTGCCATAAAAATGTTTCCACTTCTAGGCATCTCTTTTAAGATAGTAATGGTAAAGAATATGCACAGAGATCATCTTTACAGTATTATTTATAACATCAAAACATTAGAAGCAACTCATGTGGCCAGCTCTGAAATAATTATGAGTAAATCATGTGCACTTAAAGATTATATTCCTATAAAAATGTAATTAGAAAGACTACAAAATATGGAAAAATGCTTATGAGAAAATGCTTACGATGCATTAAGTGAAAAAATAGGGTACAAAATTATAGTTTGGAGATGATTACAATTAGGTTAAAATATATGCACTTGAAAAGTATTCTGCAAGGTGCATTAGAAAATGAAATCATGATCTTGGTAATAGAAATTAATTGTTTTTATATCGCAAGTTTTATGTAATTTTTTTATATTGCTTTTATAATTTGAGGGGAAAAAAAACATTTCAGAGCACCCAAAGCTTATGCTTATGCCTATTTATATTATCTTGCAGTGAAGTAATTTAAAATCTTACTAATTATAAATGCAAATCAACGTTATGTAAAAGCAAGAGGGCTTTTAACAATTTTTGAAATATTTAATTTCTGAATTTACAAATATATTTCACAGTTTTCAAGGGAAAATATGGTCTTTGCAAGGCAGTCAGTAAGGGAATAGAAATTGGCTTTATGTGAAGCTTAAGAGTAACAAGTTGTTCTAAATGGAATATATTTCTCTTTGAAAATTTTTATTGCAGAGTAGTTGATTGATACTGTTGTATTAGTTTCAGGCATGCAGCAACGTGAATCAGTTATACATATACGTATGTCCGCTGTTTCTCCGATTCTTGTCCCACATAGGTCATCACAGAGTCCTGAGTAGAGGGTCCTGTTCTACGCAGTAGAGCCTTGTTAGTTCTCTATGTTTTATGCAGTAGAATGTATATGTCAATTCCAATCTCCCAATTGATGCCTTCTCCCAGCCTCCACCCCACACTCTCCCACCAGTAACTATAAGTGTGTGCTCTACATCTGTGGTTTTCTTTCTGTTTTCTTAGTAAGCTCATTTGTACTGTCTTTTAGATTCTGTGTATAAGTGATGCCATATGATGTTTGTCTGACTTCATTCAGGTTTGACAGTCTCTAGGTCCACCTAGAGATGACATTATTTTGTTCTTTTTTATGGATGAGCAATATTCCTGTAAATGGAATATATTTCTACTCACTAGTCATGTGAATTCTTTACCAGTGGTTTCTTCTACGTTTTCTGAACTGATAAATTTTTAACTTGACGTAAAGCACAACCAGCTGAATCTGTGTAAGTGTGCTCTAGGACACAGCTGTTAATTAAGGGTGTGGCTTTCATAGTCGAATAACTGAATTTTTGTGCCTGCTTTTATTTCATTTCATTAAAAAACAGCTTTATTGAGATATATTTTACATATTATACAATTCACCTATTTAAAGTATATATGCCCTTCCATTAAGCTTTTGGGTTTTTTTTTTGAGTCAGTTTTTTATATGATGTGAGGTAGGGGTCCAGTTTCTTGCTTTTGCATGGGGATAGCCAATTGTTCTAAAGTACCATAAGGACTGTTTTTTCTCTCATTGAATTGTCTTGGCACCCATGACAAAATCGATTTGCTAAAGATTGTATTTTTGGACTCTGAATTCTAGTCCATTGATCTACATGCCAAGCCTTGTGATAGTACCACATTCTCTTTATTCCTATTGCTTTTTAGTAAGTTTTGAAATTGGTAATTGTGAGTCTTCCAACTGTGTTTTTCTTTTTCAAGAATTTTGTGTGTGGGGGGAGTCACTTGAGTTTTCATATGAATTTTAGGATCAGTTTGTCAATTTCTGTAAAAAAGATGGCAAGAATTTTGTTGGGTTTATTCCATTTTATAAGTAGTTATGGCACTGTCATTAAAAAAAGAAATAATATTTATTTAGAGTAATTTTCTGGTTTTCCCTTTTCTTTTGAAAAGACCTTTGAAATTCCCAGCTGCTCAAGCAAAATTACTTAACCACTATTATCTCTGTCTTCTCTTTTATTGTGAAACTCTTATTGGTCAATTAAATTGAGTTCCCCTAGTTGCCAAGATACATATCAAGAAAATAAATTTTGTTTGCCTAATTTGTGTTTACCAAACAGTAGTTTTTCTCTTACGTTAGCTTCTTAGATAAAGATTTAGAGACCTTGTATTGAGGGATTCTGTGCAGCAGAAAGCCTAAAAGATAGAACTGTTAGAAAGAATAGATCTGCCCACAGTTCCACACCTCAGGATATAATAGCGCAGTCTTATTAAAATGAAATTAGATGAAGAATTATTACTGATAATTATCTTAGTGATAATATTATTTAAACAACTTAAGAATACTTTGAATGGAGTCTATCAAATCTAACCAAAATTGATATAGGGTGAAAAAATTTTTAGGAAGTAACAGAGTCAAGAGAATGTCTGTACACCAAAACACTCAGTAAATATTGGTTGAATAAAGGAAAGAATGAAAAGAAGCCCCTGCATGAATCACTGCTTTAAAAGCCCAGGCCTCTCCCTTAGGGATGATTCTAGATAATCCCTCAATTCAAAAGGATAAATCCTGCTTTCAGGGTAGATTTATTTCAGTGTTTCCAATTTTCTTAAAGGATAACCTGAGAATTTCACATTTTTGCAGCGTTTATGTCATGGTTGGTGCCGACGTCCCATTTTCTTCTTGTTTACGAGAAGTTGAAAATCCACAGAATCAATTGAGATGCAGTCAAGAAATGGAGCCTGTAATAACGTGTGACAAAAAATTCCGTACTCAGTTTTACATTGACTGGTGCAAAATTTCGTTGGTGAGTTTTTATTTTGTTTTTTTGCAACTGTAATTTGAAGTGATGTGGCCAAAGAGCATTTGACTAAAACCTGAACTGCTTTTAGGAACAAATCCTGGGTTTACTTTCTTAACTGCAATTGACTTCCCTTGACTTTTAAGGATTTGGTGAGACCGTTGACAGTGTATCCGTTGAAGAAATTGTGCCTCCACTTTTGTATTCAGTCTGCTCTTGATTAGTTGCTGGGGCCGGATTAGCTTGGCAGGTGGTCTGAATGATCCCCTGGACATCCAGGTGGCTACTAAGTCAAGTTTTGGAGTCTGTGTGACATGGGCAGGAAGCCTCAAATATGCTGCTTGTCCCACTTTGGAAGGCGAGACTGGAGTGCAGTGATAAATTGTGCTGTGATTCGGTGTCCTGGAAACTCATTGTCGGGAAAGATCAAGGAATAAAAGGAAAAGAAGAGGAAAGTTAGAATCTTACCCAGAACCCCTTAAATATTAAATTTTTTTCCAAATCACTTTTTAATTAGCATGCTCGAAGACTTAGGAACATACGAGTAAGATTTCATATGTATGTCAGATACATATGATACTGTACATATAATTTCTATTTATTTTTGATCCTCCCTTCTGGAAGTTAGGAATGTTGATTTACTTCTTTAGTGACCTTTAGATTTCACTTCAATCCACTCTTAATGATTGGTGGTGACTTAGGTCTAAGTTTAAAGTTGACATTTGAACAAAGTGATTGACACATAAACACAACTGTCACTTGATGTCTTAGAAAACCAGCTGCAGGCGCCTTTCCCAGATCAGGACGGGAGAACTCCCCGCTCACACTGAAGCTCTTAGCACCCTGGCCCTATGCCCCAGAGTCCTCTGTCCATGTCACATGCGCTTTAGGAAAATAATGCTCTTTCTTTCTCTGTTTTCTCAAATTCAGTAAAAGTATTCAGATGCTGTGTGGTTTACATGTTCTATTCAATGAATGGTGAATTTACAAAGCTTAATAGTTTGGCCATGTGCTAGTCATAAAAGGGCACAAAAGATGGAGTGGCTGCAGTCGTAACTTAAACAGATGCCTCTCACCAGAGCAGTAGACAAGAGCCCTGGTGATGCCAGGTTACCTGTGCTTGAGCTGTACACTGTTCATGTTTGGAATATTATCTAATTTCTAAAGGTTTAAAAATGACATGCTCTGAAGACTGCATTTTCTGTGGTGAGACTGCATAAAAAGAAAGGTTGGAATTTTTGTTTTTTCTTTTGCATGTATGTATGTATTGGTTACATCTTACCACAGAAGATTTCAAGATGCTTAAATAAGAGTCAGATAATAAGCATAATAGAGCAAGTATAAAAGAACTGGAAAATCAGGACCTGTACTTTACCAAAACATAAAGCCTAAGGTCAAGTTTGACAATAAGCCTCCTAATGTCCCTGGTAACATGAGGAAGTTAATTTGTTATTTAGTTCTCACTCTTAAAGGAGGCAGAGCACCAATTCCTTGGCAAAAGATAAAGTTTTTACTAGCACTATATCGGTAGCAAAATTCTTCAAGTGGTGTTTAAGGGCGAGGATACTGAAAAATGCTGCAGATAATTCTCCCCAACATTTTTTAAGGCAGGGAACAAATGGGTAACAAATTTCACATGGCTGTTTTATTGTGTCCTTCAGTAAAAACTTTTAGCACAATTCAATGCAGCTCAGTGAAAGCAATTCAGTTAATGTGGAGGTAAATTAATATAGTACAAGTGTTCTACATTTTTTGTGCCTGGGATAGAATTTAATGAAGCGATAGCATTTAATGTTCCTTAAACGAATTTTAAGGAAAATAGTTTATTTTTCCTAGATATGACTTCTGTCTGCTGGATGGCAGAGGATCAGAGTTGTAGGCCTTTAGAAACTGTCTCCCTCCCTCTCTTTTTTCACCCCCTTTCACTAACCTTAGAAACCATACCTGCACACTGGTTATCAGTCAGTTGGCGGTTTGACGTCTGCACTAGAGATTTGTCACTAGGAAACAAGAAGCATGCATAGCCCTGTGTCATTTGGCTTTGTGGGAAGTAAAGTGAAAAAGAACAATCTTGTATGTATATATGTTGTAGGAAGGACCTAGAAAGGCCAGTATAAACTTTTAACTTGTTAACTTTCATTTATTCGTTCTTCCTAGTTTCTATAAATAATTGCAAGTTCAAGGTGATAAAGTAATCAGGAAAGGTTGCTTTTTAGAAATTAGTCTGTCTTGGTATGTCTAGATCTTAAGCTGTCATAATATTTGCAACTATTAATTTTATGTGTCATTATCTTCTTTTGTATCAGGTTGATAAAACAAAGCAAGTGTCCACCTATCAGGAAGTGATTCGTGGAGAAGGGATTTTGCCTGATGGTGGAGAGTACAAACCCCCTTCTGATTCTTTGAAAAGCAGAGACTATTACACGGATTTCCTAATTACACTGGCTGTGCCCTCGGCAGTAGCATTGGTCCTTTTTCTAATACTTGCTTATATCATGTGCTGCCGACGGGAAGGAGTGTGAGTACTTTAAAACACTAATAAGAAATTATAGAACTTCTAAGATAATATGTAAGATTCCATTAAAACCCAAGTTTCATTTAGTTCATAAAACACCTTGTAAATGAAATTATGTTCAAGTCAAATACAGTACTTTATTCCTTTCAAATGAATTAAAATAGTTTTGAGTCTAGTAAACTAGAGGTTGTAATTATTATATTCAAAAATGATTAAGGCTAAATGTAAACCCATACTGCCAAAACAGTCCCAAGGATCATTGAGGCTAGGTATTTTGGTTATATAAGCCGTCCTGTGTAAGCAGAGACTGTGGAACCTATTGACATGGTAATTGCACTTTAAATAAATTGTCTCAGTCTCAGTTTGATCAGAAATGATGGTCAGATTTCTTGCGATTTTTCTGGATGTCAAAAGCAGGGCCGTACAACCTAAATGTTTAAAAGTACATATGTAGATATATATAAACCTAGGAGTAAATTAATGAAAATAAAATGATAATTTGAGCAATGAGTCTTCATTTCATGAATAGTTAGTGCTTTCAGGACATCTGTGTCAATTAAAATAATCTCCCGAGATTATCTGGAAGTCAGGGTGACAAAGCAAATGCTAAAATATTAATAAAGCAGCAAGTAACAAATTCTTCCATTTTTTCATGTAGCCTGATTTCATTATGTCATAGAATTTATTTCCAAGAGCTTGATGCTTAATCTCCATTTTTTCCCATTTTTTCCTGTGTTTCTCATCAGTATTCCATTTCTGTGTGTGTACTCATCCAAGTAATGTCATCAACCTGCTGGCAAATGCTGCCTGGTTGCATTTAATAGTAACAATGTCAGCATTTCCACCTCATGCGAGATCTGTGAGCATAGAGTCTTAATGTTCCAAATTTCAATGCTATTATTTAATTCATAAATTTTGTTTTGTTTCTAGGGAAAAGAGAAACATGCAAACACCAGAGTAAGTGTCTTCTTTCCTGTTACTTTCTCGGTCATTTCTTTCCCATGTCTCAGTTGCTCGTCACGCGCCATACATGTGTGTCATGCTTTTTTTTCACTCATCATCTTTCATAGTTTATTTCATAAATGTGAAAGCTGCTTTCTAAATAGAGAAATTTAGGAGGGGTAGAGAATAAAAAAGATATGAAAACTAAATTATATAGGTAAAAAATTAAACCTAAAATATTTCAGATTCAGAATGTTAACTTGCCATTTATATTATGTGATTTCCCAATCTGCATTTCTATAAACCAGAGAACAGATGAAAAGACCTTTCATACACGTATTCCTGAATCTACAGTAATAACCTACCATAAAATGAAACTTATGTGAGTATGTATAAATGCCCCATCAGAAGCAACAGTATAAAAGCTATGGTAGTTTTATCTTAATCATAGAGATTAAATAGAATAGTAGTTTGCTACCTAGGGTTGTAACATTAACACAGTGCTTTATAGCTTAGTTTAATGAAAAATAACATGTATTTAAAAGTTAGTTTCTAATTTTCAGTTCTGTTATGTTAAAAGTATGTGAAATTTATCTTTTTCTGAAATAACTTGTAGAATCCCCAAAGTGCAATAATGTCTTCTTATTTTAAAAAAAAAAAGATTTTGTAACTTTTTCAAACTGATAATCTGTGGAGCTAATATGTAATTTTAAATCTGTGTTGTTTTATTTCTTTTTGACCTAGCATCCAACTGGTCCATCATAGTGCTATTCAGAAATCTACCAAAGAACTTCGTGACATGTCCAAGAATAGAGAGATAGCATGGCCCCTGTCCACACTCCCTGTATTTCACCCTGTGACTGGAGAAATCATACCCCCTCTACACACAGACAATTATGAGAGCACCAATATGCCGTTGATGCAAACGCAGCAGTAAGTGTCCACTTGGAACCATCATTATTAATGCATGAATGTATCTGCTTAATCTCTTTCAAGACCAGAGCTCTTCATTATGGTTGCATTTGTTTGTTTGTTTATAACTGGAGGAGAGAAGTACCCAAAGAACACTGATAGTGTAGATCCTAACCTCACGGCAAGTACATAAAATTACTTTGAGGAAATATTTTTTTTTTCCTTCACTAATCTAAACAAGATGACATTCACCTTAATGTTAGCACAATGAATGAACTCACATATGCTTGCTCAAAGATGAGTTAATTGTGAGAAGAGGGCATATTCTAAAGCATAGCAAATTGATTATTTTTTAAAGCTATTAGAATTATTTGGTTCTGTTAACCTGTTTTTTAATGTTATTACCAGAGAGCTATTTAATCTAAATTTTTTGCCTTAGGGTTTTTAAGGCTTGGGTTTTTTCTTTTTTTTTTTTAATGATTTGCTTATGTATCAAAATGCGTAGTTCCAATTTTGGCTGTAGAGACACTTTATTAGTACAGACCTTCTCTGTTGTGCTAGAAGGACTGTGGTCAGAAAGCTTGGAGGACACCTTTGTAAGGGGTAGGTGTAGAGGAAATTAGTTGAGGAGATTGCCCAGTTGTTCCTGAGAACCCGTTATATATCTAGAAACTCTGTTTTAGTGTAAAGAAATTGTAAGCGAAAGTGTCATTTATTTCAAAGAACATGACTCTTACTTGTTAAAATATATGTTAAAATGGGTTAAATTCAGTTTCCCTAAGGAAGTCACAGTTTGCTTTTGAGAGTCTTCTCTTTTTAGTTGACTTTTGTAAATAGAATGAATATATCTATCCCTCCCACCCCCTACACACAGACATACATACATACAGAGATACTCGCACATAGATATTAGGACAGGATATAAAAGTAACCTCTTACTGGTTAGAGATTTATTTGGACAGCATATTTGGTACATTTTTACTTTGCAAATGCTTGTTTCACAGCCATGTAAATGACATGTGGTAATTTGAAGATTAAACAGTAATTAAAATAGTGATTAATGTGAGTAGTATAGACAGACTATAAATTTGTCAGGAGACTTTGACAATCTAAAAGTATTATGAAAGCATGCCTAGCTAGCTCAGTCAGTAGAGCATGAAACTCTTAAAAGTATTATGAATATTTTCCTGAAGTCCTCTAGCAGTATGCACTTGTTGAATAGGCCAAGGTATATATTTGTGTGTACGTGTGTGTGTACATGTGTGTCTGTGAGTAACTGATTCAATCTATTAGCAGTAGGGAAAATGGCATATATTTAAAAGTTTGAGTTTTGGAAACAAATTCTGTCATTGATATAAATATTAAAGTTTCACAAAATCGAGTTGTACTGAATGGAACTGATGGATTTTTATGTCCTCGAATGGTTAGTGGGGTCACTGTGAAACCCCTTTGTCAGGATTATTAGAAGCCATTGAGAAAAATTAGGAAATTCAAGAATGTTGAATGTTACAATATTTAAGAATATTGTAATAGTTCACAGTTTTTCAATCTCTCCTGTCTTTCTTAGATGAAAATTATGAACAGCTTTATCGTTCATTTTTCAAACTGAAAAGAAGAGTTCTTTAAAGTTTCCATTTCTCACATTCTTTCCCTAAGAATGCTAGTAAATGTCAATACCTGTTCTTCAAAGGTTGATATATATCTTCAAAAAAGAAGCAGTCGAATAAATGTGAGAAACAGGACTTTTTGTTTTTTTCGTTTAAACTGGGGCAGTTCTCAGAGCCTTCAGTGTGTTGATATGCCCTGTGAATCCATGGGAAAAGGTCAGAAGAACGAAGTTTGGGAATCTTCTGCTGACAAAATAACAATGCTGTCAAATTTCAGAAGAGAAGAATATTCATTATAATGAATAGGGGAAATCGAATGTGATTTTACAATAAGTCAGTAAAACTTTAAGGGAGGATAAAAGGGTGGGTCATTTTTTAGATGTGCTTTCTAACTATATATGTTGAGAATAAGGATAACTCCTTAAGCTTTATTTTGATTGTTTGTGACTAGGATTTGACAATGTTGCTACTAATACCCAAGTAAAATAAAATTTCCTATCTAGTTTATAACTAAATGCATCTTCCTGCTCTTTCCATAACCCCATCAAGACTGTCATTATGTTGATCAGATCTCTCTATTTGCAAATGCAATAGATTATTTTATTGAACTTGCAACAATTTGACCATACATGTATTTTTAAGTCCAGAAAACCTTTATATTATTCAGATTTCTGCTAATGGAAAAAGTCCATTAACTACCACTTCTATATAAATAGGGTACATAGATAATTGATGATGTTCACAATGATTATTCTAGGTGCTGCAAAATCATCAAGTACGTCTGACTCATCAGAGGAAAATTAAATTACATTCAATGTAGTTTCGGTGTTGAGTGTATATTATCTTTCTTTTATTCTTGGAAATGGATAATATGCGCATGGTCTCTATGGTAACTCTCTATAACCCAGAATATGTGATTAACCTCATTTTCCAACCATGCCAGAAAATAGGGAATTTATTGTATCAGGTTCATCACAATTGTCCTTTATGCAAATTCAGTTTTTGCTCCTAACCTGGTTTTGAAGGATTGTTTCAGTTCAGGTACACACATATATAAATATTTTGGTCATTTGGATCAAACTGAATTCTCAGTGTTAAAATGAGATACTGTATATGATGAGGCATTACAGAACTTGATAACCAGGTATATCCTTGGATAGAGCTGCCTGGTATTTATTAAACTCTTTCTAAAAGGTTGTGAGTTTCATCTTCACATAGGCATACTAACTGTACTGAATTTACTGTTCATAATGTGCATAGCTACATCATTTTGTATTTATTCTTCAGATTTGACATCAGAAATATTTAGGCATAAGATAGGGTTGCAAGTTCATGTTGACTTCTAAGCCAGGCTCAAGAACATTCAAAGCTTTTCTTCAGAGCTGCATAGAAACCTGTTTGAGTCTTTTAAAGAAGTAGTCTGATGTGTAGCGAACTTTGTAACAGTGCAGTCTAGAGAATGCTGTGTAATGGGAGGCTACCACTGTTATTTATCAATTATACTACCTTCTTTTTGGTAGAATGCTTCATATGACTCCAGACTGGCCCCTTAGATAGTAAATTAGATAGTAAAAAATGTTTAATCATTGGCAGATAATAAAATTGAGATATGGATAAGAGACTTTTAGTTCAGTTCAGTTCAGTTCAGTTCAGTTGCTCAGTCGTGTCCGACTCTTTGCAACCCCATGAATCATAGCACACCAGGCTTCCCTGTCCATCACCAACTCCTGGAGTCCACCCAGACCCACATCCATCGAGTCAGTGATGCCATCCAGCCTCTCATCATCCCCATCTGTCGCCCCCTTCTTCTCTTGCCCCTAATCCCTCCCAGCATCAGAGTCTTTTCCAATGAGTCAACTCTTCGCATGAGGTAGCCAAAGTACTGGAGTTTCAGCTTCAGCATCATTCCTTCCAAAGAAATCCCAGGGCTGATCTCCTTTAGAATGGACTGGTTGGATCTCCTTGCAGCCCAAGGGGCTCTCAAGAGTCTTCTCCAACACCACAGTTCCAAGCATCAATTCTTCGGCGCTCAGCTTTCTTCACAGTCCAACTCTCACATCCATACATGACCACAGGAAAAACCATAGCCTTGACTATTTGTTGTCAAAGTAATGTCTCTGCTTTTGAATATGCTATCTAGGTTGGTGATAACTTTTCTTCCAAGGAGTAAGCGTCTTTTAATTTCATGAGACTTTAAATTAGGTCAAAGCCAGGATTAGATTATTTACCAGTCTTGATATCAAGTCAGCGATAGGTACTGTGATTATTGACCTCTAGGATTTCTGATTCAGGCTACAGGCAAGGTGATTGAACAGATAGTAAAATGGGGTAACTGGAGCAGGTCCAGAGACAGGGGACTTGCTAGAAAGGAGGTTATTTTCTGTTCCTTCTCCTCTTCAGATTAGAGAGACAGCACAGACAGGCTTAAAATTATTACATGTAGAAATATAAAGCATAAATATGCTTCAGTCATGTCCACCTCTTTGTAGCCCACAGGCTCCTCTGTCCATAGAATTCTCCAGCCAAGAGTACTGGAGTGGATTGTCATGCCCTCCTCCAGGGCATCTTCCTGACCCTGGGATTCAACCTGCCTCTCCGATGTATCCTGCATCGTCAGTCAGATTCTTTACCACTAGCACCAACTGGGAAGCCCAAGAAACCAACATTTCTGCTTTACTATTAACCAGACTTCACACTGTTCCCCCTCTGCCCCCCTAGATTTCACTAGTTTTTCCCTCAACGAGCTTTTTCTTCTCCAAGATTCTGTCTAGGACACAATAATTGGCATATCTCTTTAGTTCTTCTGGTGTAGGCAGCCCACTCCAGTACTCTCGCCTGGAAAATCCCATGGACGGAGGGCCTGGTAGGCTGCAGTCCATGGGGCCGCTAGGGGTTGGACACGACTGAGCGCCTTCACTTTCACTTTTCACTTTTGTGCATTGGAGAAGGCAATGGCAACCCACTCCAGTGTTCTTGCCTGGAGAATCCCAGGGACAGAGGAGCCTGGTGGGCTGCCGTCTGTGGGGTCGCACAGTCGGACACGACTGAAGCGTCTCAGCAGCAGCAGCAGCAGCTCTAGGCAGTGTCTTAGACCTTTCTTGTTTCTCGTGACTTTGACAGTCTTGAGGAGCACTGGGCAGGTCTGTAAAATGTCCCCCATCCTGAAGTATAGTCAGACTTCTTACATATGTGCCTAATTGCTTGTCTTTGTAGCTTAGTGAATATGTGACCCGTTAATGGGAAGAATTTTTTCCACTGAAAGCAGTTCCCTTACTTATTACAATTTATTGCTAGAAAGCACACTCTCAAGTAATTCTTAAAAGTCAATTTGCTTTAGGCACTTCCCTGGTGGTCCATGGTTAAGACTCCCCTTTCCAGTGCAAGGGGTGCAGGTTTGATCCCTGGTTGGGAAGCTAAGATCCCACATGCCTCTTGGCCAGACAACCAAAGCATAAAACAGAAGCAGTGTTGTGGCAAATTCAATAAAGACTTTAAAAACTGTGCACATCAAAAAAAAAAAAAAACTTAAAAATAAGAATAAATTCTCTTTGCCCAAAGAATCATTGTTGTGATTAGATGTTATGTTTCTTACCAAAGACATAATATCAAAAATATAATATAGTTTTAACTGACGTGTGAAGAACCTGCCTGCCAATGCAGGAGACGTAAGAGACGCAGGTTCGATCCCTGGGTCAGGAAGATCCCCTGGAGGAGGGCATAGCAACCCACTCCAGTATTCTTGTCTGGAGAATTCCATGGACAGAGGAGTCTGGTGGGCTACATAGAGTCCGTAGGGTTGCTAAGAGTCAGACACGACTGATTGACTTAGCACACACTATGTATCTCAAAGATAAGCTTTTATATTAATTTAAATTATGAGCTTCCCTGGTGACTCAGATGATAAAGAATCTGCCTGAAATGCAGGAGACCCGGTTTCAATCCCTAGGTCAGGAAGATCCCCTGCAGAAGGGAATGACAACCCACTCCAGTATACTTGCCTGGGAAATTCCTGGACAGAAGAGCCTGGCAGGCTGCAGTCCATGGGGATCAGAAAGAGTCAGACATGACTGAGCGACTAACACACAGTAATTTAAACTAAGAAAGTCAAACTCCAAGGCATAGAATTTTAGGTCCTAAAAGGACTATTGAGAGATAATCTAGCCTGGTTATTCCCAAACCAAGTTTCAGGCCACACTCCCCTGTGAGGCTTTAACAGTACAGATCCCAGGGCCCTGCTTCTAGGATGTATGATGGTGGAGCAGGAAAAATAAAATTGAGAATCCCAGCTTTTAAATATTTAAAGAGCTTCCGTTTTAGGATTCAGGTTTTCTGGTATTTCTGCTGAGGGTGGTGGGAGGGGGAACAGTTTCTCCTAATTCCCCTTGAGGGGTCTGTTCCAAAGAAAATGTAGCAGTCTAGACTGCTGGGCTTCGTGAGTTTATTATGCCCATCAGCCTCTCTGCTTTCACACTCCCTTAAATTGCAGAAGGGGATGGTGTGGAGAAGTGAGAGGTGAGTGATGACCAGAAAATTATGTCTTAATGGGACAGAGACATGGTAAACCTTGAAAGGATAAAAACCACCCGGAAAATTGTAGTCGCTTTGCATTTTCATGGATAGCATTGACCAGAGGCTCCCCAATATTCAATTTTCTAAAAAATGATTTATTCTTAAATTTATAATATGCGGTCTTTTGGGGGGTAGACCTGCCTTCGCATTATCTTTTTCTTATACCAACATCAATATCAGTTGATTTTTCCTGCATGGGAGGCATATTCAATGAGGAGTTTATGTAAGGAATGATAAGGGAAGGTAACCCAAACATTTTCCAGGAAGATTTTACTGGCGATACCAAAATTTTCCTTATTCATTATGCTAAACATAACACTTAATCCAGGGTGATTGGGTCTCCCTCAAAACAGGAAGTAGGTTGTATTTAATCTTTTATAAATTAACAGTATAAAAGTAGAATTAAGTCTTCTAATTATAGATATTTAGTAACTAATCATTTTGCTTTTACCTAAAGTATTTTTCCATTTGTCTTCCCTTGGATAATAGTGAGAACCAACTTCATGGTAAAATTCCATAAATAAAAAATCAGGTTTCAATAAAAGTTATTATCAGCTGAAGAGACTTTCTGGAGATGACGATAATAATTTCTTGTTGACAAGAAGTGTCAAGCAGCCAAGGATATGTCAAAGCCATTGACTGTTTAAAAAATTCAGCAAGGATACACTAAAAGCAATAAGTATATCTCTCTGATGGATTTTGGTTCTAGTGATTTTGACTCCATTTTAAACTTGTGGTAGACTTGCTTTTGGCTTTATAAAAGTAGGAGGGAAAAACCTAAAATAAACAAATATCTCCTTTCTTCTTTATATTGCATGCATATTCTACATCGATTTTACCTAAAATTAGATCTTGAAATTTAAAATTGTGGTGATGTTTCCACTTTCTTTGTGTCCTTCCTTCCTTCTTTGAGCCAAATAATCAGTTGATTCCTTAGTAAAAGTAGTCATAGGACCCAAACCAGCATTTCTGTAGAAAAGGATTTGTAGAAAATTTAAGGTTTGGTAATACCAGTTTTTGTTCATAATTGGCAAATGCCCAAAAGATGTTACTATTTCTTATTGTTAAATGAATCCATACTAATTCACAAGAGAAGTGTTTCGTGTTCCCCGTAACTAAACTCATGTCATTTGTTTTCAACTCTGGCACAGATTCTGTGGCTTTCATAGAAATCACTTAACCTTTCTTTGCTCTGGGTCTTCAAGCACGTGGGAATATAATGAGTTGATAATCATCAACCTTACTCATAGAATAACTCAACGGGGTATCCAAGAACATCAAATTACCTTAAAATGGTATACAAATAATAAATGATTGTGTACTCCCCCTAAATCACTTATTTGTTAATTTGCAAGTTATTACCTTTGCTATCTTAAAGGATAGAGTTTGTGCAATAGCTAATTTACATAATTTTCTATTTAAATGCCTGTAATTAATGGTAAAAATAGAAAATAATTAATGCTAATAATTCAGAGAATTACAGTTTTTGTAAATCTTTTCTCTACATAATTCAGTTTACCCATAATAATCTTTCTGTTAGTCCTTTAATAACTTAATTATTCTAAATAGTCTTATGACTTTAAAAGGTCCTTTCTTTGAAGGATTATAAGACTTCTATTTGAAGTCAGACCCCACTCTCCTGTCTAATTGCCTTTAGCAACCTGCTTTTACCAAAGATGAAAACGTTTCCATTTTCTTACTGCATTCTCTGCTCAGCTATAGCAACGTCAGTAGTGGGCATTTTTTCAGTATGCCTTAAGCAGCCCTCTTATGAGGTACTTCCCTTGAGCCTTTAAATGAAATACGTACTTCAAATATGCCCATCATAGGTATATTAACACTCACAGGCTCACATGTAGTCACAAGTTTGGACAACTGCAAAATCAGGTATGTGTGTACACCTTGGAGACAGAGGATGTTGAATCCCCACAAATTTTTTGTGGAGCACCTTTTTGTACACACTGTGCTTATATATATTATATGCGACTCATCTAAGTTTCCGCTGAAGTTGCAAGGAGCATATGTACATCATTAACCAGCTGGGACACGCACTGCAGATGCTTTTAAATCTCTAAACCAGTGTTGGCGCACACAGTTGCTCACACTTCTCTGAATGTGTTGCTTATTTGTGTGTGGCACTTCTCTTCACACCTAAACAATCCCATAGCTATTTAGGAGGTGGTAGCAGAAGAGGGGAAAAAAAATGATGGCTAGAGAAGAAATGACAGGGCATAGATTGACTCTGATCGATGGTTTGAAAACTGTGCTCCACAGAAGGGTAAGAGGGCTGGCCAGTGAGTGGGGTGGGAGTGGGGGACAGCCACGTCACTCACAGCTTGATTTTTGAGTTTGGTTATATTTATCTAGGGTTTTTGAGAGAATTTCTTTGTCCTATTTGGTGTCTCTGTTTTGTCAAAATGTATTGATTTAATCCATCAGTAGGCTAAATAGAGCTAAAGATGATAGGAAATAAGGAAGAGTGTGTGTGTGTGTGTGTGTGTGTAAGGTATATTGTATTCGTTTCTAATGTAGAATAGACCCAAAGTTAGTTGTACCTGAGATGTTAAAACTCTTGTTTCCCCTTGAAGGGGCAAATATCCCCTTCCCAAATGCCAATGAAATTACATTTTTGACTTTGGTAGTAAAGATGTTTGTTCTTCCATCTTTAAATCTATAACTTAATGTCCTTTCCGTGATTTGTAAATTCATCTTTTTGCTTTTGTGATCAAAAGCACTACAAATACATTTAGTGAAGTACTGAAAGAATAAACAAAGGAAAATACTCCCTGAGACCTCACAAGGATAAATAAGGCTGATAGGTAATAGCAAAAAAAAAAAAAAAAGAATGTGATTATTGAGATGAATTATAAAGTAACTTCTTTGACCTGAATTAAATTTGATTTTATTTCCTTAACCATATCTTTTAAATAAAATTGAAATTTTTTTAAAAAAAATCACTTGAAGTCATTAACATTCCTATGGATTAGTTTAAGAGTTTAAACAATGTTTAACTAGCATGTACTATTTTCCAGTTTAGGTCCTTGTATTTGGAACATAATATTTGCCTGGCTGAAATGATTCCGATCAATGGTTTTCAAACTCTGTTTCTTGGAGGTTTCTTTAAAATGCCTTAGGGGCCAGCATGAGAGGCAAAGGAAACAAAGGAGGCGGCATTCCTGGCTCCCTTGTTTCAACCCAGGCAACCTCACATTTATCTCTTTTGTACATCAAGAGTTCTGCTTAGGATTTCAATTAAAAGGAATTGCATTCCTGAAGAGAAACAAAAAACCTTGAAAATCCCTGGCTTAGATCAAGCCCTATTCTCTTGCAAGATTGACTCTAGAATTTCTTCTACACAGAATCTAAATTGTACATTTTTTTAAACTAGTTAAATATCAAAATATGAAAATGAGTGGGTGAATGTGTGTCAGTGAACATGTACATTAATCTTTTTAAGTATCTTCATTTTTGTATGTGTTCATTCAAATGTTGTATGCTTACTGCTAGGGGTACTATACAAAATAGGAACATTCTCATTGTTAAGGCACTTTGGGGCAATTAAACATTAAGTGAGGAGAAATATACAATGACAACATGTGTATGAACGCATGCTGAATGGTAACCTAATTGGGGAAGAAATGCTTGGAGAGGAAAGAGGCATAGAAGAGGTGGTACTTGAGATGTTGCTTTATAAATTTAAAGTAATAAGTTAAATATTTTAATTAACATTCCTTGTGGGATACTTTAAATTATGGGAGTAACAAGAGGCCACTCTAACAAATTTTGGGTTGAGTCTGCACGGATAAATGCGGGCTAGTTGGTGGCAAGAGGTAGCAGAGGCCGTGGGGGGAGGGGTTCATTTCAAGCAGTGCAGGGAGGGCTCCATACAGGAGCTAGATATATTGGGTTGGACTTCTGTACCACACTAAGAAACCTGAAACTTAATTCACAGGTAGGTATAAGGAAATACCGAGATGGGTTCATTCGAATGACATAGTCAGATTTGTGCCTTGGAAGATCGTCTGGCTGCAGCGTGCACAGTAAATGATGAGGAAGCAAGAATGGGAATGAGGAAATGATTCCGACCAGTTGCAGAAATCCCAACGAGAAATGGTGGTGGCTTCCATCAAGGCCGCAGTAGAGATGGGGAAGATGTGAACAGATTCACAGGGGACTGAGGAGGCTCACGAAGCGTTCCCGAGTGACTGGATGTGGGGACTGAATGAGGGGGAGAGTCAGGATTTCTGGACTTCTGACTCGTCCAGTTGGTGGATAGCTAGTGTCGTTTCCCGGGAGTTGGGTGGAGGAGCACGGATTTGGCACAGTGACTGAAGATGGGGATCCGTGTGGTTCTGTGAGTGTATCTAGACCTGGGTCTGAACGGGTACAGGTTATAGGCACACGGCCAGCAATCCTGTGTTCACGTCTTTATCTACCACTTCCTAGCTATGTAGCCTCGGACCTCAGCCTACTTCCTCATCTGTAAATTGGGAAAAATAATATTGATACCTACCTCCTTGTGTTCTTATGAGATAGAGTTTAACAGGTAGTAGAAACTCCTTGAGTCTTATCAAATATTGTTAGTATTCATCTTTCTCAGACCTCGGTTTCCTCATCCATAAACTTGTGAGGGTGGGGGGACCATGTTTGTGCTGGATTAGATGATTGCTGGGGTCCTTTCTAGCTATAAAGTTTTTCATTCTAATGTGTCTACTCTCTGTTTACATGTGTGTGAATAAAAAATTTTACTAAAAAATGTTAATCATTTCTAGGAACTTGCCACATCAGACTCAAATTCCCCAACAGCAGACTACAGGTGAGTACTACAAATAGTAAGCTGATGTTTATGAATGAAGCTAATAGATTAAAAGATTGCTTTAGTAGTAGATAATTTATGAAGCTTTAGCTTTACCAAGTAAGACAAAACAGTTGTGTCATTCTTTAATCAGAGTTAGAAGCACAGGATAATAGCTTAGATTATTGCATAGATCGGCATCAGAGTGATAAACACAGAGTAAATGATCGTAAAGCAAAAGCATCCATGGAGGTCTTGTCTCATTAAGGAAGACTGAATAAAATCCCCTTCCTTCAGCGAAGCTCCCTATTCTTCCCCTTGGTATGAAAGATTCTTAGCTTGGATGCTTCCAGGATTTGTCTCAGTAAGTGAGCAGCTTGAAACTGACTCTTACAAAAGAAAACCATTGTGACTAATCAGTGAGGCTTCAGGGGGATAAAGGAGAAATGGTTGGCCTGGTTTTAATGCAGCTTTAAAAAGCTGTTATAACATGACCAATAACAAGATGGCGGACAATCCTCCCTGTTTCCCTAAGACTTGCTTTCTTTAAGTTTATTTCTTTCAAGTGTCCCTAAAAATTTTCCACAGCAATTATTTCATTCATCTCTGGACCAAGTAGATAACTCATTCATGATTGTCTTCTAATTAGCGGTTGATTCCTAAGTTCTAATTGCCAAGCAACCAGTAATGCCTTTGTAGCTCTTTTGGAAAAGCAAGAGAAGTTTTAAAACTGTAAGTTGGATGTGGAATTCTGAGTATGAATAGTGGTATTGTGGTGGGGAAGCTATTAAGTAAGTCTCATTAGAACTTTAGGCACATATAGAAAATCTGTGCATATTTCCATTCAAAAAATTATCTTCTCTATTAATGCTTTCGGGAATTTAAGGAGATTTTCGTTTGACAACTTTTCAAAGATTTGAGGCAAGTATAATGAAGTTGTTCATCAGATTTTAAGTATGAGATAACGTTTATACAAATTTTCCCCACAGTTTTGATTGCTGTGCTTTAATTAAATGTTAACATGTTTCAACAAGACTGTTCAATATATTGATGCGGTGATTCTTGTGTGAGCATTCGGGTGATTGATGAAGGAACAAAGTGCTGTAAATGTCTAAAGAGCAAAGAAATAAATGACTCCTTCCTACCACTAATTTCATGACTTTTTTTTCGAGAGATAAAATTTTAAAAGGGTGTTTCTACAATGAAAATGCTAGAACGTCTTCCGCATCGGCTTCAATCTCTCCTAAGGTGTTTTTCCGCTGTTCCTTAATTATTTCAGACAAGGGATGAAGGAAGACAATATCTAGAAAAATAGTAAATAGTTCTTTTGAATATATAAAAAAAAATCTAGATTTTGCTTCTCTCCCCTCCCATTGGGGGAAATAAGGAAACCTAAGTATATGATGTTAGATTTATTTAATAGTTGTATACATTTTTAGCAAGTAGACTTGTTAGCTTGCTACGTTTTAGTAATAGGCACCATTTTCAAATAAAAAGACAATTTATGCCTGAGCAAGTGTTATAAGAGCCAATGAATTTCCCTAGGAGGATTTTAGGTTGTTCAGCCTAATTTCTAAGTTATTTTTCTAAAACAGGTTTTGGGAAACAAGCTTTTGCTTGAGGCAGGAAAGCTTTCATCTCCTTTTTCGTTAACACGGTAGCCTATTACCTTCTTGTTTTCTTACATTTTTCTGTAATTTGGGGTATATTATTGCACCATCTCTTCTTGGTTGTTTTTGACTTGTTCTCGTTTTCAGTGAGTCCCCAAAGTACCTAAATGCTAAAGGGAGAGAAACCACCCGAGCATCTTTTATAATTATGATAGATTGTTGTGTTTCTTCCTCGGATAAGTGTAACACCAAATAGACTTGTGACTCCTGGAGAGAAGAGCTAAATGGGCATGTTACACTCCTTACTCCCTTTCTGTTCATTTGGATGAAAAAGTAAAGTTTGTTTCGCAATTTTATTCCATTCTGTGTGCACATGCGTAGATTCAGTGCTATGGATGTGTCAAAATTTTCATGGGCACAACTTTCCTGTCCCTCCACATTCTGGTTATCTCAGTATCACAAGGAGGCAACAACATTTGTTGCAAAGTTTACATAGTTTGCTTTTTGCAAGTACCTCAAAGCATTATGTTGGTATCACAGTTTTCTTTATGAAGGTAATTTAGGCACAGTGTTTGTCCCTTGGATATCAAGATATTTTATTTGAGCCAATGGAATTTGCCAATGGACAGTGTATTTTGAAGTTTGTTTTCTTTAGTTAGTTGTTTTCTCCTAAAAGATCATCAGAACTTTTAAGAAATGAACTAACTGCTGGGGTTGTAATCCTACACTTAAGCGCTAGCTCAGATAATAGAGCAGTTAAGAGCTGACAGGAAGTAGTACTACCATTTAGACCAGCCCAAGCCATCAGTTCTGATGTCCTTTCAGATTCTCTCATTTTCTCTGTCCTTTCTACGCACATGATTTTTTCTAAAGAGGTGTGATTAAATGATGCAGTCATACATCTCACAGTCAGAACTCATTCTTTTTGTTTACTGTGGGAGGAATTTTCAGACCATGCCTTTTGAGAAATATAAAACATTACAACTTTGACCCAAGAGTGAAAGTCGTTCAGTAGCGTCCGACCCATGGACTATACAGTCCCTGGAATTCTCTAGGATAGAATACTGGAGTGGGTAGCTTTTTCCTTCTCCAAGAAGGAGAGGACTAATTTAGACTTTCCTCTTTTTTTTTTTTTTCTGGTTGTTGTTGTTGAAAACCAAATGCAAAGAAATAATGCAACATAATTATGTTAAGAAGATAGAAAATTATGCCTTGCCATAATTTGTTTTGCTCAAAGTCTAAAAGTTGTCCATGTCTAACTCACACTCATATCCATTCTTATATATTGCAGGTAAATGGTATTCCTGAAGAAAGAAAACTAACCGAAGCAATGAATTTGTAATCAGACAACATAGCACTTCTGCGTGCATGAGTGCTAAGTCACTCCATTGTGTCCAGCTCTTGGGGACCCCATGGAATGTAGCCCACCAGGTTCCTCTGTCCATAGGGTTTTCTAGGCAAGATTACTGGAGTGGGTTGCCATACCCTTCTCTAGGAAATCTTCCTGACCCAGGAGTTGAACCCATATCTCCTGCATTGCAAGTGGATTCTTTCCCACTTAAGCCACCTGGGAAGTCTTAATATAGCACTTTTATTTTTTTCTCTCTTCCAATAATGCATGAGCTTTTCTGACATATGGTATGCATGTTGACAGTATTAAGTATATACCAAATAATATGCAGTATAACATTCATTTTACTAATTTTTTTTGTACTTAAGGCATTTTTGACAATTTGTAAAACATTGATGACTTTATATTTGTTACAATAAAAAGTGATCTTTAAAATAAATATTATTAATGAAGCCTGATGTGTGGCAAAATTTACTTCAGAAACTATTTGATTGCCTCCTGTATAGTAGGAATCTTATTGCTAGGAACAGGTTCACCTATTTATTCTTTATTTAATGAGATTTTTATTAAGCGCTTCCTGTAATATATAAATGTATGCTCTTGTGTTCCAAATGAGTAACACAGTTACTTAAATAGCGTTGTGGCCTGTAAAGCTTATTCTTTTATAGACTGCTTCTTAGAGTGTTTAGGGTAATGTGGTTCTTTGGATCTGACAGTTCAGATCTACAGTTCATGAAGGGCTGCCCAGACTGCATATTTACCCTGACTCTGTAATCACCTATTTGGTTTTAGAAGCATGCCAGGAGTTGTTGCTCAAAAAGAGAACAGTTGCCTGCTGATGATGACATGAATTAGCTCCAAAACCCCAGGATCTCCTGTGGCAACACTAAAGGCTTAGCAGAGTGTCTTTATAACATATTGGCCTACTTCCTGCCTTGTGGACACTATCAGATCAGTGTGTCCATCAGACAAGCTCAGAGGCTGTCTGGGAAACCTTGTGGTCTAGGCCATCTGGAAAATCTCCTCTTAATCTGCTCTGGGCAGATTTCTGCATTACCTGTTAATTAATTGCTCAGAGTACACAAATGCTATGTAAATCTAATTCCAGAATCCAAAAAGATGCCCTGTCAAGTGCTGTGTGCAACGACTTGTCTTCCACGTAGCGGGGCATACTCTATCATGTCCCTGACATTGAAACTTCTCCTCCCAAGCACTCCTTCCTGGGACTTAACAGAGAATGTGGTGTTGGTGGTTTAGTCACGAATCACATCTGACTCTTACAACTCTATGTGGACTATAGCCTGCCAGGCCACTCTGTCCATGGCATTTTCCAGGCAAGAATGCTGGAGTGGATTGCCATTTCCTTCTCCAGGGGGCTTTCCCTACCCAGGGCTTGAACGTACATCTCCTGTGTCCCCTTCATTGGCAGGTGGATTCTTTACCACTGGCACCACCTGGGAAGCCCTGAACACTCATGAGTCAGCTACAGTTTTTGTTACAGTTATCCCTCCAATGGCTAGCGAAAGGGTGGGGTACATAAGGTTGAGTGTTTGCCACAGTCTAATGGACAGAAAAAGGCAGGGATGGTATCTTATTCACATTTCACAAAATTAAAATGTTACTTATGCTTTATTGAAACCTTACCACATTAGTAATAAATCTCATGTTTTAAAAGATTGTATATGGGCCACAGGGATTTCCGTGGTTAGATCATCTACTTCACATGCCATTAATAGGCTGCAGTTCATCACAGGTAATTTATCACGTAGTTTTCATATTGATATTTGTATTTGTTAATATCATGGCAGCAATGGTGGCGTGCTGCTTGGATCTTCCTTCAGGAAAGAATTTGCCATTCAGCTGCAAGGAGAATGGTTAGCTGAGAGCTTCCAGTTGTTAGCACCTTCAGGATCCGCTTTGGCCTTTGAACAAAGGCAGAGCCTTCCTGGGCAGCTGCCCTCCAGCCATGACTGAGCATGGTCTGATTTCTAGGGCCTGGTGTGTGTGTTTGTGTGTATGTGTGTGTGTGTGTGTGTGTGTGCGCACACTCAGTCATGTCTGACTTTGCGACCCCATGGACTGTTGCCTGCCAGGCTCCTCTGTCCATGGGATTCTCCAGGCAAGAATACTGGAGTGGGAAGTCTTTATTTTGGAGCTTTCTATTGGATTGGCAGTGACTGTCAGATGTGTGTTGTGGTGAGATGACCTCCTTCCCAATCCTGCTTCCTCTCCACCCCCTTTCCTTTCAGAGATGTCAGATTCCCATCATTGGGTTGAAGAGTTTCCCTGAGGTTGAAGATTTTCCTTGCCCAGTTCTGCTTCCATCCCCTCTTAACTGTCACAGCTTTGGTCCTAATAAACATTTGAACTTGCAATTCCGTTTCAACATCTTTCCAGAGGCTCCAACTGATCATTATAATACTTCTTTACATTCCCAGTCACAAATGTGGATCAATGGTTCAAAAATGGCTCACTGAAGGAAAAAAGTGATAAAAAAAATAAGCACCTTATGCCAATAGGTACACATACTATAATTCAAAACAATGCCATGAACATGAGAAATGATTAGGGTTCCCATTGAAAATATAGACTATAAGTCTCTAAGTACTGGAATACATGATTTTTGGTGTGGATTTTACATCAAAGAAGCCCGAACAGAAAAGTGCCAGCCTTAAAAGTGGATTTTATTGGGTCAGAAATCTGTTCCCTAGTACCTCAATAACTAGTTTGTTGTCTGTTTGACTAATGTCTGTTTTTGCATCCTTTTCAAACAATACATAATTCCTTTTTAATCAACCAATTGGGAATGAAACTGGTTGAATTTATAGATAAATTCAACATAGAAGTAGTGAATTAGCTTGGTTCTCCCCAGAATAGGCCATTCATTTTGGGAGGTTATCCCAGGAAGCCAGAGTATAGAAGCAGAAAGGGTGAGGAGGTTAGGAAGACAATGAAGGGTATGTCATTGAATCTGGCTATTCTGGAAAGCGTAACTCAGTCCTGCTGGGACCCTCTAGGGAACTGAGTAGCGTGAACCTCGGAATTTTCCCACCACATGACAGAAGGTTTAGACTTTACATTCACTGATTCACCATCTTGCAGTTGAGTTGCTCGGGAGGGGCACTGACTCCCCTGCACTGGTGGGCTCTGGCTGGGTGAGATGCTGGTGCTCTGGAGAAAAACCTGGGACAGAGCAGCTCAGAGATGCTATGGACACTGGAGGTGAGAAACTCAGAAAGCTGAATGAGATTTTAGCAAAATATCTTGATCAAGGATTGTTGACAGTCAGGGTTTAAAGGCAATTATTATCACTAGTACTTATTAGCTGACACTTCAGTCCGCAGTCTTGCACGACATGCCAATTAACTTGTGATATACATGAGAGCCATATGTAAGGGAGAATTGCCTGATCAGTTTTTGCTCTCTCTTAGGTCTCATGCCTCGATTTTCATGTAGGATTGATTTTCATGTAGAGAAGAGATTACGTTGTGAATTGTGTTGATGTAACAAACATATCCCTGAAATCAGTGTCTTTAACACTATGAAAGTTTACCGTTCAGTCACGTCAGAGCCCACCACCCCTATGTCAGCCTTCCTCCATGCATGTATGATTTGGAACATGTGATATCCAGGACTTCTACAGAATAGGAAATTAAAGCTGAAAGTCTCGTGGATTGTAAGAGATGGGCTTCGAAATGGCTTCTATCCTTCTTATCTGTACTCTACTGGCTGGTAATATCTTATTACCCAGACATAATCGCATGGATGCTGGAAAATACAGTCTTCCTGTTTACTCAGGAAGAAAAGCTGGTGTGGTAAACACAAGCGCTGTCCCACAGATGTGGGCTGGACACAGCATGTAATCAGTGCTATGGACTTAACAGCTACATGTGAAAATGAAGGACATACGCAGGTAAGTAGTCCTGTCATCCCAGTGACCTAATTTGTCAAATAGCATTTTTAATTCAGTGGGATTAAAAACAAGAAAGAAACTGCCTAGGTATAAAAATCAAGCTAAGAAAAAACACGTTTTGGAGAAATACTGCATTGAATTATTGTAGAAAAATATGTGATTTTAAGTTCACAGTCCTTATCTGCTTTTTGCAAATCCAAAGATATCAATGTTTTAAATAGCTTCATAGAAAATCAATTTAATGATAGAACTTGACCTGAACAAATATAGGAATGCTTATCCTTCTCAATCCTACTTGGTAAAAAATAAAAATTAAAATAAATAAATAAATAAATTAAAACTACCACAAAAAGAGAAGAAAAAAAAATCCTACTTGGTATGAGTCTTTGCTATAGGAAGTTTAACATTTATTATAGGGTATTGCCCTTACCCTATTGACTATGTTACATAATATAAGGAACATACCTTGTATTAATTGCACTCAAAGAATGTTAATACTAAAATATACCTCTTCTCAAGAGTTTTCAGTAATGTATTGTGGACTTACATCAGTAATTTCATCAATAATATATTTATGACTTTTGTATGACAAGCTTGTTTCTATTGCCTAAATTTGGGGGTCCATGTATGTGTTTAAAGCAAATTAAGTGCTAAAACAATAACGCGAGATTGAGATAAATTTGTCTAACAGAATAATATATTTTCCTGTTCCTTTTTTCCCCTCTCAAACCATCTCAAAATTTCTTATTGGATTTAGTATTAGGCCATTTCATTCATTCATTCAGTGAATATTTATTTAGGATCTGTTATGATCTGGGCATTGACTTATGCTTGGTCAATAAAATGGACACAACGTGTTTCGAAAGACATAAACAAAGTCTAGTACACTGTCTGGCGCTAGCTGGTGTTAAATAAATATTTGTTGAGGGAATTAATCTAATGTTAATAAGTAAAGGCTGTGAAGGTTAAAGGAGTGTTGCAATAGGGAATGAAGAAGGGAGATGCTTAGATTAAATGATGAACGTAGGTCTATCTTAAGGGAAACCATTTAAGATAAAATTGGAAAGATCACATGCCAGTCATGCTTAGCATTTGTATCAGATGAAATAGCATGAAAATGGACCCAGAACACCTGCTTATGCCAGAAAAATTTTAAATGTCCAAAGAATAATGGAGGTTTACCAAAGAGAATTCAGGAGCCAGCTAGAAGGGGCTCACACTGGCCATATATAGGACCACTTGGGTAACAAAATTAGTATAGTAATACATTGTAAACTATAGATCAGAGTCCCTGAATCTATACTGATAAAAAATGAGTGAATGCATGTGTGAATGAATGAATAAATGCCTCATTACAGTAGAATATCAACTAATGTAGAAGATAAGGATGGCATTAGCAAATTATCATCTTGGAACCACCAGAGGTAACTGTTTAACACAGGAATCATAGATAATTAAGCAGAAACCAAGATGTGCTGCTGCTGCTGCTAAGTCGCTTCAGTCGTGTCCGACTCTGTGCGACCCCATAGACGGCAGCCCACCAGGCTCCCCCGTCCCTGGGATTCTCCAGGCAAGAACACAAGTGGGTTGCCATTTCCTTCTCCAATGCATGAAAGTGAAAAGTGAAGGTGAAGTTGCTCAGTTGCATCTGACTCTTCGCCACCCCATGGACTGCAGCCCACCAGGCTCCTCTGTCCATGGGATTTTCCAGGCAAGGGTACCGGAGTGGGGTGCCATTGCCTTCTCCTAAGATCTGGATACTAGATATTCTAGGGTATCATTGCTTCTGAGTCCTCCCAATGAACACAGCTAGAAAATATGTAGCTATATATAGGTACACACACACACATCATCTCTGTCTCTACAGTAAAATAGGATATTTACATAGTCTAAAATATCTCCCTATAATGTAATGATTAAGTATTATATTAGTTTCCTGAAGCTGCTCTAATATAGTATCAAAATTTGGGTGGCTTAAGACAACAGGATTTTCTGTCTCACAGTTCTGCAGGCTAGCAGCTGAAATCTACATGCCAGCAAGGCCACGCTCCTTCTACAACCTTAGGGGAGAATCCTTTCCTGCCTCTTTAGTTTCTGGTGGTTTGCTGGCCATCTTGGCATTCCTTCTTTGCAACTGCATCCCTTCAGTCTCTATCATCAAGTGGCATTCTCTCCTTCTGAGTCTGTGTCTTTTCTATTCTTCTCATAAGGACACCAAATCGGATTAAGGGCTGACTCTATTTCAGTGTGACTTCTTAACTATTACATCTGCAACAACCTTATTTCCAAATAAATTCACTTCTGAGGTGCTGGGAGTTAGGACTTCACCGTAACTTTTTATTTCCCCACATTTAATGTATTAATCATCAAAATGCTTTCAAGAAGGTAAGACCAAACTCTGTTGTTGTTTAGTTGCTAAGTCGTGTCCAACTCTCTGCAACTCCATGAGTTGTAGCTCACCAGGCTCCTCTGTCCTTGGGATTTCTCAGGCAAGAATACTAGAATGGGTTGCCATTTCCTTCTCCAGGAGATCTTTCTGACCCAGGAATCAAACCTGTGTTTCCTGCATTGGCAGGCAGATTCTTTGTCACTGAGCCACCAGGGAAACACAGCCCAATACCAAGCTATACTCCAATAAGAAAGAAAAAGATTATAATATCAGTTTACACCCTAATCCATGCAAAGGCTGTTGGCAAAGATGACAATAATTTTTACACATAAGATTGTTTATTGCAGCAAAATTTTGAAAGTATTTTTAATACCACAAATGAGAGATTGAATAAATAAATTTTGGTCCTTTCCTACATTCAGAATGTAGATTGACAAAGCAATCTTCTTAAAAACTTCTTTTTAATTTTATATTGGAGTATAGCAGATTATCAACATTGTGATATTTTCAGGTGGACAGCAAAGAACACAACCATACATATGCATGTATCCATTCTCCTCCAAACTCCCCTCCCATCCAGGCTGCCCCATAACACTGAGCAGAGCTCCTGTGCTATACAGGAGGTCCTGCTGGTTATCCATTTTCAATATGGTAGTGCGTACATATTGATTCCAAGTTATCTAACAATTCCTTCCACCCATCCTTCCCCCCAGCAACCTGTAAGTTTGTTTCCTAATTAATATTTGCTTGATTACCATTAAAGACGAACTTTTTTACATAGTGTTCTGGCCATCTTGTTCTTTCTTCTTACTGTATAACAAAAACCACACATAGTATTAAATTTGCAATCTTAACTCTTTCTAACTGTACAGTTGAATCATGTTAACTGTATTCACGTTGTGGTGCAACAGATTTCTGGAACTTTCTCATCTTCAAAAATTGAAACTGTATAATCATTAAACACTAATTTATCCTCCCCCTTGTCTCAGTCTCGGCAACTACCTTTCTACTTTCTATTATGATTTTTTGACTATTTCATGTGAATGGAATAATATAGTATCTGTCCTTTTATGACTGGCTTATTTCAGGTAGCCTAATGTCCTTGAAGTTCGTTCTTGGTGTAGCATATGACAGGATTTCCTCCTTTTTTTAAGGTAGCCTAATATTTCATTGTATATCTATATTACATTTTCTTTATCCATTCATCTGTTGATAGACATTTGATTTGCTTCTACCCCTTGGCTATTGAAAATAATAGAGTGAATATGGATGTATAAATATCTCTTCAATATCCCGCTTTGATCAATATATCTTAACAATAACCTTGGCAAAAAGCAATAACTTTACTGTAAAAAAAAATCTGAAAGACACTCTTTGAACCAAGCTATTAAATTTACCATCACCATAATTAATGGGACAAGTTGATACCACATGCTTCCTAAAAGAATGAATCAAAAGAACCACCATTTCTGTGATATTCTTGCCAAAAATGCCTATCCTAAATCTAGACAAGAAGAAACATCTGATAACACCAAAATGAGGGATGTCTATGAAATAACTGGCCTTATTGTTCAAAAGTATCAAGCTCATTGATATATATATATCTGAGGAACTTGAGATTAAAAGAGCCTAAAGAGACATTACAACCAAATGCAATGTGTATCTTGAGCTGTAATTCTCAGCTCTTTTAGAAAATCAATTATACAGCTAGAGAAATAGATATATAGATAGAAATAAAAATTCAAGTGTGATAAAATATTAATGTTTCATAAATTTGAGTATGTGGTAAAGTTATACTGTATTTAAAATGCTTTGCAAATCTGAAATTATCTCAAAATAAAAATTCTTAAAGATAGAACTAACTAAAATGTTAAGAATGGATAAAAGAGCAAGGGGTTAAATGTAGAGGAAAGAGGAGCAACTTTTGAGAACGCAGATGAGGAAGGAAAAACGGAACTATTTGTCTTTGAGAAATATTTTGTATATAGAACTGATGGGATTTGTTGATGACTTGAAAATGTAGGGAAAGGAGGAACGAAAATAATTTCCGGAGCTTTGTCCTAGTTTTTGGGTATATTTTTTATTTACTGAGTTTGAAAAGGTTGAGCAAAGAATACATGTCAAGGATAAAACCGAGAGTTTAGTTTTGAATGTTGTGTTTTTTCCTAATTACAAAGAACAGACAGCTCTTACCAGTGCAAAGAGCAAGGTTAGACATGCTGTCTCAGGAATTTTCTATTCCATTTGCCAAATTTTTGTGTATATAAGTTGGTGGTAAGCCTCTGAAACAATTCTATTGGCTATCACAGATAGTAAAACGTTAACTGGACATGTATACTTAAGTGTGGTAATGTCTATTTCAGTGCAAAGTGTTCAAAGGTTCTGTTATGGATATAGATAATGAAGTCCAGGGGTCCTGTTTCAGGTGAATGTGTAACACAGGGCTATCTTAGACAAACCTTAAGAAGAACAAACACATTTCAAAAGTAAATAGATATGGCTTAATTTGTCTGTGGAGATTCCTCATCTGTGAAAATTCTTGAAAAAATGAAGTGAATAATTAAAATGATTCCTCTTTGTGTTCAGAGATCTGAATATTGAAATCATGAACCACAGACCAAGCTAGGTAGTTAGGGTCATCTCAATGAATTCTTTCTTGACTGTACATGGAATTTTTGGTGAGACATACCAGTGCCATTGGTGTTAGAGCTATCAGATAATCATGGGTTAGATATACATATGAGGTGTTTCTTAAAAGAGCTTGGATCTATCATGATGACAAATTCGGCATCAGGGTGACTCACAAGCCTATTTTGTGAGAAATGACAAGTGCCTAAAATTTTTTAAATGAATTGGAAGATGTATGCTTCAGCTGGATTATGCTAAGTATCTTATTTCTTGGTGTGTCATTTATCTACTGCTACAGTTCTGCTGTGTAACAAATTACCCTCAAAATGATAAGTATTTTGGGGCTCACTTTAAGTCAACCATTTAGGCTGGGTTTCATTAGAAGTTTCTTCTAGTCTCAGTTAAATTTCCTCATGTGTTGTGGTGCTGACTGACTACTGATCTAGGATGGCCTCAACTGGTATGGTGGGAAAGCTTGGTTTCCTCCAAGTTTATTTCATTTAATTGGGCATTTTTATTCATGAGCATTTTCTCATAGCATGGCAGAAACACAAAAAGATTAGCAGAAAATCTACTTCTTTCAAGCCACACTTTGTGACACAGTTTCTAATATGTCATTTGTCAAAGCAGGTAAACTGATTGAGCCCTAAATCAGAGTAGGAGAAGAATATGATTACTCCTCTAAGATTACAGGCATACTCCATATGGTACAGCTATTAACTGGGGCCGTTAATATAATCAATCTACCATAGTCTGCACACTGGCCCTGGATGTTTATGTTCCTTTCACATGCAAACTATACTAAACCTCCCCTTTCCAGGCTCAAAATTCTCATCCTAATACAGCAACAGACTTAAAGTACAAGATTTTATGATTTGCATCAAATGTAGATGCTTCTCCTTGGGTGTGGCCCCTCTTGATCTGAAGATATATTAAACTGAGTAATCGGTCTCATTTCCATATTTCTCATAGTGTGATGAGATAGAGACTTGGTGAATGCAGTGGGTACTTCTTTTTAAAAGAGGGAAGCATTGGAGATGTATAATAATCAATGGTTTTTTTTCAATCGCTATATAGAAATTTTACACTTAACAGCTTAGAATAACACAATGATCTCACAGTTTCCATGAGTCAAGAGTCTGGGTATGGATTAGGTGAGGCCTCTTCCCAGGGTCTCACAGGCTGAACTCAGGGTACTGGTCTGGCTATGATCTCATTTGAGACTCAGGGTGCTCTTCCAAGCTCATGGGTTGCTGGAAGAATTCAGTTCCTTGTGGTTGTAGTCCTGAAATCCCTGCTCTCTTGGTGGGTATAGGTTGGAGGCCCTCTCACTTCCTCAGCTTTACTCTCAGTTCCTTGTCCCTTGCATAGTTACTCACAATGTGGTATTTCTTTTTTCAAGGTCAGCAGGAGAACCTCTCTCACTTTGAATCTATCTCTTCAGAAATGGCTCAGACATTATTTTAAGGGCTCATTTAATTAGGTCAGACTTGAGGACAATCACTTTTTCAATGAGCTCAAAGCCAACTGGTTAGTCATCAAATCACACCTTTTTCTTAGTCCTCTCTATACTCAGTGAGAGGGGATTATACAGGGTATAATTATACCAAGTATGAATAATGGAAGTTATCTTAAAATTCTACCCCTTACAGTCCTTCCCCTAGTTCCCACAGATTCATGTCCTTTCCAAACATTTGCTCCTTTCCTAGGGACAGTATTCCCAGGAATATCATCCTATTATAGAATCTGCTTAAAGTAAAAAAAAAAAGAAAAAAAGAAAAGAATCTCATCATCTAAGTTTGAATTTCATGATATTATCAGCTCCAAGTCCAAAACTTCATTATCAAACATTGTTTTAAAAAGACATAAATAAGACTCCTGGATGTCATCTATTATGTGAAGTTCTTGAAGTCAGATTTCTCTTAATCTATGACCCTGTGAAACCAAAGAAACAAGTTATTTTCCCCAAACACACCTTGGCTACATGATGAGAGAAGTGTAGGATAACAGTTATCAACATTCTGGCTCAAAAGGGCTAGAAAATAGTAGATTAAAAGGAAACATTGGTCCATTAACAGTCCTGAAATCCAGCTGGGCAAATGTTCTTTCTTATATTAGGTCTCAAGGCTTGGGAAAAATCGTATGTGACTCTTGCTTCCATCTGAAGACGCTCATTTAAATCACTCATTGTAATTTTGTGAAGGATATTTGAATCACTCATTCTAATGTCGTGAAAGGTAGCATGTATTATCCGGAGAAGGCAATGGCAACCCACTCCAGTACTCTTGCCTGGAAAGTCCTGTGGATGGAGGAGCCTGGTAGGCTGCAGTCCAAGAGGTCGCTAGGAGTCAGACACCACTGAGTGAATTCACTTTCACTTTTTACTTTCATGCTTTGGAGAAGGAAATGGCAACCCACTCTAGTGTTCTTGCCTTGGAGAATCCCAGGGACGGGGGAGCCTGGTGGGCTGCCATCTATGGGGTCGCACAGAGTCAGACACGACTGAAGTGACTTAGCAGCAGCAGCAGGGAGGTATTAAATGATTTCCTTTAAATTTTATCTTTACCTTTTCTCAAGAACTTAAGGGACTTTCCATGGATCTCATGGAGATCATCAGCTTCAGTAGACAAAAGCCAGATCCCTAGACTTTTTGAGCTAATTCCTTTTCTATCTTTGATAAAGATATCGTCTCTATCTCATTTACTGCTGAGACGGCCAAGGGACAGCGCTTTTATGTTTCTCTGAGGCCCTGTGGTTTGATTGGAAAGACCTGGGAGGCACACCCTTAGTCTCTTGCAGTGGTCATTTATGTGACTGAATACATTTAAATTTTTAATTTTTTTTCTTTTTTAGGAAAGCAAAGGGTGGTGTACAGTATAGGAGAGCACAAGACGTGGAAGCAGACACATGAGTTTACCTCTGTTTTTACTCTCCTCACTAGCTGTGTGAGGTTCTATGAAATAGGGGTCTCTGTTCCCTTAGCTGTAAAAAGGGCAGGATGAACATCTCTGGGGTGGGGAGAGGATGCTTGTCATGTGGTGCTAGAGTATAGAAACTGGTTCCCTGGGTTCAAATCCCAGCTCAGCCACCTATTAGCCATGGGACCTCAGTTTCCTCCTTTTTTTCCTTTGCCATCTTTAAAAGAAAAAAAAAATTTTTTTTAAAGTTGGCTGAGCTGAGTTTTATTGCTGTGCGTAAGTGTTCTCTATGTGGTGAGTGGGGCTGCTCTCAAGGTGAGGTGGCTTCTACTGTTATGGAGCGTGGGCTCTAGGGTGCATGGTTATGGGGTACAGGCTTAGTTGCCCCGTGGTGGGTGGAACCTTCCTGGACCAGGGACCTGTGTCCCCTGCATTGGCAGGTGGATTCTTCACCACTGAACTACCAGGGAAGTCCTGTGACCTCAGTTTTCTTACTTGAAGGGAAAAGAGGATATGCCAGTAATACTGACTTTAGAGGACCAGTTGTGTGGATCAGAGATGTTTGACCATTTGGCTCATCCACCTTTCTCCTTATGCCACACTTTTTGTAGCCATTTCTGTCTCCAGGCTTTTTTTGTCACCTAGAGAGGCTAGAATTTCAAAAGTTAACTTTTAGTATATATTGTATATAATATTTCTTCCCTCAATTTCTCCTTGCTGTCATATTTAACTGTAGGCAAATCAGGAGTATCTTCAACAATTTTTCTTGAAAATCTCCTTATCTATATATGCAAATTTATTGCTTATGAGTTCTGCTTTACACATTAGTGCAGGACACAATTTTTCTAAGCTTTCTGACACTACACAACAAGAATATATCTTCCTATAATTTCAAATAATCAATTCCTTATTATTTCTTTGAGCTCTCTGTAAATCCAGATTTATAGTATCTGTAAATAGCAGTATTTGTAAATCCAGATTTCTACTAAAAATCAGTTCCATGAAATTGAGTCTTTTCTTATCATGTTCCTCGTCATTCTTTCTGCCTAGAAAAAACTTTAAACAGAGCTCTATACCCAGGTTTTAAAAAATGAGGATGTAATGAACATATTCCAGATGGACAATAGCTGAGGGAGGCCTTTTTTTTCTTAAACATTAAATATGCTTCCCTGGTGACGCAGTGGTAAAGAACACTCCTGCCAATAAGGAGACATGGAGTTCAATCCCTGGGTCAGGAAGATCCCCTGGAGAAGGAAATGGCAACCCACTCCAGTATTCGTGCCTGGGAAATCCCGTGGACAGAGGAGCCCAGTGGGCCACAGTCCATTTGGTCACAGAGTCAGACACAACTTAGCAAGTGAACATGCACACACGTAAGAATGTTAAAAGGAATCCTTTGGGGTGTAATGAAAGGACATTCATCAGTAACTTGGGGCCATACAAAGAAATAAAGATCTCCAATAGAGGTAAATACGTGGGCAAATTTAAAAGCCAGTGTTACTGTAATTTTGGTTTGTAACATAACTACACTTTATTTTGTACATGATCTAAAGACAAATGCATAAAAATAATTATGTAAATCTGTTATGTGACGTAATAGATAAAACATAGTTTGTCTCATCAATAACATAAAGGGGGGTACTGCTATATAGTAGAAGAATTTTTATATGCTACTGAAGGTGGTATCAATTCAAATTTAAATGTTTAATGTGAGTTCTCTGAGGTGTGTGTGTATGTATGAGTGTGTGTGTGCTTGTGTGTGTTAGGAGTTTAGTCCTATCTGACTCTTTGCAACCCCATGGACTATAGCCCACCATACTTCTCTGTCCATGGAATTTTCCAGGCAAGACTACTGGAAGGGGTTGCCATGCTCTTCTCCAGGGGATCTACCCAAACCAGGGATCAAATCCAGGTCTCCTGCATTGTAGACAGATTCTTTACTGTCTGCTGCTAAGTCACTTCATTCGTGTCCAACTTTGTGCGACCCCATAGACGGCAGCCCACCAGGCTCCCCCGTCCCTGGGATTCTCCAGGCAAGAACACTGGAGTGGGTTGCCATTTCCTTCTCCAATGCATGAAAGTGAAAAGTGAAAGTGAAGTCACTCAGTCGGGTCCAACTCTTAGCGACCCCAGGACTGCAGCCCACCAGGCTTACTGTTCCCAAACCAGGGATCAAATCCAGGTCTCCTGCATTGTAGACAGATTCTTTACTGTCTGCTGCTAAGTCACTTCATTCGTGTCCAACTTTGTGCGACCCCATAGACGGCAGCCCACCAGGCTCCCCCGTCCCTGGGATTCTCCAGGCAAGAACACTGGAGTGGGTTGCCATTTCCTTCTCCAATGCATGAAAGTGAAAAGTGAAAGTGAAGTCACTCAGTCGGGTCCAACTCTTAGCGACCCCATGGACTGCAGCCCACCAGGCTTACTGTCTGAGCCACTAGGAAAGTCATGAGTCCTATGGTAACGACAAGGAAATATTTATACAATGTACACAAGGTAAATGAGAAGGAAATTAAAGAATTTCACTTCAAAAAAACCAACTAAGCGCTGAAGAAGGCAGTGATAGAAGAATGAGGAGATAAAAGGTACATGATATGTTTAAAATAATCCATCCTCAAGGAAATCAATCCTGAATATTCATTGGAAGGACTGATGCTATAGCTGAACCTCCAATACTTTGGCTACCTGATGTGAAGAGCTGATTCATTAGAAAAGACTGTGTTGCTGGGAAAGATTGAAGGCAGGGGGAGAAGGGGACGACAGAGGATGAGATGGTTGGATGACATCACTGACTCAATGCACATGAGTTTGAGCAAGCTCTGGGAGTTGGTGATGGACAGGGAAGCTTGGCGTGCTGGAGCGACTGAACAACAACATATATCTAAAACAGTGAGCAAAATGTCAGAAGTAAGTCCTTTTATAAGTAATTGCTTTAAAAGTTGAATGGATTAAACTCTTCAATCAAAAGTCAGAGATTGGCAGAATGAAAAATATTATTTAACTCTATACTGAATACAAAAAACTCACTTCAGAACTAATGACACGCATAGGTTGAAAGTTGTCAATTGATTTGCAGTCCGGGTGCCAAGAATATTTAATGGGGAAAAGGACAGTCTTTGCAATAAATTGTGCTGGGAAAACTGGATGTCACGTGCAAAAGAATGAAGTTGAACTCTTACTTTATACCACATACAAAAATTACTTCAAAATGGATCAAAGACCTGAAACAAGAAGTGTACTGTCATTAGATTTATCACTATATTATTTTATAACATATTATGACATAATATAACATATAATAGAGCCTCTATAATTAAAACTACATAGGGCTGTTGCATAAGTAGCTAGTGATACAGAGTAAAAAGTACATAAATTGTTATATACACATGAATGAATTTACTATACATATAGATAACATTCAGAAAACTAAGATTATGGCATCTGGTCCCATCACTTCATGGCAAATAGATGGGGAAACAGTGGAAAGAGTGTCAGACTTTATTTGGTGGGGGGGCTCCAAAATCACTGCAGATGTTGATTGCAACCATAAATTAAAAGCCACTTACTCCTTCAAAGGAAAGTTATGACCAACCTAGATAACATATTAAAAACCAACAGACCTTGCCAACAAAGGTCCATCTAATCAAGGCTATGGTTTTTCCAGTAGTCATGTATGGATGTGAGAGTTGGACTGTGAAGAAGGCTGAGCGCCGAAGAATTGATGCTTTTGAACTGTGGTGTTGGAGAAGACTCTTGAGAGTCCCTTGGACTGCAAGGAGATCCAACCAGCCCATTCTGAAGATCAGCCCAGGGATTTCTTTGGAGAGAATGATGCTAAAGCTGGAAACTCCAATACTTTGGCCACCTCATGTGAAGAGTTGACTCATTGGAAAAGACCCTGATGATGGGAGGGCTTAGGGGCAGGAGGAGAAGGGGACGACAGAGGATGAGATGGCTGGATGACATCATTGACTCGATGGACATGAATTTGGGTGAACTCTGGGAGTTGGTGATGGACAGGGAAGCCTGGCATGCTGCGATTCATGGGGTCGCAAAGAGTGGGACACAACTGAGCAACTGAACTGAATTGATAGATAACATATAAAGTCAATGATGGAGAAAGTGGACTATTCAACAAATGGTACTGGCAAGTAGCTAGTCATTTGAAACAAAATTAAGTTGGACCCCCTTTTCATGTCATAAGTAGTAGAAAAAAAATACAAGGGATTTCCTTTATTAGTTTGTAGTGGATAAATCTTTAACTATTCAAAATCCAAAAGTCACAAAAGAAAAGACTGACAAAACTTTATATGCTTATAAAACACCTAAAAAACAAAAACACCATAAGCAAAGCAAAAGACAAAGAAAATTATCTGTATTTTACATCATAGGAACATGTGAAGAATTCCTTGAAGTTGATAAGAAAAAGCCTACAATACATTAATGAGCAAACAGTATAATCAAAGTAGTCACAGCAATTGAATTAGTAATTGCTTTTAAATATACGACTAGATGGGACTTCCCTGGTGGCTCAGATTGTGAAGAATCTGTCTGCAATGCAGGCGACCCAGGTTCAACCCTTGAGTTGGGAATATCCTCTGGATAAGGGAATGGCTACCCACTCCAGTATTCTCACCTGGAGAATTCCATGGACACAGGAGTCTGGAGGGCAACTGTCCTGGGGTCGCAAAGAGTTGGACATGACTAAGTGACTAACATTTTCAATTTTTTTTCACACTGTATCTGGGGTGTAGGCTGTGGGAGACAAGCATTGATGTGTTGTTGGTTGTAAGTGTAAACTGTGAGGGTCCCTAAAGAAAGCAATCTTGCTATAAATATCAAAATTGGAAATGCATATATCCTGTGACCCCGTCATCCCACATCTGTGAATTTAACTTTTATATATAGATTCCTATTGGTAGAATCAGCTCAGTTCAGTCATGTCCAACTCTTTGCAGACCCATGGTCTGTACCATCCCAAGCTTCCCTGTCCATCACCATCTCCTGGAGCTTGCTGAAACTCATGTCCATTTAGTTGGTGATGCATTCCAACCATCTCATCCTCTGTCATCTCCTTCTCCTCCTGCCTTCAATCTTTCCCAGCATCAGGGTCTTTTCCATGAGTAGAATATGACATATAAATTAGTCTATTCACTATAAGTACTATTTGTAATAGCAATTTGTTGGAACTAATTAATAAGAGACTGGTGGGAGTCAGTAAAGGAATGGTAGATTGCTGTTGCCATATAACCTTACTGAGGGGTTACAAATAGTGGGAAAAGTATACATGAATAGAGAAGGATCAGCAAGGAATATTACTAAGTGGGAAAAAAAAAGTACAGAAACCTGGATAGTATATTTTATGTTAAAGAAATGGAAATATGTATTTCCTTGTGCTATATAAAGGGACTTTGAACGAAAACATGAAAAGCTAGTGAAAGTGGCTACATGAATGGGGGAGAATTAGATGAGGAAGAGTGGAGTTAAAAACATTGTGTTGGCCAAAAATTTGTTTGGGTTTTTGTGCCATCTTACCAAAAACTCCAAGCGAACTTTTCGACCAACCCTAGAAAACTTCTTTTAATATATATATATATATATATTTTTTGAGCCATCAAAATATATTCTCTATTCAAAAATAAATAAATCAAAATAAATAATGCAGGAAGTTGACCTTGAGGGAAGATGCTAGGGACATGACTGGCGCCAGTATACATTCCTATTTTGGATATTGACACATATCTCCCCTGGTATTTTAAAGACGAGCAGAATGCTGAGAGAGAGGCTTATCAATCCTCTGGTGTCTTCTTTCTGATATCCCCTTATAACTCCATTGGTATTTTCAAAGCTAGCGCCTTGCCAAAGATGAAGTGTACACATGTTTCATGCGGGAAGTGATGGGCAATTTTAATTTTTGTTCCAAATATATGCCTGTTCCGTTTACATGTTTCCACTCAGATAAAATTTATATATATATATATATATTTTTTGAGCCATCAAAATATATTCTCTATTCAAAAATAAATAAATCAAAATAAATAATGCAGGAAGTTGACCTTGAGGGAAGATGCTAGGGACATGACTGGCGCCAGTATACATTCCTATTTTGGATATTGACACATATCTCCCCTGGTATTTTAAAGACGAGCAGAATGCTGAGAGAGAGGCTTATCAATCCTCTGGTGTCTTCTTTCTGATATCCCCTTATAACTCCATTGGTATTTTCAAAGCTAGCGCCTTGCCAAAGATGAAGTGTACACATGTTTCATGCGGGAAGTGATGGGCAATTTTAATTTTTGTTCCAAATATATGCCTGTTCCGTTTACATGTTTCCACTCAGATAAAATTAGAACTCTGAGAAAAGAATTAAAGATAACCTCTGGTCTGGTAAAAAGGGGATATCAAATGTTTAAATCTGTAGCAAAGAAAAAAAGTTGAACAACTGTAATTTGTTAGAGGAAAATAAATCACAGCAATAGAAAGTAATAAAATAATGTAAAACAGGATGGAGGTAATAAGACTAAAAAATTATAGTTAGCAATATAAATCAGTTTAGTTCAGTTCAGTTCAGTTGCTCAGTCGTGTCTGACTCTTTGCGACCCCATGAATCGCAGCACACCAGGCCTCCCTGTCTATCACCAACTCCCGGAGTTCACTCAGACTCACGTCCACTGAGTCCGTGATGCCATCCAGCCATCTCATCCTCGGTCATCCCCTTCTCCTCCTGCCCCCAATCCCTCCCAGCATCAGAGTCTTTTCCAATGAGTCAACTCTTCGCATGAGGTGCCTAAAGTACTGCAATTTCAGCTTTAGCATCATTCCCTCCAAAGAAATCCCAGGGCTGATCTCCTTCAGAATGGATTGGTTGGATCTCCTTGCAGTCCAAGGGACTCTCAAGAGTCTTCTCCAACACCACAGTTCAAAAGCATCAATTCTTCTGCGCTCAGCCTTCTTCACAGTCCGACTCTCACAACCATACATGACCACTGGAAAAAACATAGCCTTGACTAGACGGACCTTAGTCGGCAAAGTAATGTCTCGGCTTTTCAATATGCTGTCTTGGTTGGTCATAACTTTTCTTCTAAGGAGTAAGCGTCTTTTAATTTCATGGCTGCAGTCACCATCTGCAGTGATTTTTGGAACCCCCCAAAATAAAGTCCGACACTCTTTCCACTGTTTCCCCATCTATTTCCCATGAAGTGATGGGACCAGATGGCATGATTTTCGTTTTCTGAATGTTGAGCTTTAAGCCAACTTTTTCATTCTCCACTTTTACTTTCATCAAGAGGCTTTTTAGTTCCTCTTCACTTTCTGCCATAAGGGTGGTGTCATCTGCATATCTGAGGTTATTGATCTTTACCCCAGCAATCTTGATTTCAGCTTGTGTTTCTTCCAGCCCAGCATTTCTCATAATGTACTCTGCATATAAGTTAAACAAACAGGGTGAAAATATACAGCCTTGATGTACTCCTTTTCCTATTTGGACCCAGTCTGTTGTTCCATGTCCAGTTCTCACTGTTGCTTCCTGACAAGCATATAGGTTTCTCAAGAGGCAGGTCAAGTGGTCTGGNTCTCATAATGTACTCTGCATATAAGTTAAACAAACAGGGTGAAAATATACAGCCTTGATGTACTCCTTTTCCTATTTGGACCCAGTCTGTTGTTCCATGTCCAGTTCTCACTGTTGCTTCCTGACAAGCATATAGGTTTCTCAAGAGGCAGGTCAAGTGGTCTGGTATTTCCATCTCTCTCAGAATTTTCCACAGTTTGTTGTGATCCACACAGTCAAAGGCTTTGACATAATCAGTAAAGCAAAAATAGATGTTTTTCTGGAACTCTCTTGCTTTATCAATGATCCAGCAGATGTTGGCAATTTGATCTCTGGTTCCTCTGCCTTTCCTAAAACCAGCTTGAACATCTGGGAGTTCACGGTTCATATATTGCTGAAGAGAATTATATGAGTGTTATAATTGGAGAATTTTGAGTATTACTTTACTAGTGTGTGAGATGAGTACAACTGTGCGGTAGTTTGAGCATTCTTTGGCATTGCCTTTCTTTGGAATTGGAATGAAAACTGACCTTTTCCAGTCCTGTGGCCACTGCTGAGTTTTCCAAATTTGCTGGCATATTGAGTGCAGCACTTTCACAGCATCATTTCAGGATTTGAAATAGCTCAACTGGAATTCCATCACCTCCGCTAGTTCGTAGTAATGCTTCCTAAGGCCCACTTGACTTCACATTCCAGGATGTCTGCCTCTAGGTGAGTGATTGCACCATCGTGATTATCTTGGTCTTGAAGATCTTTTTTGTACAGTTCTTCTGTGTGTTCTTCAGAGAAGGCAACGGCAACCCACTCCAGTACTCTTGCCTGGAAAATCCCATGGATGGAGGAGCCTGGTGGGCTGCAGTCCATGGGGTCGCTAAGAGCTGGACACAACTGAGCGACTTGACTTTCACGTTTCACTTTCATGCACTGGAGAAGGAAATGGCAACCCACTCCAGTGTTCTTGCCTGGAGAATCCCAGAGACGGGGGAGCCTGGTGGGCTGCCGTCTATGGGATCGCACAGAGTCGGACACGACTGAAGCGACTTAGCAGCAGTAGCAGTAGTCTGTGTATTCTTGCAACCTCTTCTTAATATCTTCTGCTTCTGTTAGGTCCATACCATTTCTGTCCTTTATTGAGCCCATCTTTGCATGAAATGTTCCCTTGGTACCTCTAATTTTCTTGAAGAGATTTCTAGTCTTTCCCATTCTGTTGTTTTCCTCTATTTTTTGCATTGATTGCTGAGGGAGGCTTTCTTATCTCTCCTTGCTATTCTTTGGAACTCTGCATTCAGATGCTTATATCTTTCCTTTTCTCCTTTGCTTTTCACTTCTCTTCTTTTCACAGCTATTTGTAATGCCTCCCCAGACAGCCATTTTGCTTTTTTGCATTTCTTTGCCATGGGGATGGTCTTGATCCCTGTCTCCTGTACAATGTTACGAACCTCCGTCCAGAGTTCATCAGGCACTCTA
>SJXQ01005412.1:213403-244959 GCA_006408695.1 Aepyceros melampus | reverse complement strand
TTTTTTTTTTTCCCTCTTGCGATGAAAATTTTGCCCTGGATCTTATTCCTAGAATAAACAGCTGTGACTTGTGTTCACAATGGATGTAGCATGTTTCATGTGCTTTTAGGGCTCCAACATGTTTCTGAAAAGTAGCAATTTTACTTCCTTGTGGGATGTTGGAAAGAGCAACGCCCCTTCCCCCTGGAAGCTTTGCTCAAATCACCCCCACCTTTATGAGTCTCTGTTTTCACAGCCCTAAAGTGGCCAGGTGGGACTTCCCTAGGGGTCCAGTGGTTTACTCTTGCCTTTCAGTGTAGGGTGTGGCTTCAGTCGCTCCTAGGGGAGCTAAGATTCCACATGCCTGGCAGCCAAAAACCCACAACATAAAACAGAAGCAATATTGTAGCAAATTCAGTAAAGACTTTAAAAAAGGTCCACTTCAAAAAAATCTTAAAAAAAAAAAAAGATGGCAAAGTGTTGAATGGTAAGAAGGACAAGGTTAGAGTCTATGCTTTCTAGATTGTAAATTCCAAAAGGGATGAGTCGGAATCTGCCTTCCTGCATTCATTCAGCAATGTAATTAAGCATATGCCATGTACCAGCCACTGTGCGAAATGCTGGGAGTACAGCAGTGAATAAGAAAAGCACAATTCCTGTTCCCACAAAAGCTTACATTCCAGAAACCAAAATACTTAAATCCCAAGAAATGTGCCATGAAGGAACAATAAAATACCTGTCAAAATTTATTGAATGTTTACTCTGTACATGGCACAGAGTGCCTATCTTTTGAGGTACTATTATTAATATACTCCCATTTTACAAATAAGGAATCCGAAGGACAGATTGGTTAAGTAACTGTGGTCAAGGTCACATGGTACAGGAACGGCAAAGCTAGGATTCAACTCCCAGGCAATCTGCCTCCAGAGACTGTTTTCAAGCATGAGGTCATAGTGCTTCCCTAGAAATCATGAACAAGGACTAATCTGGTGACATGATAGAAAGGGGAGTCAGGGACGGCTTCTCTTTTAAGAGGTGACATTTAAGCTGAGACCTGAAAGAGAAGCAGGAGTCAGTTATGTGGATTGGAGAGAGAGATTTCCCAGTAGAAAAAATAGTATGTGCAAAGGTCCTGAGACAGAAAGCTCAGGGTGTTCAGTGCCTACTAAGCCAGAAGGAAAATGGGGAGAACTAAAGTCAGAGGAGCTGGGTCTGGGGGTCAGGGCGAGGATTTGGGGTTTTACCTTAAGGGTAGGGGAATCTTTTGAAAGGTTTAAGTGGGGATCTGATTTTGCTGTTAGCTGTGTAGGGGATAAACTGAAAGGCAGCAAGAGGAGGATGGGGGAAACGGGTTAGGAGATTACTGCCATAATCCAGCTGAGAGAGGATGGAGGCCAGGCCCCGAGTGATGGCAAGAGGTGGGAGGAGGGACGGATTTGGATTTTATTTGGAGATGAACTGAGAGGACCTGTGGATGGATTAGTGTGAGGGTGAGGGAATGCTCTCTGGTTTTGTGGATAGAGCTGCAGAATGAATTGTGGTGCCCTTGACTGAGATGGGAAAGACCAGGGGCTGAACAGGTTTAATAAAGAAATCAAGGTTAAGAGGTTTTTTTGGTATTTTGATTTTTTTTATCCTCTACATGATAATTGCTTCACTACAAAAATAAGGATTGAAATGTCTATAGTAATGGTCCATGTATCTTCCCATTTTTTTTAGTCTAACTAAGGTTTCCCAGGGGGGCTCAGTGATAAAGAGTCGCCCTGCCAGTGCAGGAAACACTGAGACGAAGGTTCGATCCCTGGGTCGGGAAGATCTTCTAGAGAAGAAAATGGCAACCCACTCCAGTATTCTTGGCTGGAAAATTCCATGGACAGAGGAGCCCAACGGGCTGTAGTCCACAGGGTTGGACAGGACTGGGTGACTGGGCACCCATGCACAAGAAACAGAATATCTTGTGAGGGGGATACATTCAGTTCAAAGGTGAAATGATTTTTTAAAATAACTGACATTGGCACAGCAGGATTCAGATGTTACGCTTGAGTTACTGTGCGCTAGAAAATGAAAGTCTGACTTGTAAAATCATGCTGTCTGCAACCATCGAACACAGAAAAGCAAAACTCAGTTTAAAAAAGAAGTAACACAGAATGGAAAAGCATATTTTACTAGATAGTAAAGCTCTACACACATAATGAATAAGTAAACCTTTGGAAACAATCTTGCTATGGATACCTATTTTGGAAACTGTCTTCTGTTTTTCTTCTTTCCTCTCAATACTCACAGAATACTTCTAATGCTTCTGGTCACCAAATTTGTGCATGCGTTTTCCCATCCCAAGAAATTCTTCTATACTAGCTGGGTGTCCTGTGATTCAGCGTAATTTGATTCTGACACTAACGCAGACCCCACAGGTAAAGGGCCTATTCCCACAAGCCTGCCCTTCACTTCAGACACCAGTCACCAGTAGCAGATCCCCAAGTTACCACAATTTTGTCTGTCCAGTTCAGTTCAGTTAAGTCGCTCAGTCCGACTCTTTGCGACCCCATGAACCGCAGCACGTCAGGCCTCCCTGTCCATCACCAACTCCCAGAGTTCACCCTAACCCATGTCCATAGAGTCGGTGACGCCTCCAGCCATCTCATCCTCTGTCATCCCCTTCTCCTCCTGCCCTCAATCTTTCCCAGAATCAGGGTCTTTTCAAATGAGTCCGCTCTTCTCATCAGGTGGTGAAAGTTTTGGAGTTTCAGCTTCAACATCAGTCCTTCCAATGAACACCCAGGGCTGATCTCCCTTTAGGATGGACTGGCTGGATCTCTTTGCAGTCCAAGGGACTCTCAAGAGTCTTCTCCAACACCACAGTTCAAAAGCATCAATTCTCCTGTGCTCAGCTTTCTTTATGGTCCACCTCTCACATCCATACATGCCCACTGGAAAAACCATAACCTTGACTAGACGGACCTTTGTTGGCAAAGCAATGTCTCTGCTTTTTAATATGCTGTCTAGGTTGGTCATAACTTTCCTTCTAAGGAGTAAGCATCTTTTAATTTCATGCCTGCAGTCACCATCTCCAGTGATTTTGGAGCCCAGAAAAACAAAGTCAGCCACTGTTTCCACTGTTTCCCCATCTATTTGCCATGAAATGATGGGACCAGATGCCATGATCTTAGTTTTCTGAATGTTGAGCTTTAAGCCAACTTTTCACTCTCCTCTTCCACTTTCATCAAGAGGCTCTTTAGTTCGTCTTCACTTTCTGCCATGAGGGTGGTGTCATCTGCATATTTGAGGTTATTGTTATTTCTCCCGGCAGTCTTGATTCCAGCTTGTGCTTCCTCCAGCCCAGCGTTTCTCATGATGTACTCTGCATATAAGTTAAATAAGCAGGGTGACAACATACAGCCTTGATGTACTCCTTTCCCTATTTGGAACCAGTCTGTTGTTCCATGTCCAGTTCTAACTGTTGCTTCCTGACCTGCATACTGGTTTCTCAACTCATCTAGAAATCAGAGGTTCCCTCAATCCCTTCTGAAAGAAAGAAAGTGAAGTCACTCAATCATGTCCTACTCTTTGCTACCCCACAGAGTATAGCCCACCAGGCTCCCCTGTCTATGGGATTTTCCAGGCAAGAATACTGGAGTGGGTTGCCATTTCCTCTCCAGGGGATCTTCCCAACCCAGGGATCAAACCCAGCTCTCCCGCATTGCAGGCAGATGCTTTAACCTCTGAGCTCTAGGATTAAATAATTTGCTAGAACAGCTAGAAAATTCAGGGCAACACACTTACCAGTTTATTATATAATAAACGATACAGTTGAACAACCACCTAAAGAGATGCAAGGAGTGTGATCTGGACAGATCCTGGGCACAGGAGTTTCTATCCTACTGAGTTGAGATGCACCACCCTGCCAGCGTTGGGTATGTTCTTGAAACAGCAAGAGAGGATGAGCTCTCCCGCAAGTTCATTCCTACCACAAGCCTTTATTAAATACTTACTGTGTACCAGACACTATCATGTGCTAGAAATATAGCAGTGATCAAGACAAGCAAGATCCCTGTCCTCTGAGCATTTTCAATCCAAAGGAATAGAGGAAGGCCATAAAGAATCAAAACAATTAAGATCATTTCAGATTGTGTTACATGTTTTGAAGAAAGAAAACAAGGTGATGTGATAGAGAGTGACCTGGGCCTATACCTTAGATAGATAACTCTAGGATGACGGGTGGGTAGCTGTCGGTTTTGCCTTCCCACCATTCATTTGTCCTACTCTGAGTAACAATGCCTTTATATTTCAAGGGAAACCACTGTTGCTACAAGCTCAGCGCATGTTTCTTGTGGGGCTGAGCCCAGCCCATCCCCAGGAATGGGCTTATGATCCTGGGCTGGCTAAGGAAACTCAACACTAGGAAGTTTTCCGGAACTACCGAGAAACAGAAACTTTCTTTGCCTAGGAATTGTTGACTAAGCAGATTATAAACCTGGAGCTGCAGGCAGTCATCTTGCCACTATGAAGGAAGTGTGTGCCTACTGCCTGGCAGGAGAGCCCAGAAACAAGGACCTAGTGAGTGTGGAAGTCATTTAAATCAGCTGATTCCAGTTGCACCTAAAGGTACCCTTGGACTTTTCTGTTAAGTGAGCCAGCAATTCTCCTGTGTTTCTTAAGCTATTCTGGACTATTTGAACTTATAATTGAACAAGTCCTGATTGATGGAGAAAGCAAAGGAGCAAAGGAGCCAGGCTTAGAAGTCCTGTGCTGTGGTTAGTCGCTCAGTCGTGTCTGACTCTTCACGGCACCATGGACTGTAGCCTGCCAAGTTCCTCTGTCCATGAGGATTCTCCAGGCAAGAACGCTAGAGTGGGTTGCCAGTTCCTTCTCCAGGGGATCTTCCAGACCCAGAGACTGAACCCAGGTCTCCCACATTGCAGGCAGATTCGTCACCATCTGAGCCACCGGAGCTAGGTATAAAGCACCATTAACCTGATAAAGTGCCCCCTCCTTTGATTAATGATTAATTCAGTCATCTCTGATTTTTTTTTTTGCTTCATTGAGATATAACTAACATACATATGTAAGTTTAAAGAGAACAGAATAAATCAACTCTATATAAAATGAATTAAAACATTTTTGTGGACCCCTAAAAGTATTGAGACCCCTAGGTTCTGTGCTTTTTGTGCCCAGTAGATAAATCAGCCCAAATGATTAATACCATTAAAGGAATGACTGTGGAAAATTCTTCAAGAGATGGGAACACCAGACCACCTTACCTGCCTCCTGAGAAATCTGTATGCAGGTCAAGAATCAACAGTTAGAAGCAGACATAGAACAACAGACTGGTTCCAAATTGGGAAAGGAGTACGTCAAGGCTGTATATTGTCACCCTGCTTATTTAATTTCTATGCAGAGCACACCATGCGATGTGCTGGGCTGGATGAAGCACAAGCTGGAATCAAGATTGCCGAGAGAAATATCAATAACCTCAGATATGCAGATGACATCAACCTTATGGCAGAAAGTGAAGAGGAACTGAAGAGCCTCTTGATGAAAGTGAAAGAGGAGTGTGAAAAAAGCTGGCTTAAAACTCAGCATTCAGAATACTAAAATTACGGCATCCGGTCCCATCACTTCATGGCGAATAGATGGGGAAACAAAATGGAAACAGTGAGAGACTTTATTTTTCTGGGCTCCAAAATCACTGCAGATGTGATTGCAGCCATGAAATTAAAAAAGACACTTACTCCTTGGGAAAAAAGCTATGACCAACCTAGACAGCATATTAAAAAACAGAGACATTACTTTGCTGATTAGGCAAAACTATGGTTTTTCCAGTAGTCATGTATGTATAAGAGAGTTGGACTATAAAGAGAGCTGAGCACAGAAGAATTGATGCTTTTGAACTGTGATGTTGGAGAAGACTCTTGAGAGTCCCTTGGACTGCAAGGAGATCAAACCAGTCAGTCCTAAAGAAAATCAATCCTGAATATTCATTGGAAGGACTGATGCTGAAACTGAAACTCCAATACTTTGGCCACCTGATACAAAGAACTGACTCATTGGAAAATACTGTGATGCTGGGCAAGGTTGAAGGCAGGAGGAGAAGGGGACAACAGAGGATGAGATGGTTGGATGGCATCACCGACTCCATGGATGTGACTTTGAGCAAGCTCCAGGAGACAGTGAAGGACAGGGAAGCCTGGCATGCTGCAGTCCATGGGTCTCAAAGAGTCAGACACAACTGAATGACTGAACTGAAAGGAACGATTAACACTATTTTCAGGATATTTTTCTCTGGAAGGATGAGGAAAGGGGAGGCCACAGAGGAGGATCATACAGAGGGATACAGAGGGCTTCAAAAGGACTAAAATGTCCCATTAAACTAGTAGTGAGTATCTTCATTTTTACTCTGTAAACAATACATATATTTTTATATGTATGTATCAGTTCAGTTCAGTTCAGTCGCTCAGTCGTGTCCGACTCTTTGCGACCCCATGAATTGCAGCACGCCAGGCCTCCCTGTCCATCACCAACTCCCGGAGTTCACTCAGACTCACGTCCATTGAGTCTGTGATGCCATCCAGCCATCTCATCCTCTGTCGTCCCCTTCTCCTCCTGCCCCCAATCCCTCCCAGCATCAGGGTCTTTTCCAATGAGTCAACTCTTTGCATGAGGTGGCCAAAGTACTGGAGCTTCAGCTTTAGCATCATTCCTTCCAAAGAAATCCCAGGTTGATCTCCTTCAGAATGGACTGGTTGGATCTCCTTGCAGTCCAAGGGACTCTCAAGAGTCTTCTCCAACACCACAGTTCAAAAGCATCAATTCTTCGGCGCTCAGCCTTCTTCACAGTCCAACTCTCACATCCATACATGACCACAGGAAAAACCATAGCCTTGACTAGACGGACCTTAGTTGGCAAAGTATATGTATGTATATGTACATGGATATACACAATATATTCTTCTATGGGTATATTTCACAGTAAAAATTTTAGAACAAAAAATGTAAGGACAAGGACTTCCCTGGTGGTCCAGTGGCTAAGACTCCATGTTCCCAATGCAGGGGGCCTGGGTTCAATCCTTGGTCAGTGAACTAGATTAGATCCCACATGCCACAACTAAAGATCTCAAGTGTCACAAGTAAGACCCAGCACACCCAAATAAATAAATAAATAATTTTAAAACAATGTAAGGAGCAGGTCATGCAGGGAGGGACGGGGAGTCCATCTTAAAGATCAGGCTAGGGCCTGGCCCACCACAGCACACAGAAATTTGCTCTGAATCATTTAACGACCATCTGGTTCTGGATCAGGTCCCTTCTGCTCACACTGAAGCTCCAGCTCTGCCTGCCTGTCTGCCACCGCCCCCCACCATCACAGGCATGGCTGGTGGAGGTTCTGGGGATCCTCCTCCAGGCTCCAGAAGGATGCAGGGTTGGCCCCAGCTGCTCAGCTGTAGGATGCTAAGGAACAAGGACTCTGCTAAGGGATGGGTTCCCAAATCCAGGGGGATACAAGGGTCTGGCTCTGGGACAGAAAACCAGCCAGATCTTCTAGGGACCACAGTAAGAGGCTCTTTCCCAACCTCTTAGATAAGGGGTGAGGGTGTCAGTTCAGGCTTCCTGAACCCAGGGAAAGGATAGATCTAGGCCCTGGGTTCAAAGGGATGAGTGGCATTTAAAAGCCTGGACCCCACACTGAATGTGCCCTGGAGGAACAAAGATTCTACATGCCCAGCATGGCTGGCGCTGAATGCACAGTCCCTGACCCAATAGGGTCATGCTGTCAGGTGAGGGAGGCCTGGTGGCCCAACTGAAGGGCCTTGTTCATGTCTGATTCTGTAACACCCCTGGGCCTTGGCCCAGCCCTAAGTGCTGTTCTGGGTTGAGAGAGTCCAGCAATAATGGCAACTGGATTTCCCACCAGCTAGATGGCAGAGAGCTCTGAGAGGGTTTTTTAAAAACAGCCTGTATCTCCCCCACCTGTCTGTGTGCACCCATCTCCATACCCACACCTGCTTCTGCCTTTGCTTCTCACTTCTGTCTCTTTCTGACTCTCCCTGGGTCTGTCTCTATCTCCGTTTCCAGGTCTTTCTCTGATTCTGCCTTCCCCTTCCCCAGCCTCCCACCTACCACAGAGAGCTCTGGTTCCAAGAAAAGAAGCTTTTGCTGTGAGTGCATCAGATGCCAGGACCTCCCCTTCCCACTCCCTCCATCATTTCCACGCCCCCTTCCTGCTGTATCTGAGACCTGAACTCAGCAGCCACCCCCAACCACCACCCCCAGACAAGCCGGACCGGAGAAAGAATAGAGCTCCGGCTGGACTGGATCGACTTGGATGCAGGGCTGCCTTTCCCTTTGGAGGCGAGGCCAGAGCTCAAATGGCTCATGAATTATCGAGCTCTTGCGCTGGCGGCTCCACTTGGCAGAGTGCTGGGACACTCGCCACCAGTCAAGAAGAGCAGGACAAACTCAAGGTCATTCAGACTGAGCTGGTGAAGCCCTAAGCTCCCAGCCTCCTTCCTATCCCCTCACCTGAGCCCCCAGGGCTAAACCTGGCAACTCCACCCTTACTCACTTTATAGGGAACCCAGCCCAGCCCTAGGATTGCCCTGGTGGCTCAGACCACAAAGAGTCTGCCTGCAATGCAGCAGACCTGAGTTCGATCCCTGGGTCAGGAGGACACCCTAGAGAAAGAATAGAAACCCACTCCAGTATTCTTGCCTGGGAAATCCCATGGATCATGGAGTCTGGTTGGGCTACAAGTCCATGGGCTCGCAAGAGTCGGACATGACTTAGCGATTAAACAACAATCACCCAGCCCTAGTCAGAAGTACCCCAAGCTCTCTCCCCTGGCCCAGACCTCTGACCTCCACACAATTCAGTCAGTTCAGCTCAGTTGTGTCCGACTCTTTGTGACCCCATGGACTGCAGCACTCCAGGCTTCCCTCTCCATCACCAACTCCCGGAGCTTGCTCAAACTCATGTCCATTGAGTCGGTGATGCCATCCAACCATCTCATCCTCTGTTGTCCCCACAATTACCCTCCATCTTTCATCCCTTAGACTGGGGCCTCTGAGAGTGGGACTCCACAGGAAGGGCCTGAGGGCCAGACGGCTCAGACTGGGGGCTCCAAGTCTGGCTCTGGCCGACCCGCATCCGCGTCGCGTCACCACCCCCCTTAATGTCTCCTCACAGGGCTCTGCCTTCCTTAGGGGAGGTGATACAGACCCAGGATCCAGGGAGGGGCACTCCATCCACAGCAGCTCTCAGGCCAGCCCCAAGGCACATCCCTGCAAGGGAGAGAGAGAGCCCTCCCCTCCCCTACCGTCCCTATGATTTCACCAGGAACTGAAGAGGGTGGAAAGAAGCCCAGGACGTGATGAGCTGGATCTGGCTTGAATAGCCTACCCACCCTGACTTTCAGTTTGCTCATCCATAAAATGGGAAGAATAATGTCTGCAGCTGGTCTTCCCAGCACCTGCTGGTGGAGCTGCTTTCATCTCTGCACTGTCGGGGCTGGAAGGCAGCTACAAGGCCCAGGCTGGGCCCTGGCTGACCTCTACCTGCTCCAGCTCCACCCTCTTGTCTATTTACTCCCAAGTACTCCTCCCCTGGGGCCCCCCGAAGGCCCTGGACAACTTTCCACTGCAGCACTAAGCTGCCATCTCGCACACTGGGTTGGAACCTGTGGGTACGGTCTATCTTCCTCAAACCCTTTGGGTCCCCCAAGGTCACACACCGAGTCTTCTTCCTCTCTGTGTTCCGCAGCAGTCAGACCAGAACCAGGCACAGAGGGGTCAGTGAGGCTGCCAAATGAGGGAATGGCCTGGAGACTTCCCAGGACCTCTGCCTTGATTATTGCCTCCTACCCTCCCTCACCAGTCCCTTGCCAGGGACTTTGAGTGTTCACTGCTGCCGGTTCTCCCGAGCCCACCACCCTCCTCAGTGGCTCACTTGGAAAATGCAGGGGCAGGACACTGTACCACCACCCCATCACTTCCGGCAAACACAGTTCTCTGCCTTCTACCCTTGAATTTCACCCATATCCTTAGACCACAGACCCAGGGGTTTGTGCTAAACTGTTACGTTGGCAGCCTCCAATGAAGCAGGCCTCCAGACATCCATGCCCTGTGCGTCTCTTCCGTGCTGACTCTGGCCTGGGCTATATGACCTGCTCTCTCCAGTGGGACGTCAAGAAGTGCGAAGCAAGCAAAGGTTCAATAAGCACTTGCACAGTGGGCCCTGTCCTCTTGGAAGTCCACTGCTTCACTGTGAAGGTCAGCTAGACTTCTTTTTTTTTTATTCTTTTTTTTTCCTCTAATTTTATGAAAGAATTTCATTCCAAAGTGGCTCTAGTAGTACTGGAGACATTGATGTAGAGTCTGAATATTGTTTCAGGTAAAGTGAAAGTGGATAAAAGTAATATTTCTAGTTAACATATTTTTAGATGATAGGATTTTAAATATGTCAGTTACAATAAACATTAATGAAATTATTTACGAAACAGAAACAGACTCACGGACATAAAAAACAAACCCATGATTACCAGAGGGGAGAAAAATCAGATAAACAAGGTCTTACCGTATATATAGCACAGGGTACTATATTCAATATTTTGGAGTAAATTACAGTGGAAAAGAAAAAATGCAAATAATATTAAGAATAGATGCTTTACTATTTTATGTATTTTGAAAGGTTTATATATTCAGAATTATAGGGAAGATTTTTTTTTCCTTAAGGAGAACCACTTTATATTGAGTAGTAAACAAAACTCTATTTATGACGTAGTAAACAAAATTTCCATCAGCTTCTTCAAGTATCCAAAGAACAAAACCTCTGGCTTAATCAGAATTTACATTTAACCTTAAATATTTTAAAATCCATCCACGTCAACTCTGGAATTTTAATCTCACCTAATACTATGAAATAGGGCAAACCTTGACCGAGAGTCAAATTCCTAATTTTCTCTGTGTAGCCACGTTTTTGCTCTTGCTTTCTGATTAAATATACTCCACAGTGTTCAATGGATTTGTAATAAACTTCCAAGATGAAGGGGGATTTCTTGCTCAGTTTTTGCTTGAAATCTTGACTTGTGTTCATCTTTTTAAACAAAAAGTATGCTCCAGAAAATGGCCACATGTTCACCTACTAAAACTTCTTTAAAGGTGCTCTTTGCCAGTGGATGCATACTCTGGGCTGTCCTGAGGCGTGTACTCACGAGGCTCTGCATCAGGACTTCTGAACGAGATGAGAGGCAGGTGGAGAGAGGCCCGGGGAGAGGGGACACCGTCTAGGTAATCCAGCCCACGCTGCTCCCAGGTGAATGCAGCCCCGTGAGTGACACCAGGCAAAACCAGCAGAACTGGCCAACAGACCCCAGCTGAACCACAGAATTTCTAGAAAGAATATATCATTTTAAGCCACTAAGTTTTGGGGTGGTTTGTTTCTCAGCAAGGGCTTCCCAGGTGGCTCAGAGGTAAAGAATCTGCCAATGCAGGAGACTCAGGTTTGATCCCTGGGTCAAGAAGATCCCCTAGAGAAGGAAATGGCAACCCACTCCAGTATCCTTGTCTAGGAACTCTCATGGACAGAGGAGCCTGGTGGGCTACAGTCCATGGGGTCGCAAGAGTCAGACACGACTCAGCAACTAAACAATGATCATTTCTCAGCAAACGATAACTGAAATCATGGGCCAACCCTGAGTCCTCTCTGCCCACGTCTTGCACATCCAGTCTTGTGGGGTCCACTTCCAGAATACATCATGTATCTGAGCACTTCTCCTCGCATTCCCAGGCACCACTCTAGTCCAGGCCACTGTCCCCCTCACCTGGATTATTCCCAAGCCTCCTCACTGGACTCCCTGCCTCCACTCTTGTTCTCCTGCAGTCATCATACAGGGACCAGAATGAAACTTTGCGGGTATTAGTCAGATGAAGTCACCCACCTGCTTAAGACCTTCCAGTTACCGCCTGCATCACTTAGATCAAAAGAAAGACCCAGGAATTCTCTGGTGGTCTGGTGGTTAGAAGTCCACCTGCAGGGGACCCGGGTTCTATTCTTGGTCCGGGAAGATTCCACATGCACGGCATGGGGGCAACTAAGCCCATGTGCCACAGCTACTGAGTTCACACACCCTAGAGCCCTTGCTCTTCAACAAGAGAAGCCACCACAATGAGAAGCCCACGCACCACAGCTGAGGAGTAGCCACCACCTGCCGCAACAAGAGAAAGTCCACACACAGCAACAAGACCCGGCGCAGCCATACCTAATCACTAAAATAACCCCAGACTCCTTGAAGCCCTGTGCAGCCCAGGGCCGGCACATCTGCACCCCCACCTCCAGTCACCCCTTGCTCAGTGCGCTCCAGCCACGCTGGTTTCCTTTCTGTTTCTTGAACATGCCAGGCTTATCTCCACCTTGGGGCCTTTGCATCAGTTCTTTTTTTTTTTTTTTCGCATCAGTTCTTTACTCTGCCCAGAAGACTCTTCCTCTAGATCTTTCCATCTAGGTCTTCCAGTTCTCAGCTTACATGTCCTTTCCCCTAAAAGGCTATTTACAAAAGAGAGGACTGAGGCTTGGAGAAGTGAGGTCATTTCCCAAGTACACACAATTAGGGAGAGTGGAGGCTGAGTTGTCACCCTCGGTTTGTGTAAGTCCCCCCCACTCCAGGGCTCTTTCTGCCACATCAGTGGTTTGGGCAGGTGAAGGTCATGGGCGTCTGAAAAGGAGAGAGATTGGAGGGGCTTCCTTCACTGACTCCTTCCACAAACACTCCCAGCTGTAGCCTTTGGACCCTGCCCTGGGCTGAGTTCTGGGGACTCAGAGAGATGAACTGGACTAGATTTTTCTCTCTGGGAGCTCCATCTAGGGACAGGGAAAGCAGCAGAGGAGGGCAAGGCCATCAGAGGGGCTCAGACAGCCTTTCAGGAAGGCATAACATGGAGTATGAGGCTGGCTGGGGGGAGGGGCATGGGGGACAGAAAGTGGGGGTGTTTGTTCAGGGGTCAGAGCTGCCTATTGTCCCCTGCAAGTGACCAGGAGACTTAGCATCAGATATGTGTGTCCAAGCTGCTATGAGTGTGTGAGTGTGTGTGTGTGTGTGTGTGTGTGTGTATAAGAGAGTAAGGGAGAGTACGAGGGGTAAGGTGGACTTTAGGCATGAAAAAGCTGAATGAATAGAATTTACTGATGTGGAATCTAAAGCCCAGAAAGGCTGAGTCACTTGCCCAGCTCACCATAAAGGCAGGATTTGAACCAAGCCTATCCTGACACCACCTCCTCCAGGGCCCACTGCTCCTTCACTATGTGACTTCAGCTAAAGCCATTCTCCTCGGGGGCCTTATTTCCTCATTAGTAAACTGAAGGAGTTGGATCAAGTTTCCTTCAGCATGAAGATTCTGCAGAAAATATCACTACTAGAACTTGGAACCAAATTCAGAACCTGCCTCAACCAGTACAGGATGGTTTCTCAGCCTGTAGCTTCCTCCAGGCCTAAACTGGGTGTCATACAAGCTAAAGTCAGGGAGCCCCTGTAATTCCCCCTGTGTCAGGTGGACCTGAGGTCTCTCTTTCAACAGCCCAATCTACAGTTCCAGAATCCATACAGCCCAGCTCCTTAGAATTCCAAAGCCCCTAGTACACCTCGACTTCATTATTAGCCCAGCCTGGATCCCAGTTTATCCATCCACCATTCTCCAGGGTAACTCTGAGACTCCCCTGGTTCTCTCCAGCCTCCAGGAAACACCATCCTTTAGCCAATGAAGGAAAGGGGAGAGGCAACTCTGAATGATCATTGGCCCATTGTCTGACCAGTACAGATAGACCTGACCAATCAGAAGAACCAGTTCAGTTGTCGCTCAGTCGTGCTGACTGTTTGCGACCCCATGACTGCAGCATGTCGGGCTTCCCTGTCCATCGCCAACACCCCGAGTTTACTCAAACTCATGTCCATTGTGTCAGTGATGCCATCCAACCATCTCATCTTCTGTCGTCTCCTTCTCCTCCTGCTCTCAATCTTTCCCAGCATCAGTGTCTTTTCAACTGAATCAGCTCTTCGCATCAGGTGGCCAAAGTATTAGCGTTTCAGCATCAGTCCTTCCAATGAACATTCAGGACTGATTTCCTTTAGGATGGACTGGTTGGATCCAAGATAGGCTCAGCTTCCATGTTCCAGTTCTGCTCATCCTCCACCATTCTGTGCCCACAGGGTTCCCTTTCAGGTGGTTCCATCCCATTTATTACATTCAGAATTCCAGGAAATTATATCTGGGAAGGAGAAGTATGGTGAGTAGGATTAGAGCTGATTACAGCAAGAGGATTCCCCCATTCTGCTGCAGCCTGGGGCATCCTCTGGGGCCAGGTTTCAGTGGTACCCAGAGGAGCCACTGCAAAGAGCTCAGGCTCTGAACAGGAAGAACCTGGGCTCGGTTCCCGGCTTTGCCCCTTACTAGTTGTGTGACTTTGGGCAAGAGGCTTAAATCTCTGAACCTGTTTTCTTGGCTACAAAATAAGGATTTGGGATCTATTCACTGAGTTACTTGTGAGGATTATATGGGAATAAGGGGCTCATAATATATCTAAGACATAGTAGGTGATCATAGTAGTCATAGCAATTTCTTCTGCTTATTCTGAGAGGCAGTGATCTGGCCTCTAAGAGTCTTGGCCTCATAATGGCAGGGGAGGTAGAGAAGGGGCAAGAAGAAGAGGTTAAAATAAAATAGCCACCATCTAACTACCATGTGCCAGCCCCTGTAGTGATCACCATATGAAACTATAACTAATTTAACTTTATGAACAAGGCACGTCCGAAGCACAAAGAAGTTCTGTAACTTGGCCAAAGTCGCACAGCTAGTAAGTGGCAGAGTTGGGGCATAAATTCAGGCTCTCTTGCTCCAGAATTCAAACTCTAACCACTGCTCTATCCTGCTGCTGCTGCTGCTGCTGCTAAGTCGCTTCAGTCGTGTCCGACTCTGTGCAACCCCATAGACGGCAGCCCACCAGGCTCCCCCGTCCCTGGGATTCTCCAGGCAAGAACACTGGAGTGGGTTGCCATTTCCTTCTCCAATGCATGAAGGTGAAAAGTGAAAGTGAAGTCACTCAGTCGTGTCCAACTCTTAGCGACCCCAAGGACTGCAGCCCACCAGGCTCCTCCATCCATGGGATTTTCCAGGCGAAAGTACTGGAGTGGGGTGCCATTGCCTTCTCCAACTGCTCTATCCTACATCATGTTAATCCCATTTTAGGATGAGAAAGGCTGAAGTTCAGAGAAATAAGTTCTTGATGCTGCTCAACAGGGGCGCATTTAGGACTCCAGTTGATTAATAGATGGATCCCGTGACTCGGGGAAGGCAATGGCACCCCACTCCAGTACTCTTGCCTGGAAAATCCCACGGACGCAGAAGCCTGGTGGGCTGCAGTCCATGGGGTCGCTAAGAGTCGGACACGACTGAGCGACTTCACTTTCACTTTTCACTTTCATGGATTGGATAAGGAAATGGCAACCCACTCCAGTGTTCTTGCCTGGAGAATCCCAGGGACGGGGGAGCCTGGTGGGCTGCCGTCTATGGGGTTGCACAGAGTCGGACACGACTGAAGCGACTTAGCAGCAGCAGCAGCAGCAGCAGCAGCAGCAGCAGCGACTCTGAAGTTCTGGCAATTTCTGCTGTTGACTGCTGCCCTCTAGTGCCTTCCATGGGAGAAGCACACCAGAGGCAAGCCGCAGATACCACCGACCATTGCCCACACTCCTCTGAACCACGGCTTCTCCCCATCCCCAGAGCTGCAGGTCTTAGAGCTTCTAAATATCATTCTGAACGTCATCCATATATAAAATCGTGACATTTCTTCGTTATCTCACAATCTTAAATTCAACTGATCCAGTATTCTTGCCTGGAGAATCCCATGGACAGAGGAGCCTGGCAGGCTACTGTCAAGGGGTCGCGAGAGTCGGACACGACTTAGCGACTAAGGAGATAGACAATACCAAGTTTACACTTTCATACCCCAAACCTGCCCTCCCCGGTCATCTCCATCCATCCCCGCAGCACAGGCCAGAACCCCAGCTCATTCTGTCTCCATCCCAGGAACAAAATGGCAGCCGAGGAAGCAGACCCGAAAAATAAACATCAATCAGAACAGAGCAAAAATGTGGAGGCGGAAGATCAGAACAACGGTCTCCTATTGTGGCCAAGAGGAAAAACTGAGCTCAGGTGGTTAGAAAGGCACAGAAAGAAGCCGGGACACAGCTTTAAGGGCCAGAAGAATGGCACAGTAGGAAACTGGGCAAGAAAAGAAAAGAAAGTGAAGTCGCTCCGTTGTGTCTGACTCTGCGAGTCCATGGACTCTAGTCCACCGGGCTCCTCTGTCCGTGGAATTTTTCAGGCAAGAGTACTGGAGAGGGTTGCCATTTGAGCCAAAAGGACTGGATTCCTACCTAGCTCCACTACTTAGTGACAATATGGCCTTGGGACCTTGATGTGCCTCGATTCCCCCATCTGCAAAATGAATATGACCACGGTTTTGTCTAGGACTTCTGTAAGGATCAAATTTAAGTGTTTGCTTTGTAAACTGCACAGCAGAAGTGGGTTATTATCTGGAAATTTCATTCCAATAGCCTTATATCTCCTTTGGTATGTTGAATGCTGGACCTGCAGAGTGACTTGTTTTGTTTTCAAAGAATGTCATCAGCTTGAGGGGTTTTAAATTGTGGTTTATATATATATATATTATATATATATATTATATATATATATAATATATATATATGATTTTTCAATTGTGGTATATATATATATATATATACACACACACACACACACACAATGGAGTATTACTCAGCCATTAAAAAGACTACATTTGAATCTGTTCGAATGAGGTGGATGAAACTGGAGCTGATTATACAGAGTGAAGTAAGCCAGAAAGAAAAACACCAATACAGTATACTAACACATATATATGGAATTTAGAAAGATGGTAATGATAACCCTGTAATATATATATATATATATACACACACACAGAAAATTTTCCGTTTTATCTATTTTTAAGTTACAGTTCAGCACCATTATTTACATTCACACTGTTGTGCAACTATCACCATTATCTAGTTCCAAAATTTTTCATCATTCCAAATAGAAACTCTGTACCCATTAAGCAGTAACTCCCAACTCCTCCCTCTCTCCAGCCCCTGGAAACCTCTAATCCCTGTCTCTATGAATTTGTTTGTTCTGAATATAAGTGGAATCACAATATTTGTTCTTCTGTTTCTGGCTTGTTTTGCTTAGCGTGATGTCTTCATGATTCATCTATGTTGTAGCATGTATCACAAAAATTTCATTCTTTTCATGGCTAAATAACACTCCATTGTGCATATATACCATATTTTGTTTATCCATTTATCTGTTGATAGACACTTGAGTTTTCCAGTTTATGCTCTTGTGAATAGTGCTGCAATGAATACTGGTGTATAAGTACCTATTTGAGTCCCTGGTTTCAATTTGGGGGGAGGTATATATTAATACCTATTATGTAAGTTTTTGACAAAGTTTTTCAGTATGCACTGTGGCAGGGGAATGGGCCCTTGGGAACAGGGCCCAGTGTGTTTGAGTGTGGGAGGGAGAAGGGCAGAGGACGAGAGAGGTTTCAGTGTGGCCATGCTTCCCAGGGCTTCCCTGGTGGCTCAGAGGTTAAAGCGTCTGCCTCCAATGCGGGAGACCAGGGTTCAATCCCTGGGTCCGGAAGATCCCCTGGAGAAGGAAATGGCAATCCACTCCAGTATTCTTGCTTGGAGAATCCCATGGACAGAGAAGCCTAGTACATTATAGTCCACGGGGTCGCAAAGAGTCAGACACGACTGAGCAACTTCACCACCACCACCATGCTTCCCAGGTGGCACAGTAGTAAAGAACCTGCCTGCCAGTGCAGAGATGCAAGAGACAGGGGTTTGATCCCTGGGTCAGGAAGATTACTTGGAAGAGGAAATGGCAACCCACTCTAGTATTCTTGCTTGCCTGGAAAATTCCAAGTAAGAATTTTCCTGGAATGGAAAATTCCATGGACAGAGGGGCCTGGCAGGCTTTAGTCCACAGGGTTGCAAAGAGTTGGACACAACTGAACACATACACACATGATTAGAATGCCAGCTAACTTGTGCTTTTTGCAAAGTACTCCACAAAACACACTAGAGGAGGAAATGTTATCATCTCCATTTTACAGATGAGGAGAAGGGAAGTGGCTTCTCCAGGGCCACACAGCTGGTGAGAGGCAGGGCCTCCAGAGAAAGGTCCCCTCACACATCAGAGAATGCGGCCAGAGGTTCAGAGATAATATTTTACTTCCTTCCCTCCCTGCTTTTTCCCTTTCTAGGCAAAGAACGTAGTTCTGAGCAGCTTCAATCATCATGTTGCTACTTATTAATCTACCGTGTTTTAGGTGCTACAGAATCAGATTTTGTAGTGCACATTTACTAAACATGTTCTGGAAAAAGCAAAACTATGGAGACAGAAACAAGATCAGTGGTTGCCAAGGGCTGAGATGGAGGGAGGAACAGCTTGCGGAAAAGTTTAGGGAAATTTGGGGGGGTGGTGGTGATGAAACTGATCTAAATTTTGATCGTGGTGGTGGTTATGCCAATGTATGTATTTTTCAAAATTCACAGAGCTGTACACTAAAATGGATAAATTTCACTGTATGTAAATTATACCTTAATCTTTGAATGAATAAACGAATAAGGGAAAACTGAACAAGATTCTAGACTCTTAGATTTTTTGGTACCTTGAAATCTTGGCAAGGGACTTTCCTGGTAGTCCAGTGGTTAAGACTGCCTTCCAATTCAGGAGGCATGGGTTTGATCCCTGATTGAGAAAGTAAGGTCCCATGTGCTACTTGGGGTGTGGCCAAAAATTTTTTTTTAAAAAAGAAAGAAAACTTGACAAGCAACAGTGTCCTTAATCATTTAGTTACAGCATAAATTGCTATTTTTTCATGTACTCATTCATTTATGACAAAAATGAAAGCCCTAGAGTCCAACCCAAGAATCAGAACACCACTAAAGTGAAGTCTGCTTACGGATTTCCCCATCATTTCTTTTTTTTTCCCCAAGACTTTATTTAATCAAGTAAATATTCATTTCATCATGCATAGAAATATGAGCAATATGCAGTATTGTTTAGTTGCTAGATGGTGTCCAACTCTTTTGCGACTCCAAGGACTGTGGCCCGCCAGGCTTCTCTGTCCATGGGATTTCCCAGGCAAGAATACTAGAGTGGATTGCCATTTCCTTCTCCAGGGTCCCTGTCATTTCTGATCCCTCCACTACCCCACCCCCAGATAATCATTATTCTGAATTGTGTGTTCCTCATTATCTTGCTTAAAAAAATTTTTTTTATTTCCTACACATAAATTAGGCTGAAAGTGAAAGTTACTCAGCCGTGTTCAACTCTTTGTCACCCCAAGGACTGTAGCCTACCAGCTCCTCTGTCCATGGGCTTAACCTTATGAATTGTATATATATATATATATATATGTATATATATATACATATATATTTTAGATCAAAAAGGGCTTCCCCAGCAGTCCAGTGGTTAAGAATTCGCCTTACAATGCAGGGGACATGAGTTCAGTCCTTGGTCCAGGAAGATCCCATATGCCAGGGAGCAACTAAGCCCATGCACCACAACAGGGTTCTAGAGCCTGTGTTCTGCAACAGTAGAAGCCACCACAATGCGAAGCCTGAGCACCACAGCTAGAGAACAGCCCCTGCTCTCTGCAACTAGAGAAAGCCCGGGCAGTGATAAAGCTCCAGCAGAGCCAAAAATTAATCAATCAATTAAATTTTAAAAACTGGTCAAAAATAGCTATGCAATATGATTCAACCCAATATTATACCTAAATATAGTACTTCCAGTTGTGTTTGAACTCTATGAAAAGGACACCATTCCATGTACACTCTTCTCTGACTTGCAGTTTTTTCACTCAGGATTGTATCACTGTGATCTAGCCATACTGCTATTTTCCATTCATTTGCTACTGCTATATAATTATTTCACATTTCTTTATCTCCTATCAACGGCATTTGGATGTTTTTGGTTTGAGGTAGCTGTGAACAATGTTTCTGCCACCGTTCTTGTACATGTCTCTTGGTATATATGTGAAATTCTTGTGGCTGTATCCCAGAAATACACTTAACTGGGTCTTATGATACACAGATGTTCAACTGTACACGATATGACTCACTTTCTGAGATCCAAATGAAGTTACAGTGGCCACTTGCCCCAGGTGAGAATGTGGACAAGATGTACTGAGAAGGACTGTCATGGAGGCTCTGTGGTGGAAATTGAGCAGCTACTCTCTGCACATGGCAAGGCACCTATAGAATAGACCATGGTGCCCTGAGAGGTGAGATAGGGAAGGAAACCCCCCCAGTCACCATGCCTCCAAGGAGTGTCCCACCCTGGCTGGGGAAGGGGAGGACCTGGCAAACCAAAGCGGGCGACAAAGGGTTCTCTCCTAATTGGCGGTATCTCCATCTGGGATTAGGAGGTTGTGTTTCTTTGGTATATCTGGAGAGGAAGGGGCTCAGTGGTACTGAATTCCACTTACTCATCCTATCTCAGTGGTCTCTTCCCATATCCTTTATCTCACTTTGCATCTGTACCCTTTTGAAATTCTCCCAGTTGGGGAGAGCTACTATTATTTCTACAGATGAGGTTTGGAGAAGGAAGTCTTGCCCAAAGTTATACCATTTGGGTCAAATGCCTGAGCAAATAATTTCCCCTTCCTAAGCCTCAGTTTCCTCACCTATAAAATGAAAATGATAACACCTGAGGTGTTATTCTCAGGTGGAAGGATTAAATAATACTATGCAAGTAAAGGGTTAAGAATGGATCCTGGAGACGCTCCCTGAAAGTCACTTGTTCACTGCTGCTATTGTTGCTATGAAGTTGGTATTAAGAGGAGTAGGAACCTAGAATAATCCGACCCCTGACATCTGCTGCCCGATGACGTTGCCTCTTACAGAGACCCCGTGGGATGCAGTGGTCATGGCCCATTTCGGCCACTTCTGCTCATCTGGGATGTGTTTCATGACTGCACAGCCCAGTCTGGGCTTCCACCCTGCTCCTAGGCCCCAGAGCAGAGGCCCTTGTCTTCCTCCGCAGATTTCCTGGAACAGAGAAAGTAAACTGATCAGAACAGGTGAACCAAGCCCCTTCAGGACAAAGGGAGACATCAGAGCCCAGCGGTTCACTCAGCAGAGAATATCTGCTGAAAGTGTAAGTCACTCAGTCATGTCCAACTCTTTGCAACCCCATGGACTGTCCTTGGAATTCTCCAGGCCAGAATACTGGAGTATGTAGCCTTTCCCTTCTCCAGGGGATCTTCCCAACCCAGGGATCGAGCGCAGGTCTCCAGCATTGAGGGCGGATTCTTTACCAGCTGAGCCACAAGGGAAGCCCCTAATATCTGCTCAGCATCTACTATGTATCCGGTCCTGCTTTGGACACCTAGAACATAGGGAACAGGACTATACCCTAGTCAGAGGCCAAAGGAGGAGACAGAAGAGAATAGTGTGCTGAATATTTTGATAAGGACTGCAGAGAACTGCTCTATATAACAGAAAACCAGACGGGCATAGTTGTAAAAGAGGAGGCTTCCCAGGTGGCCAGAGTGGTAAAGAACACGTGTGCCGATGCAGGAGACATAAAAGATGTGGGTTTGATTCCTGGGTTGGGAAAATCCCCTGGAAAAGGGTGGCAACCAACTCCAGTATTCTTGCCTGGAGAATCCCATTTTCAGATGAGCCTGGCGGGGCTACAGTACACTGGGTTGCAGAGCTGGACACTGAAGCGAGTTAGCACGCAGGCCAAAAGGAAGGCGTCTCTGGCGACATGCCCTTTGGGCTGAGCCTTTAAGGCCTGGCAGGCGCTAGAGACTGCTAGGACCATCTGCCCATTTAACAGAAAAGAAGACTGAGCCCAGCGTCTGTCCATGGTGCCCTCCAGGCCTCATTTAACCGGACTAGGCCGAGCGCTGCGCTCCGAGTCCGCAGGTCGAGCGCCAGAGCCCGGCCAACTTGCCCGCCCAGCTCCCGGGGCGGGGCCTCGGCCCCGGTGCGTGGCGGAGGCGCTTCGCGGAGGCCGGAAGTGTGTCCCCAGCGGCGGCCCGTGCAGCGCTCCCGCGAGACGCTCACCTGCGCCCCAGGTGAGCAGCGAGGGGGGCGGGGGGAGGGGCCGAGCTGGAGGCGGCTCACCTGGCGGGACAGGTAAGCCCCGCGCGGGCCCGAGGGGGCGCGAATCAGGGCGGCCCCAGTGTGGGAAGACCCCCTCCCTAGGCTCCGGCCGGGCGGGCGAGGGTCCCGGGGCCGGTTCCTCCGGGGCCACCCTCCCACTTCCGGGGTGCGCGGGCCGGGCCCGGCCAGGGAGCGGCCTGAGCGGGCGCCTAGGCTGGGCGGGCAGACTCGGGGGTGAGGGGGCCGGGTTCGCCCTTAGGGTGGCGCTGGCTTGAGGTGGGAGCCGTGCTTGCTGGGGAGGCGGGGGCACCCAGAGGGGCCGTGTCTACAGGCTGGATCCTCCCGCGGGCGGAGGGCCCCTGCAGTCGGAGAGGGTGGTGCTTGCCCCGAGGGCACCGCTGGTGTAGGGGCTGTGCTAGCCCGAGCGGCAGAGCCGGGATCTGGTTCTCCCTTGCCCCCAGGACCAGGTGCCCGAGGGGGCGGGAGTCGGGGGGCTGAGACTTTGGGGCCGGAGATCAAGGGTGCACGGATGCCCCGACACGCGAGTCGACGGCTGTTTTGGTGAGCAGGGTTGGGGAGACCCTCTCGGCCGGTCGGGTGTGCCAGACGAAGCTGGGCTGGTGCGGCCGGGCCTCTCCTGGTCACCTTCGGAGGAAGGGGATGGAACAGAGAGAGACGGCCGATGTGTGTGTTCTCAAGGATTAAGGGGGAGTGGGAGAGCCCCAATTAGAAGTTTGGGGAGGGCGTGCCAGGGTCTGGGGGCTTCTGACCCTGAGGACGATCCCTGCAGTGCCTGGGGTTGCCCAGAGACCCAGCCCCTCCCAGGTGCCAGGCACAAACTCTAAGGCCCCTGAACGCAATATCTCATTTAAACCTGAAGGTGGCCCCTGAAGGTATTCCTCTCTCCCCTTGTTAAAGATGAGAAAACTGAGGCCAGGAGCCTTACCCCAGGCACAGCAGGAGCTCCTGCTGAAGCAAGAGACTGGTGTTCCTAGGATTTTGGAGGTGGGGGCAAAAGCAGCAAGGGGAAGATAGAGCCAGGATGAAATGGCCTGAGATTGACTTCAGGAAGGTTCAGGGTCTAGAAAGAAGCAGGAAACTGAAGCCAGGCACTGTCCTTACCCCAGGTCTTGTCCTCTTTCCTCCATCCCACCCTCCCTTCTAGATGTGTGGTGTAGAACAAACTACAGGGCTCCAGAGTCTGAGAGACCACAGTACAAATCCAGCTCCATCCCCTTCCTGGTCTCTGGGCAAGTCACTTCACCTCTCTGAGCTTCAGGGTCCTGATCTGCAAAGTGGAGATATAATACTTACAGGGCAATTATGAGCACTTAAAGAAAGCAAAAATCCTCTTGAGCTGGAGCCGGTTTCTGGCCCATTTAGCCCAGCCTTGGGCACATGGTAGGTGCTCAGTAAATATTTGTTGGATGAATTTGATGAATGGTGGTGGTGCTGTTCATTCGCTCAGTCATGGCCAACTCTGCAACCCCATGGACTGCAGCACGCCAGGCTTCCCTGTCCTTCACGATCTCCTGGAGCTTGCTCAAACCCATGTCCATTGAGTCAGCGATGCCATCCAACCATCTCACCGTGCTCTGTCGTCCCCTTCTCCTCCCCTCAATCTTTCCCAGCATCAGAGTGTTTTCCACTGAGTCGGCTCTTTGAATCAGATGGCCAAAGTATTGGAGCTTCCGTTTCAGCATCAGTCCTTCCAGTAAATATTCAAGGTTAATTTCCCATAGGATTGATTGGTTTGATCTTGCTGTCCAAGGGATTCTCAAGAGTCTTCTCCAACGCCATAACTCAAAAGCATCGATTGTTCAGCGATCAGCCTTCTTTATGGTCCAACTCTCACATCCATACATGACTAGTGGAAAAACCCAAGTGTTGACTATACGGACCTTTGTTGGCAAAGTGATGTCTCTGCTTTTTAATATGCAGTCTAGGTTTGTCGTAGCTTTCCTTCCAAGAAGCAAGCGTCTTTTAATTTCATGGCTGCAGTCACTGTCCACAATGATTTTGGAGGCCAGGAAAATAGAGTCTGTCACTGTTTCCATTTTTCCCCCCCCATCTATTTGCCATGAAGTGATAGGACCAAATGCCATGATCTTAGTTTCATGAATGTTGAGGGGTTTTTTTTGTCTTTATTGAATTTGTTACAATATTGTTTATGTTTTATGGTTTGGTTTTTTTGAGGCATGAGGGATCTTACTCCCTGACCAGGGATCGGACCCACACCCCCGTACTGGAAGGTGAAATCTTAACTACTAGGCTGCCAGGGAATTCATGGGTCTGGAGAATGTTAACTTTTAAGCCAAATTTTTACTCTCCTCTTTCACCTTCATCAAGAGGCTCTTTTGTTCCTCTGCTTTTTTCCATACCAGTGGTGTCATCTACATATCTGAGATTATTGACATTTCTCTCGGCAGTCTTGATTCCAGCTTGAACTTTATCCAGCCTAGTATTTCACATGATGTACTCTGCATCTAAGTTAAATAAGCAGGGTGACAATATACATCCTTGACGATCTCCTTTCCCAATTTGGAACCAGTTTGTTGTTCCATGTCCAGTTCTAACTGTTGTTTCTTGACCTGCATACAGATTTCTCAGGAGACAGGTAAGGTGGTCTGGTATTCCCATCTCTTTAAGAATTTTCCACAGTTTGTTGTGATCCACACAGTCAAAGGCTTTAGCATAGTCAATGAAGGAGAAGTAGATGTTTTTCTGGAATTCCCTTGCTTTTTTTATGATCCAGTGGATGTTGGCAATTTGATCTCTTGTTCCTCTGCCTTTTCCAAGCCCAGCTTGTACATCTGGAAGTTCTCAGTTCGTATATTGTTGAAGCCTAGCCTAAGGATTTTGAGCTTTACCTTGCTAGCATGTGAAATGAGTGCAATTGTGCAGTAGTTTGAACATTCTTTGGCATTGCCCCTCTTTGGGATTCGAATGAACACTGACCTTTTCCAGTCCCATGGCCACTGCTGAGTTTTCCAAATTTGTTGCCATATCGAGGGCAGCACTTTCACAGCAGCATCTTCTAGGATTTGAAATAGCTCAGCTGGAATTCCATCACCTCCACTAGCTTTGACAACTCCTAAAACCTTGGAGGTAGAGGAGAAGACAGTAACTGAAACCATGAATAGAAACCTCTTGTTCTTACAAATCCTGGGTACCCCAGAGCTCAGTGTAGTTCAAACAGGGTAGATATACCTACCCTCTTGATCCAAGGGCTAGCCCAAGACTCAAGGCTCTCCCTACGCAAGCACTCCTTGGGCACAGGTTCATCCATGGAATTGGCAGCTGACCACTTTGCCCCCTTCCTCTCAAATAATAGATGAGGTGGCATATGAATCGAAGTGGGCCACTTGCATTCAAACAGATGTGTGGCTTTGACAATTTATTTAACCTCTCTTTAGCCTCAGTATAACGACAACAATAATACCTACAAATAAGGTTCTGAGAATTAATTGCTTGAGTACATTTAAGCATTGAGAACAAGGTAAGCTACAATAATTAACTCTTTCACTAGAATCAAACTCCTGAGGTTTTGAAATTTTGTTTGTTTTACCACTTCATCCATAGAATTTAGAAGTGTCTGCTCTCAGTAAATATTCATTAATTGAGTGAATGAATAAATCCATACCCACCCCAGCATTGCTCAAACCAAGGCAGAGGGTTTTTAACCACTTGCCTCTCCGGACTGTGAGGAACTTTCAAGCCACCTATTACAGTTTCAATTTGGGAACCTTTGGAGGGGGACTTCACCTTACTCTCACCAGACTGCTGTTTTCCTCCACTCCGGTCAGCCTGGAGCCCAAGCCCTTTCTCTTTCTACCTAATGGTCTTGGTTCTACCCAGAGGTCATACAGAATGTATCAGTCTCCTGAAGTACTTACTGTGCCAACCCTGTTCTGGCCACTGATGTGGAAAGGAGTCAGACACAGTCCCTGTCCCCTTGGGTCATATAGGCTTATCTTCAAACAATGGGTTCAAGGCCAACTCAGCTGACTCAGAGCCAAGCAGAATGCTGTGGGGGGAGGGGCTCCCATCTGACTTGAGGTTCTGGAGAGTCCTTGGAGAAGGAGCGCTGAGTGGAGCTGGGGGAATGGGTTGAAGAGTTGCAGGAATAAAGAACTCCTGTATCCTCCTCATCTGCATTCATCACACCTAACATTCCCTCCCTTTCTCTGTCTACACATACCTTTCCTTTTGGGAGGAACCCTTTGAGATTAGGTTGCAGACACCATGCGTCTTTCCCCTAAATGCTTCAGTGTGCACTGCCTAAGACTCAGAACATTGTCTTATTTTACAGTGAATTTAACATTGGTGATTTAACATTGACATAATGGTATTAAATAATATGCAGTCTAGTTTTAAATTTTACCGATTATCCAGATTGAATCCAAGATTCAATCCAGGATTACACATTCCATTTACTTATCATATCTCTTAATTTGGGCTTGTCTGATGTCTTTTCATGATTACATTCAGGTTATACATTTTTGGCTGGAATACTCCGTAAGCGATGCTGTATCCTTTAACCGACAGGAAACACATTCTGTCGGTTTGTCCCACTATTAATAATGTTAACTTTGATCACTTGATTAAAGTGGTGTCTGCCTAGTTCCTCCAGATTTGTGATTGTTGTCATTGTTGCTACTTTTTAAATTGTCACTGGCTGCAGTAAGTAGAAGGGAATAGAGGTGGCCAGAATGGGGGCCTTGATAGTATCTGGGTGAGAGATGATGGTGGCTATGTGTAGGGAGGTAGCATTGATCTGCCCAAAGCACATCACCGGTTAAAGCCAGAATTGGGACTTGAATACAAATAGCCTGAGATTCAGTCCCAGGTTCCCTTCACATCACCAGTTCTAGGACATTAGTAAAAGATTAATGTCTCAGAAAATCTAGGCCAAGGATAGTTACTGCCCAGCAAATCCTTCCATGTGATCAGAGAGAAAGAAAGAACATGAAGTCACTCAGTCATGTCCAACTCTTTGCGATCCCATGGACTGTAGCCTACCAGGCTCCTCCATCTGTGGGATTTTCCAGGCAAGAGTACTGGAGTAGGCTGCCATTTCTTTCTCCAGGAGATCTTCCCGACCCAGGGATTGAACGTGGGTCTCCTGCATTGTAGGTGGGCACTTTACCATCTGAGCCACCAGGGAAGTCCTCCATGTGATCAGTTTAGTTCAGTTCAGTCGCTCAGTCGTGTCTGACTGTTTGCGACCCCATGAATCACAGCACGCCAGGCCTCCCTGTCCATCACGATCTCCCGAGTTCACTCAGACTCACGTCCATCGAGTCAGTGATGCCATCCAGCCATCTCATCCTCAGTCGTCCCCTTCTTCTCCTGCCCCCAATCCCTCCCACAATCAGAGTCTTTTCCAGTGAGTCAACTCTTCACGTGAGATGGCCAAAGTACTGGAGTTTCAGCTTTAGCATCAGTCCTTCCAAAGAACACCCAGGGCTGATCTCCTTCAGAATGGACTGGTTGGATCTCCTTGCAGTCCAAGGGACTCTCAAGAGTCTTCTCCAACACCACAGTTCAAAAGCATCAATTCTTCTGCGCTCAGCCTTCTTCACAGTCCAACTCTCACATCCATACATGACCAGAGGAAAAACCATAGCCTTGACTAGACAAACCTTTGTTGGCAAAGTAATGTCTCTGCTTTTGAATATGCTATCTAGGTTGGTCATAACTTTTCTTCCAAAGAGTAAGCATCTTTTCATTTCATGGCTGCAATCACCATCTGCAGTGATTTTGGAGCCCCCCAAAATAAAGTCTTGACACTGTTTTCACTATTTCCCCCATCTATTTCCCATGAAGTGATGGGACCGGATGCCATGATCTTAGTTTCCTGAATGTTGAGCTTTAAGCCAACTTTTTTACTTTCCACTTTCACTTTCCTCAAGAGGCTTTTTAGTTAGTCTTCACTTTGTGCCATAAGGGTGGTGTCATCTGCATATCTGAGGTTATTGATATTTCTCCCGGCAATCTTGATTCCAGCCCAGCTTTTCTCATGATGTATTCTGCATATAAGTTAAATAAGCAGGGTGACAATATACAGCCTTGACATACTCCTTTTCCTATTTGGAACCAGTCTGTTGTTCCATGTCCAGTTCTAACTATTGCTTCCTGACCTGCATACAGGTTTCTCAAGAGGCAGGTTAGGTGGTCTGGTATTCCCATCTCTTTCAGAATTTTCCACAGTTTCTTGTGATCCACACAGTCAAAGGCTTTGGCATAGTCAATAAAGCAGAAATAGATGCTTTTCTGGAACTCTCTTGCTTTTTCCAGATCCAGCGGATGTTGGCGATTTGATCTCTGGTTCCTCTGCCTTTTTGAAAACCAGCTTGAACATCTGGGAGTTCACAGTTCACGTATTGCTGAAGCCTGGCTTGGAGAATTTTGAGCATTACTTTACCAGCGTGTTAGATGAGTGCAATTGTGCAGTAGTTTGAGTATTCTTTGGCATTGCCTTTCTTTGGGATTGGAGTGAAAATTGACCTTTTCCAGTCCTGTGGCCACTGCTGAGTTTTCCAGATTTGCTGGCATATTGAGTGCGGCACTTTCACAGCATCATCTTTCAGGATTTGAAATAGCTCAATAGGAATTCCATCACCTCCACTAGCTTTGTTCGTAGTGATGCTTTCTAAGGCCCACTTGGCTTCACATTCCAGGATGTCTGGCTCTAGGTGAGTGATCACACCATTGTGATTATCTTGGTCGTGATAATCTTGGTGTGATCACCTAGAGCCAGAAATGTGATCAGGGACCTTCCCAAATACATCACGACATAATGTTCCCACAGACAGAGTTATTTTCTCCCATAATACTGCGTATATCCTATGTGTTCCAGCTTTTAAGCATCTGTTTTCCTTACAAAACATGTGTGAATTACAGGAATATCATCTATAGTTCATTCATTTTTGGTTCTACTGTGCCTAACACAGGGCCAGCTTCAGTGAAATCTGAGCTTGCTAGCAACCAAGTCAAAACAGGACAGAAGATGCATTTTGAGGCTTGCTTTCTTGCTGTCTAATCAAAGGCAGCAAAACAGTGCTTGATGTTAAATGTTGATAGGAGAGCCAGTCTGAGTCATACTGAAACATGGACAGGGGACCTGTTGATCCCCAAGTCTGATCTGAAGGAGGAGGGGAAGAAAGAGAAAGTGGTGAAGATCAGGTTCTGTAGCAAGTCAGATGGAAAGGTGTTTGTTGAGCAGCCTCAGGCTCTGTGCTGGAGGGCTTACCAACAGTAGGAAGAAACTTACGGAGACCGTTACCCCAGAAGTGAGATCCCAGGAGCTTTTTCTTTTGTGTGGTAAAATATATCTAACATAAAATATGCCATTTTAATTTTTAAGTGGTTTTGATGTTACAGGCCTGTATGTGACATTAAATACATTCACATTGTTGTGTAACCATCACCACCATCCATCTCCAGAGCATTTTCATTTTGCCAAACTGAAACTCTGCCCATTATATACTAATTTCCCACTCTTCCCCTGCCTCCAGCAACCACCAGTATACTTCTTTACTGTTCTGAATATTTCATATAAGTGGGACCATAAAACATTTGTCCTTTTGTGTCACACTTATTTCACCTAGCACAATGTCTCAAGGCTCATCTACATTATTTGCTGTTTCATTGCTAAGTCATGTCTGACTCTTTGTGACCCCATGGACTGCAGCACTCCAGGCTCCCCTGTCCTTCACTATCTCCCAGAGTTTGCTCAGATTCATGTCCATTCAGTTGGTGATGTTATCTAACCATCTAACTTTCTGCAGCCCCTTTCTCCTTTTGCCTTCAATCTTTCTCAGCATTAGGATCTTTCCAGTGAGTTGGTTCTTCACATCAGGTGGCCAAAATATTGGAGCTTCAGCATCAGTCCTTCCAATGAATATTCAGGACTGATATTCTTTGAGATTGACTGGTTTGATCTCCTTGCCATCCAAGGGACTCTCTAGAGTCTTCTCCAGCACCACAATTCAAAGGCATCAGTTCTTTGGCTCTCAGCTTTCTTTATGGTCCACCTCTCACATCCATACATGACTACTGCAAAAACCATAACTTTGACTGTACAGACCTTTGTCTGCAAAGTGATGTCTCTGTTTTTTAATATGCTGTCTAGGTTTGTCATAGCTTTCCTTCCAAGGAGCAAGCAACTTTTAATTTCATGGCTGTAGTCACTGTCCACAGTGCTTTTGGAGTCCAAGAAAATGAAATTTGTCACTGCTTCCACTTTTTCCCCTTCTATTTGCCATGAAGTGATGGGACTGGATGCTATGATCTTAGTGTTTTGAGTGTTGAGTTTTAAGCCAGCTTTTTCATTCTCCTTTTCACCTTCATCAAGAAGCTCTTCAGTCCTTTTTCACTTTCTGCCATTAGAATGGTATCATCTGCGTATGTGAGCTTGTTGATATTTCTCCCAGCAGTCTTGATTTCAGCTTGTTATTCATCCAGCCCAGCATTTTGCATGGTGTACTCTACTGGTACAGTGGTAAAGAATCCACCTGCTAATGCAGGAGATGCAGGAGACAATTCAATCCCTGGGTCGAGAATATCCCCTGGAGGAGGCAATGGCCACCCAATCCAGTACTCTTGCTGGAAAAATCCCATGGACAGAGGAGCCTAGCAGGCTACAGGGGTGGTAAAGAGTCAGACACGACTGAATGATTGAGCACACACACTCTGCATATAAGTTAAATAAGCAGGGTGACAATATACAGCCTTGTCGTACTCTTTTCTCAATTTTGAAGCAGTTGTTCCTTGTTATAGCATGTATCAGAATTTCATTCCTTTTCAGGGCTGAATAATATTCCATTGTGTGTATACAGCTTCTTCTTCTTTTTTTTTTAATTCATTCATCCATCAATCAACACTGGGTTGTTTCCATCTCTGCCTATTGTGAGTAATGCTGCTGAAACATTGGTATACAAATATCTGTTTGAGTGCCTGTTTTTCCATCCTTTTGGGTGTAACCCAGCTGGATTATATGATAATTTTATATTTAACTTTCCAAGGCAGTACCACACTGATTTCCAGAGCAGCTGTGCCACTCTGCATTCCCACCAGCAATGCACAAAAGTTCCACCCTCTCCATATCTTCTCCAGGGCTTGTCGTTTTCTGTTTTTAATAGTAGCCATCCCAATGGGTGTGAAATCTCAGGTTTTGATATATAGGTTAGAGCCCAGAGAGAATTTCCTCTTTGGGGAAGCAAGAGGACAGGGTTCATGAGCATACTTGGGCCCACCCACATCACAGGCCTCAGAAGCCAGAAGCAGGAAGCTCCCTAGGTCTCAGCGTAGGCATGCGCCCCAGCCTCTGACCCTGTCTCCCTTCTGGCCTCTCCCTCACAGC
>SJXQ01005412.1:193239-204311 GCA_006408695.1 Aepyceros melampus | reverse complement strand
TCCACGATCGCTGGCTGTCCCTTGAGCCCCACCCGGAGATGCCGCCGCTGGATGTCCACCACCACGTCCTTCCCCTTCAGCCGGAAGTTCACACGGAAGGGCACAGCCAGCTGCACGGGGCAGGGGCAGTCAGGGGGCGCCCCAGGCCAGCTGCTTCCCGCCGCCCCAGTCCCCGCACTCACGTCCAGCTCTGACAGGGTCTGGGTCCAGCGGTAACTGGGCAGGTCCGCCCCGTTGCCAAGGTTGGGCTTCAGTTTCCCTTTGTCCTTCTCGTCCTCCTCCTCCTCGTCCTCCTCGGCCTCCTGCTCACAATTGGGGAGCTCGGCTCCTTCCCTGACAGACCCAGACTGAACCCCACTGGCTGGCACGGCACATCCAGCCACAGACAACACGGCAGACCTGGTCCCTGCCCAGTCCACGGCCCACCGTGAGGCAGAGGTAAAACCTGTCTGGCTCTCTGCCGGCTCTGCCTGAGAGGAGCTCAGATGGGGAGAGCGTGGGGCAGCTGGGGGGAGGCGGCAGTCAGAGACAGACCCCGGAGACCCAGCCAAGGGACTTGGGAAGGAAGCCCAGCCCAGAGCAGGTCAGAAGGTGGCCGCCAGCAGAGCTGTTCTAAAGAAAAACCAGCCTGCCAAATGGTCAGCTTCGTTCTTCTCTGTCTGGAGGGTGGGGACCCAGCCTCAGACCAGAACTTCTGAAGAGCTGAAGGAGTGCCCCCAAGGATTATGTGGGAGCGGGAGGAGCCCTGAGGAGAACATGCCCTAGGCGTGTCGGAGAAACCCACCACAGACCCGAGTCCCCCTGCATGGTGTCCGTGCAGCGCTGCCCATCTCTGTCTCTCTGGCTTTCCTGCAAGGCTTAGATTAGGCCAGTGAGCTTTGGAGTTTTTTTTAACCCCCTTTGGTCCAGTGTGGGATCCTGGAGTATGAGGAGGATTCCCAAAGCTAAGGGAACGGCGGGGTGGGCCTTCCAGAGAAAGGGAGGGGGTGAAGAGCCCCAGAAGTTCCCAAACCCCTCCAGTCCCTCTCACCTGCTTCCCTGGGGAGCCAAGACTGCCATTCTTGAGCTGGGCCTCCTGATTCTCGGCATCCTTTTTCTGCAGCAAACGGGAAAACAGCTGGCAAGAGGGGCCCACTTCTAATGTCCATGGGGGGCAGGGGGCAGGGGAGGGAGCCCATTCCTACCTGGTCAATTTCCAACTGTAGCCTCTCAGCCTCCTCATCAGTCAGTTCCTTGATCTGGGGCCCGGAGGTCTCTGACTTGGCCTCCTTGGCCAACCTGGCTGCCCGCTCCGCCTTCTCCCGCCGCTCAGTCTCCTGCCGAGCTCGCTTCTCCCGCCGGGCCTTCTGTGCCAGCTGGTTGTGGTGGTTGAAGGTCTGTGTGATAAGCTGACGAAGGAAGAGAAGGCTAAGAAGCACTGGGGGAGAAGACATGTTCCAAGACATGAAGCCAGTCCCATCTCTGAGTGCCTCGGCAAGGCACTGCACTTGGAACCTCAGTTTCCACATCTTTAAAATGGGATTTAATACACATCTATCTCATTGAGTTGTAATGAGAATACCTGAAAAGTATCTGCTTCAATAAATAGCAACCACTTAAAAAAAAAAAAAAAAGGCAGTCCAGGGAATAAGACCCAACATTGAAGTTGGACAACCTGCATTCTAATCCAGGCTTTGTCACATACTATTTTATTTTTGGCAAATTACTTAACCTATTAATGGTGTTAATGGGCTTCCCTGGTGGCTCAGTGGTTAAACAATCCACCTGCCGATGCAGGGGCTGCAGGCTCGCGCTTTGAAAGTCCTTCACAGCAGAGTGAAGCTGTCAGGAGAACTCCAGACTCAGCCCCTCTGAGAAGCTTTTCCTCAGCTCTCGGCCAGAAAGCGCGTTCTGGAGGGAAAAGGTCAGCGTCTTCCTCCCCTCGGCCTGTAAGCTATCCATTTCAAAACCATCCTCTCCCACGACGCCTTCCTAGGATGCTTCTAACCTGCCTCGTGTTAGCTGCCCGCCTCTGTGGCTCAAAAGCGACCCCAATACTGTTTTACCACAGGGTCTGGCTCTGTGGCCTTGGACAAGGAAACAACTTTGATCTTTCTAAGCCTCAGTTTCATCAGCTGTCATGAAGACTGCATATGACACTTGTCAAGAGATTGGCACAGTCCTAGCCACAAGCCAACTGCACATGAACTGCTGGCTTCCCAACAGCCCCTGCCTGGCTGAGGCTAACCCAGGGTCAACTGGTGGAGAAGCACCTGCTCTGCTATGAAGATAACAACAGGAGGAATGGTTACACCTCATGTTTTACATCAGAAACTCCTGAAGTGTGGTTCCCTGATCCCTAGAATATGTTGGCATCACCCAGGATTTGTTAGAAATGCTGACTCTCAGGCTCTACTCCAGGCCTACTGAATCAGAAATCCCACGGGTGTGGCCCAGCAATTTGTACTTCTAACAGGCCCTCCTGGCCAATTCTCATGCATACTTGAGTCACACCTACATCTGAGATCCTGGCCTACTCCTTCCACCTGTGCAACCCTGAGGTCATCTCTCTGTGCTTCTATCGTATTATTTCTAAAAGCAGTCTTACAATGCTGTTCTTTGCCTAGAATATCCTTGCCTCTACTCCCAGGTCACCTCACAAACAGCTTCTTATCCTCCAGGACCAGCTCAAGTGTCTGTTCAATTTCACCTCTTCTCCTTTGGCAGACTCAGGAATTTACCCAACTTAAGAAACCCAACTCTGTGTCAACCCAAACACCTGGAGGAGCCCTCACAGGACACCCACCACATTTTCAGTGGCCAACAAACCATCTTCCAAGAATCTCTGAGCCAGAGCTAGAGGGAAATGGATCTGCAGGAGTTGAGGGGAACCACGTGGGGCTCAGGGTCACCAAAGCAGCCATGGGCTCCTAGGCCTAGGGTTCTGCCAAATGCCCTGTGGCTTCTCATTCATTGGGTGCCAATTCTTCCTGTTACCCTCAAACCTCCAACTTCATGCCACATTACAGTAGCTCCACACTCTTCGAGGCTAAAGGGTACCAAAAGCACCCTGAAATCAAATGGGTTAACAAAATGAGGTGCGTTTAAGAAAGAAATGAGCCACCTGAAGGCCACTGTGCTGTCAACAGAAGGGGTTGGTCATGGCCCAATTGCGCCAGCAGAGGCTGTTCCACCCTAATCAGGGAGACCTTGAACTCAGGCCATCTGCTAACCAGTGGCCAAGGGAGGCAGCAGCGGGCCGCCCCCTCTCCCAGCTCCAGTGAACCACGTCCCATTCGTCCTGTTCCTTCCCAGCTCCTGGAGGGCAGATGAGGGCAGAGCTGAACCACCAGGCAGAGTCAAGGCCAGTCACAGCAGCCTCCGACCCCTCCTCCCAGTCTCCTCCCACCGGCTTTACCCAGGCCCGGGCCCAGGCCCAGGCAAAGACCCCCGCGAGACTGTAGCCTACTCAGGGTGCCAACTGGCAGGCTGTCAGAGTCAAGCTTCTGTCACTGGACATGTCTTTGGGAACCAGAGCCCAGCAGAGTGAGGAAGGGGTGAGGAGGGCTGGGAGGCCCCCAGAGTGTTCGGTGGGCATACCTAAACACAGCTTTCCCTGACCTAGCCTGGGTGACAGGAGAGTAAAGAGTGGGTCCCACCAGACTGGCCAAGGAAGACTCTCGAGAGAGATTTAAGCTAAACCCAAAGGCATGAGGTCCTGGTCCTGACCATGGAGTGAGGGGCGCATGGCTGAGGGAGAAGACACATTCCTGTTCTAGAACTTCATATAAATGGACTAATTCAGTATGTGCTCTTGTCTGTCTTGCTTTAGAAGGCTGAATAATATGTATGTATGTGTGTGCTCAGTCGTGCCCAACTCTGCAACGCCATGGACTGCAGCCCGCCAGGCTCCTCTGTCCACAGGATTTCCCAGGCAAGACACTGGAGTGGGTTGCCACGTCCTCCTCCAGGGGATCTTCCTGACCCAGGGATTGAACCTGCATCTCCTGCGTCTCCTGCAGATTCTTTACCTGCTGAGCCATCAGGGAAGCCCGAATAATATTATATTACATGGATATGACATTTTGTTGATTCATCTATCAATGAATGCTTGGACTGCTTCCAGTTTGGGGCTCTTTTGAACAGTGCTGCTATGGGTGTGCAAATCTCTCTTCAAGATCCTGCTTCCAGGGCTTCCCTGGTGGCTCAGTGGTAAAGAACCCACCTGCCAATGCAGGAGACACAGGTTTGACCCCTGCTCCAAGAAGATCCCACATGCCGCGTGGCAACTAAGGCCATGCACCACACCCACTGAGCATGGGCGCTGCTGCTGCTGCTAAGTCGCTTCAGTCGTGTCCGACTCTGTGAGACCCCAGAGACGGCAGCCCACTAGGCTCCCCTGTCCCTGGGATTCTCCAAGCAAGAACACTGGAGTGGGTTGCCATTTCCTTCTCCAAATTTAATCTATTTATGAAATAGTCTTCTTGCTACTTAATACAAAGGTAGGAAAAAGGCATATGGTTTTTGTGCTAGAGCCTGGGAACCGCAATTACTGAGCCCACATGCTGCAACTATTGAAGCCCACTTGTCCTAGAGACCACGCTCCGCAGCAAGAAAAAGCCCCCACGAGAAGCCCACGTTCCACAACTAGAGAGTAGCCCCCACTCGCCAAACCAGAGGAAAGTCCACGCAGTAATTAAGACCCAGCACAGCCAAAACTTAAAAAAAAAAAAAAAAAGAGATCCTGCTTCCAATTTCAGGGGGTAATGGGATTGCTGGATCATATGGTAACTCTATTTTTCAATTTTCTGAGGCACTGCCATACCATTTTCCACAGCAGCTGCACTATTTTAAATTCCCACTGGTAGTGCACACGAGTTCCAATTTCTCCACAACCTTATCCAACACTTAAGTGTTTCTGGGGGTTTCCAACAGAATCCATCCTAGTAAGTGTGAGGTGAATTTCACTGTAGTTTTTATTTGCCTTTCTCTAATGACTAGTGATATTGAGCATCTTTTATAACAAAAAAGAACTATAATTCACTTTTACCAGCAATATCTAAAGAGTACCCTTGCTTTTTCCACATCCCTGTAAGCAATTAAAAAAATATATTTTTGTCAGTTTGACCAGAGAAAAAGGTCATCTCACTGTTTAGTTCATCTGCGTTTCCTTGATTACTACTGAATGTAAGCATCTTTTGATATGCTCCTCGTGGAATGGCCCATTTTTCCATTTATCCTTTTCTTGTCAACTTACAAGAGTTCCTGCATATTAAATTGGCTCCTAAGTTTTATCTGTCCTCTGCATTGCATTTTCCCCAGATCTATTGTTTTTCAAATGACTCTATGTCATTGCATCTCTTCTGCCACATTTTCTAAATCTGAAGAGACAAACAGCTACCTTTTATTCTATAGCTTCCAGGCTTCTATCCTTGCTAGGTCTCTTCCACACAAGGTTATACAGTTTCCTAGCTTTCCTTATTAAGCTCTTCTTGATCTGCAATTTATTTTTGGATACAACAGGCTTCCCAGGTGGCACTAGTGGGCAATACAGGAGACGTAAGACACACAAGTTCTATCCCTGAGCCAGGAAGATCCCTTGGAGGAGGGCATGGCAACCCACTCCAGTATTGGTGCCTGGAGAATCCCATGGACAGAGGAGCCTGGCAGGCTACAGTCCATAGGGTTGCAAAGAGTCAGACACGACTGAAGTGACTTAGCAAGCATGCACATATGAATAAAACAGATGGTTTTACACTTTTGGTGCTTTTACAAATAGCCAGTTGTAGCAGGATGACTTATTAAATCATCCTTTGCCTATGAACTGAATTACCTTACTGGACACATTTAAAGTTAGACTTTTTCTGGATTCCCTGTTTCACTAGTCTATTTGTCTCTTCCTATGTCAATAACATATTGATTTGATCATTATGGCCTTTATGCAAATCCATAATGCCTAGCTTCAAAAGCTATAAGAACTAGTTTTTTGTGTTTCTCTAAGTTTGAAGCATGAAGGTATTTACAGTCATCATATCTTGGCATAAACATGGATATATACTTCTCTGCAGAAATATCAATGTTTCATTACATTATGCTGCTCCCGACCCCTGGACTGGAGTAGAGTATATTATATACAGTATATGCACTGTGAAAGTGTTAGTCACTCAGTGGTGTCTGACTCTGCAATCCCATGGACTGTAACCCACCAGGTCCCTCTGTCCATGGAATTCTCCAGGCAAGAATACTGGAGGTAGTAGGTAGCGATTCCCTTTTCTGAGGGATCTTCCAGACCAGGGATCCAATCCAGGGTGTCTTGCATTACAGGCAGATTCTTTACCATCTGAGCCACCAGGGAAGCCCAAGAATTCAAGTTCACAGTCCCTTTTTTGAACGTATTGGGGCCAGATGTGTTTGGGGATTAGAATTCTTTCGGATTTTAGGAGGTAATACAGTGCGTATTTAACCCTAACTCTTTTTATCCTCACAACAGCCTTGTGAGAGAAAGATTATCCCCTCTTTTGGGGGCAGCAGAGGGGAATGAGGCTCAGAATGTGATTCATCCAAAGCAGTTGTCAAGCAGGGAGAGGGGCACACCAGGATTCAGCCACATCTGTAGCCCGGTGCACAGCAGGTCCTCAACACAAAGGAGTTACTGCTGTTACAACTGGAGACCAGCTGGGAAGGCTGGATAGGTTTCTGCCTGCCTGAGAGTCCAACCAACCTCCTGGGAAAGAGGTGACTAAGAGAACAAAGAGGCAAGGAGCATAACAGAGGAACCAGCAGACGTCCAATACAGAACAGCTACCATCATCCTTGTGATATGCCCCAGACACCACTGCTCAATACTGTTTCTCTCTCTCCCTTCTGCCTGGTACCTCACTCAGCCCTCATACCTCAGGCATCTCTTCCTCAACATCTTTCCTGAGCGCTCAACCTAGGTTAGTCACCATTTTATGCTCCTAGGACTTCTACCCAAACACCCACCACTTCCTCACAGTCTTATACTATTAATTAAATGAATGAATGCTGATATTTTATGGTGAAGTCTGGCCCACAGAAAAACAGGAGGTGCAGAAAGCATATTTGAGCCAGAAACGGTCCTAAAGCTCAGTGAGTCCACCTGCTTCTGCTTGACAGGTGTGAAGATGAAAAGGACCAGAGAATTGGTGGGAAATCAACCAGGCCACACAACTAGACCGAGAACCCAGGACTCCTACTCAGGACCAAGTCCTCACTACAGAGTAGCCTCAGATCAGGCATATTATCAAGCATTTCAGCTTGTTAGACTCGGAGGCCACAGAAAGCAGTTTGTAAAATGTCTCTTTTTGGTTAGTATGTCTCCTGTTTAACTGAAAACAACTGTCAGTTTTCACAGTTCAGTGAAATGACATCTTCTTCATTATTTATTCAAAAATATAATTACAACCTAGGGAATCAGAGGACATTCAAACTCTCAGAACCTGTACCATGAAGCACAACCCTCAGCAATCACCTAAGAGCAGTCAGAATGGCTATCATCAAAAAGTCCATAAATAATCAATGCTGGAGAGGACGTGGAGAAAGGGCACCCGCCAACACTGCTGGGGCAAACGGAAAGTAGTGCAGCCACCCTGAAGAACAGTATGGGGGTTCCTCAAAAAAATAAAAGTGGAGCTACCATATGATCCAGCCATCCGACCCCTAGGCATATACCCAGAAAAGAGAAAAATTCCAATTTGAAAAAGACACGTGCATTCCAATGTTCACAACAGCACTACTTACAATAGCTAAGACATGAAAGCAATGTAAATGTCCAACAGCAGATTAATGCACAAAGATGTGGTGTACACACACACACACACACACACACACACAGAGGAATATTACTCAGCCATTTAAAAAAAGGAAATAACACCATTTGCAACAACATGGATGGACCTGGAGATTATCATACTAAGTAAAGTAAGTCAGAGAAAGACAAATATTGTATGATATCACTTATATGTGGAATCTAAAAAAAAAAAGATACAAGTGATTTATTTACAAAAAGAACTAGATTCACAAACATAGAAAATAAACTTATGGTTACCAAGTTTGGGGGGTAAATTGGGAATCTGGGATTAACAGATACACACTACTATACACAAAATACAAAAAAAAAAAAAACAAGGACCTACTGTATAGCACAGGGAACTATATTCAATTTCTTATAATAACCTATAATGGAAAAGAACCTAGAAAAAATACACACATACATATATTTTTGAGATAGACAATTAAAAAACAACCACCACCCCTATTCTCAAATCCCTGAACTCTGGGTCTCAGAATCCAAGACGACTAGGATTGGCTGGCTTTGAGTTTTCCTATACCTCTGTCTTTTAAGCTCAATTTCTAATATTTGCCTACTCTCATCTCTCAGTGAGGTAATTAGATAAAACCTGGGCTTCCCTGGTGGCTTACACAGTAAAGAATCTGCCTGCAATTCAGGAGACCGGGGTTCGATTCCTGGGTTGGGAAGATCCCCTGGAGAAGGGAATGGCTACCCACTCCAGTACGCTCGCCTGGAGAATTTCATGGACAGAGGAGCCCAGAGGGCTACAGTCCATGGGGTCACAAAGTGTCGGATACAACTGAGAGACTAACGCTTTCACTTTCCTCAATGGAGAAAAGGAACCAAGAAGCATTGTGTAAGGGGCAGAAAGCAGTTTTACAAGAGACTCTGGTCCCAACCCTGGCTCTCCCATAACTCAGCTCAAGAATCTGGACAACCCTGGCTTTCCTATAATTCACACTTATTTCCTCATTTGTAAATGGGGACAGTAACACCTGCTCCTCAAACAGTTAAAGGACCATGGGGAATAGGGTAGGTAATGCAGTTGGCGAGGTGAGGGGCTTTAATAAAGGATGGCTTGCTTCCCTTCCCTAACTCTTTGCCCCTGGCATTTTACTCCTGCTAACAGTTATTAGTATGCCAAAGAAGGCCAGGTCAGCTCTTCTGGAGGAACACAGCTGCCCAAAGGACACTGGCCCCCACCACTCACCTTTTCTGCCATGCCTTCTTCTCCTCAACAAAGAAGTCTGTTTTGCGTCGAAGGAAGCTGAAGAAAGTGTTCACCAGCTGAAAGGAGACAAAGACAGAAGCTGGAGAGATGCCATATTGGGAGCCCTTCAACTGCACAGAAGCGAACTCTCTTAGGCTAGGAGGGAACCTGGGACTAGACTGTTTCACCCCCAGCCTCTCAACTGAGGATACATCCCCCTTACAGGCCCGGGCTTTGTCACTCCTGCCAGGAAGCCTAAACTAACTTTACCCAAATCACTTGAAAGGCAGATTTCTCATTTCTTTCCATTTTTGGCTGCACAGGGTCTTTGTTGTGACACACAGGCTTTCTCCTAGCTGTGGTGAGCAAGGGCTGCTCCTCACTGTGGTGCACAGGCTTCTCACTGCAGCAGCTTCTCTTGGGGAGCATGGACTCTCAGGCATGGACTCAGCAGCAGTGGCACACAGGCTTAGCTGCTCCATGACACGTGGGGCCTTCCCAGACAAGGGACCAAACCCATGTCCTCTGCATTGGCAGGCCGATTCTTAACCACTGGACCACCAGGAGGTCCCAGATTTCTCACTGTCTTGTGTGCATGTGTATATATATTTCACATTTTTTTCTGTGGTGCTAGAGGCAGCCTGAGGATACGGGCATCTAGGCCTTGAAACACTTGGGGCCCACCTTTCCTCTTCACATAGTAAAAAACCCATCCAGAGTGGCACTGGCTGAGTTACTAGGGCAGAGCTAGAAGGAAGGGAACAAATGAAGCCATTTGAAAGAGTTCAGACCAGCTAATTCTGGCTGGGTAGCCAAGTGGTTTAAGAACATCAGTCTGGGTATCAAGACTGATAGACATGAGCTCTGTGACCTTAGGAAAGTTTAACTCCACAAAAGAGAAACAGCAGCAGGACCTATTTCCAGGGATATATGTGAGGATCTTTTGTGAGAACCAAAGGAAGTAAAGGAGGTTGAGGTCCCTAGCAGTGTCTGGTCCAGAGCAACAGACACTCTGCGGAAGAGTGAAGTCCACACTGCATGCACCATGACATCCTCAGCGCCCAGCACCAGACCTGACTCAGAGTACACGCTCAATAAACATTCTGATGAAGGAAACGATCTAGTGGTGATCTAAGGTTAGCATTTATAACTAAACCCTTTTATTTGCCCGAGAGAGTGGTTCAAAATCCGATGCTAGATTTTATCTCAATGGTTTCAATTCCTGCTTCTACACTTTTTTCAGTTCACTCAAAAATGAATACACTCCAAATCCAGTTATGTCAACAATTTGGGGAGGGGCAGGGAGAGGGAGCCTTTCACATCCGCAAATTAATAGTACTCTTCCGACCTCAAAGGGCTTAGGAGTCCTTGGTCACCATGGGTACCTACCTGAATGAGAACCGGAATGGAAAGCTCAAAACTTTTGTCCCCAGAGACACAGAACCTGAAATGGTCTGTGGAAAGCACACACTGGCCTAAGGATGCTGGTCCCCTCCAGGTCAGGAACCTGCTGGATGATCTTGGGCAAGTTCCTTCAGTGTCTTTAATAAGAAGACTGATCTTGGCAGGCTTTTCTACCTTTTGAACTTTTCCATGGTTCAAAACAATTCCAGAACCTCTTCTAAGTCGGTCCTTATCCTTTATCCACTCTGTTACTGGGTCTGGTCACTATGCAGGAAATTATAGTCCTGCACACATCAATCACTCGAACAAATACGTGTTGACTGCCCAAGCCTGGTTACTGAGAATTCCTCACTGTCCCTCCCTTCAAGACACTACTCTCCTACAAATTCAGGAAATATAAGGATTCCTAGCTGTGTCTCAAATAAAGAAACTGAGGCTGGGAGACATGGAAGGGTCCCAAGTTGGTAGGTGCGGTGTAGAACAATCGTGAACATAGGCCTCCTGTTCCCCCATTCAAAGACCACGTGTTAATATCGCCTCCCACTCTCACTTTCTTTCGCTCGCTCCGAGTCTCCGTACAGGCAAGTCGTAATGTTTAGAAAAATTCATCCCAAGGGATGCTCTTCGGGGGCGGCCACCAACGGAGAAACGGAGCCAAAAGCATGT
>SJXQ01005412.1:157043-183060 GCA_006408695.1 Aepyceros melampus | reverse complement strand
GCTCCCCTCTTGGAGCTACTGGGAGTGGGGCTGTCTCTCTCCTCACCATAGGGGCTCCTGGGACTTCCCTGGTGGTCCAGTGGTTAAGACTCCATGCCTCCACTGTAGGGGGCCTGGGTTTGATCCCTGATCAGGGAACTAATATCCAAAATGCCACGCAGCACAATCTAAAAAGGAATGGGGGCTCCTCCAGGCTGGCCTGTGTCTCCCCATTACACTGAAGTCTCCCCGAACCCAGGCTGATCTCCTCTATCAGACTACATGTCTGAGCCCTGGACTGTGTCACCCCCAATTAAGATCTGGGGTTTAATGGTGCAGCTGTGTCTCCCTCTTGGGACTAGGGACTCCTGAGGGTTGACTTGTGTCTCTCCCTTCAGAAGGAGAGCAGCTGAGGGGATACCTTGGCCCAAGAGACCTCCTTTCCCTCCAGGTAAATGATTCCAGTCAGCCTTTGGGCTCTGGAGATCCCAGCTTAGGTCTCACCTCACCTCCAAAGCCTCCAGGGCTGACACTCTGGCCTTCAGTCCATACACAGGGCTCAGAAAACACAGCTCCTCACAATGCAAAAAAGTGCAAGACTTAAAACTCAGGGAGCCAGCCTCCAGCTCAGTTTTACCATGACCTCTAGCGAGGGGTCTCCTCCCTCCTCTGGGTCTCCCCCTCCTGAACCACCTCCTCCAGGCAATGAAGATGAGAACACCACCAATGACAATGACAACCGCCCTCCTTTACAGAGCACTTACTGTGCCAGGCACTTCATGTCCTCATAACACCTAGAAAAGGCATTCTTAGAGGCAGATTTGCTGTGAAACTAACAAGGCTCAAATTCCAGGGCCTTGCATTTGCACGGGCCCTTCCAAGGCAGCACCAGGAGAGGCCCCAGTGTCTTCTTAGGGTCAAATACATAGATTTTTTTTCCTTTTTAGCTTTTGAAAAACAAAAATTTTAAACAGCACTGTTTCTTCTCACTCTACATCTTTTCCTAATATGAATTATTCCCAAGACATCTGGAAGTATGTGGGGACGGTGAAACAAGAATTTGTGTGGAACAAGAAGCAAATCTGTGCACAATTCTTTTACTCATCATTAAATTGTCATTTCATCTTCGAACAAACTCAAAAAACAAGCTTCCTCCCATAAGGAATAGGCTGCTACTGCTAAGTCGCTTCAGTCGTGTCCGCCTCTGTGCAACCCCATAGACAGCAGCCCACCAGGCTCCCCCGTCCTTGGGATTCTCCAGGCAAGAACACTGGAGTGGGTTGCCATTTCCTTCTCCAATGCATGAAGGTGAAAAGTGAAAGTGAAGTCACTCAGTCGTGTCCGACCTTTGCGACTCCATGGACTGCAGCCTACCAGGCTCCTCTGTCCATGGGATTTTCCAGGCAAGAGTACTGGAGTGGGGTGCCATCAGCTTCTCTGAAGGAATAGGCAACATATGCAATTATAAATGCTTTTCTTTTTCAATAGGAATTACACAGAGTAGAATTTATCATAATTCTGACTACAAATCTACAAGCAGTACTACAGGTACCGAATACACCTATGTGTGAAGGGGCATGTTTTATATCTCCTTACTATCAAGAACAAAACTTAAAAAAAAACCTGAAACTTACATTACCATATATAAAATAGGTAACAAACAGAAATTTGCTGTATGGCTCAGGAAACTCAAACAAGGGCTCTGTATCAACCTAGAGGGGTGGGATGGGGAGGGAGATGGAAGGGGGGTTCAAAAGGGAGGGGATGTATGTATACCTATAGCTGATTCATGTTGAAGTTTCACAGAAGACAGCAAAATTCTGTAAAGCGATTACCCTTCAATAAAACATAATTTAAAAAAATCAACCTTGCAGATTTCCCCAGTGGTCCAATGATTGAGTCCACCTGGCAATGCAGGGGGAAATGGGTTCGATCTTTGTTCCAGGAAGATTCCGCATACCGTGAAACAACTAAGCCCATGCAAGGCGACTGCTGAACTCGGCGCCAAGAGCAGGTGCTCCGCAACAAGAGAAGCCACTGCAACGAGGAGCCTGCTTATCACAAGAAGAGGAGCTCCCACTCACCACAGCTAGAGAAAGCCCAGGCACAGCAACGAAGACCCAGCACGTCCAAAAATAAAACAGAATTTCTTAAAACAATTAACCTTGCAAGAGGAAAGACAGAATCATCTCTCCATTCTCACTGTAGAAAATTTATTTCCAAAAATCACTGACAGCTCGACCTCCTTCCCTTCCTTTCTCTTCCTGAAAATGTCCATCCTAAAACTACTGGGTACAAGGGGACAAGGTAAAAGCAGGCACCAGAGGAGAAAGGGCACCACACTAGCCTCAACAGGGACAGGAGAGTGTCTGCACAGAGCAGCAACCTGGCTCAGAGGGACAGGTCCAGCAGGGTGAAGGTGACTCTGAACGGGTGGAGGCAACCTGACCCAAGGTATCAGCGCCCAGGTGGGAAGAGGAAGGCATCTCACAGCAGAGATGATGCTGGCGGAGAAGGGCGATCAGTTACAAATAGAGGCTTGATTCAATGAGTAAATAAATTAAGAATAATGGAAACCAGATTTCTCAATGTCAGAGAAAGTGTGAGTCGCTCATTCGTGTCCGAGTCTTCGTGATCCCATGGACTAGAGCCCACCAGGTTCCTCTGTCTATGGAATTCTCCAGGCAAGAATACTGGAGTGTAGGTAGCCTTTCCCTTCTCCAGGGGATCTTCCTGTCTCAGGGATCAAACCTGGGTCTCCCGCAGGTGGATTCTTTACCATCTGAGCCACCAGGGAAGCCCCTGTGTCAAGAAGGGAGGTATAATATATTTAATAGAAAGGGTGAAAAGTAGATTGAATCCATTATAGTGGATTAAAATTACAGGTAATAGTATGCACTCATGAGCTCAGTTGGTAAAGAATCCGCCTGTAATGCAGGAGACCCCAGTTCAATTCCTGGATTGGGGAGATCCTCTGGAGATGGGATAGGCTACCCACTCCAGTATTCTTGGGTCTCCCTTGTGGCTCAGCTGGTAAAGAATCCGCCTGCAATATGAGAGACCTGGGTTCAATCCTTGGGTTGGGAAATCCCCTGGAGAAGGGAAAGGCTACCCATTCCAGTATTCTGGCCTGGAGAACCCCATGGACTATACTGTCCATGGGGTTGCAAAGAGTCAGACACGACTGAGCGACTTTCACTTTCACATGTTTTTCAGTATTTATAAGTAAATATAAATATAACTCTGTGTGTGTGGACGCGTGCACACTCAAATATTCCCTAGCTCTAGGAGGCCCTGACAGCAGCAGTGCAGTGAAGTCGCTCAGTTGTGTCCGACTCTTTGCGACCCCATGGACCGTAGCCTGCCAGGTTCCTCTGTCCGTGGAATTCTCCAGGCAAGAATACTGGAGTGGGTTGCCATTTCCTTCTCCAGGGGATCTTCCCAACCCAGGGATCAACCACAGGTCTCCTGCATTGCAGGCAGATGCTTTATCCTGAGCCACCAGGGAAGCTCTAGAAGGGCCTGAGAGCATTGGTACCCTGATAGCAATTAGCAAATCTTGGTTTCTAAATTGTTGTTTTATTTAATTAATTTTTTGGCTGTGTTGGGTCTTAGTTGTAGCATTCGGGATCTTTGATCTTCATTGCAGATGTGGGATCCTAGGGCTATGGCATGTGGGATCTAGTTCCCTGACAAGGGATTGAACACAGGCCCCCTGCATAGAGAGTGCAGCATCCTAGCCACTAAACCACCAGGGAAGTCTCCAGGTCTTGGTTTCCAGATATGATTCTGGCACCCAGATCATGGTTTTTAAATACTGCTGCTGCTGCTAAGTTGCTTCAGTTGTGTCCAACTCTATGTGACCCCATAGACAGCAGCCCACCAGGCTCCCCCGTCCCTGGAATTCTCCAGGCAAGAACACTGGAGTGGGTTGCCATTTCCTTCTCCAATGCATGAAAGGGAAAAGTGAAAGTGAAGTCACTCAGTCGTGTCCAACTCTTAGTGACCTCATGGATTGCAGCCCACCAGATTCCTCCCTCCAAGGGATTTTCCAGGCAAGAGTGCTGGAGTTGACTGCCATTGCCTTCTATTCCCCACTAAAACAGTAATTAGAGCTTCTTTAGTACTGGTTGACTCCAGGGGCTGGAAAAGTGATATCTTCATATACCAGAAAACAAAAGATGTTTATAGAGTGATTGTGGTTGGTAGCAGTTTAGTTGCTAAGTCGCGTCTGACTCTTGTGACCCCATGGACTGTAGCCTGCCAGGCTCCGCTGTCCATGGGATTTTTCAGGCAAGAGTACTGGAGTGGGTTGCCATTTCCTTCTCCAGGGGATCTTCCTGACCCAGGGATAGAATCTAGGTCTCCTGCATTTCAGGCAAATTCTTTACAAACTGAGCTACAAGGGAAGTCCCAGGCATGTCAAAAAGACACAGATCCCAGCTGGACGGGATGCCCATTGACAAGTCTGTGACAATCTGAGCATCAAAATAAATAATGAAAGTAACAACAACAAAAAAAGAAAGTAACAGGTTACAAGCCACTGAATAAAATAGGAGACCATGAATTCATACTTAAATATACACAAACATACATATTCAATGTATGAGGAGGAATGTTTACATAGTTTCAAAGTTCAGTTACTCACTCGTGTCTGACTCTGTAACCCCATGAACTGCAACACTCCAGGCCTCCCTGTCCATCACCAAATCCCGGAGTCCACCCAAACCCATGTCCATTGAGTCGGTGATGCCATCCAGCCGTCTCATCTTCTGTTGTCCCCTTCTCCTCCTGCCCTCAATCTTTCCCAGCATCAGGGTCTTTTCCAATGAGTCAACTCTTCGCATCAGGTAGCCAAAGTGTTGGAGTTTCAGCTTCAATATCAGTCCTTCCAGTGAACACCCAGGACTGATCTCTTTTAGGATGGACTGGTTGGATCTCCTTGCAGTCCAAGGGACTCTCAAGAGTCTTCTCCAACACCACAGTTCAAAAGCATCAATTCTTCTGCATTCAGCTTTCTTTATAGTCCCACTCTCACATCCATACATGACCACTGGAAAAACCATAGCCTTGGCTAGACGGACCTTTATTGGCAAAATAATGTCTCTGCTTTTTAATATGCTTTTTTTTAGAAAAGATCTTCATGACCCAGATAATCATGATGGTGTGATCAGTCACCTAGATCCAGACATCTTGGAATGTGAAGTCAAGTGGGCCTTAGGAAGTAACACTACAAAAAAAAGCTAGTGGAGGTGATGGAATTCCAGTTGAGTTATTTCAAATCCTGAAAGATGATGCTGTGAAAGTACTGCAGTCAGTATGCAAATATGGAAAACTCAGAAGTGGCCACAGGACTGGAAAAGGTCAGTTTTCATTCCAATCCCAAAGAAAGGCAATGCCAAGGAGTGCTCAAACTACCGCACAATTGCGCTCATCTCACACGCTAGTAAAGTAATGCTCAAAATTCTCCAGGCCAGGCTTCAGCAATACGTGAACCGTGAACTTCCAGATGTTCAAGCTGCTTTTAGAAAAGGCAGAGGAACCAGAGATCAAATTGCCAACATCCACTGAATCATCGAAAAAGCAAGAGAGTTCCAGAAAAACATCTATTTCTGCTTTATTGACTATGCCAAAGCTTTTGACTGTGTGGATCACAATAAACTGTGGAAAATTCTGAAAGAGATGGGAATACCAAACCACCTGACCTGCCTCTTGAGAAACCTGTATGCAGGTCAGGAAGCAACAGTTAGAACTGGACATGGAACAACAGACTGGTTCCAAATAGGAAAAGGAGTACGTCAAGGCTGTGTATTGTCACCCTGCTTATTTAACTTCTATGCAGAGTACATCATGAGAAATGCTGGCCTGGAAGAAGCACAAGCTGGAATCAAGACTGCCGGGAGAAATATCAATAACGTCAGATATGCAGATGACACCAACCCTTATGGCAGAAAGTGAAAAACTAAAGAGCCTCTTGATGAAAGTGAAAGAGAAGAGTAAAAAAGTTGGCTTAAAGCTCAACATTCAGAAAACTAAGATCATGGCATCTGGTCCCATCACTTCATGGCAAATAGGTGGAGAAACAGTGGAAACAGTGGCTGACTTCACTTTCCTGGGCTCCAAAATCACTGCACATGGTGACTGCAGCCATGAAATTAAAAGACGCTTACTCCTTGGAAGGAAAGTTATGACCAACCTAGTTTCAAAGTACTTCCCCAACAAATACTGATTCATTACAAAGAGAAAAAGAGTAACTGGTACATGGCAAAGTCTAGCAGAAATCCCCTTAATCAAGTAATCAAAGTGAACCCTGGGACAAATGGAAATGGGTCCTCCCTGGTATATCAGGGTGTATCAAGAACACAGCATCACTTCCAGGGACAGTCCTAGTAGGATACTAACCTGAGTCTCATCACAAAAAAGCCACAGACAAAACCCAATTGAAAACCATGCTACAAAGTAACAACTCTTCAAAAGTGTCAAGACTGTGAAAGGAGAGGACAGACTGAGGGTAAGTTTTCCTGACCAATAGAGGCTGAAGTGGGGCTTCCTGGGTGGCTCAGCTGTAAAGAATCCACCTGCAGTGCAGGAGATGCAGGTTCGGTCCCTGAGTGGGGAAGATCCCCTGGAGAGGGGCATGGCGACCCACTACAGTATTCTTGCCTGGAAATGTAATGGACAGAGGAGCCTGGAAGGCTACAGTCCATGGAGTTCCAAAGAATTAGACACAACTGAGCAACTAAACAGCAAGAGGCTGAAGTGTCATGGTGAAGAACTGCAATGTGTGATTCTGACCGAGTCCTTTTACTACAGTGAGTTCACTGGAGCATTTGATGAAACTTAAAAGGTAAAAACTGGAGATTAGGTATTAATTTCCTGATGTTATTCAATGAAATTAGATGTTAATTTCCTGGCTTTCTTCAATGTCAGTTTCCTTATGTTGATTGTTACGTGGTATATGAAAATGTTCTTGTTTGTAGGAATTGAACACTAAAGTATTTGGGGGTGCTGGGGCTCAGGTTGGCAACTTACTTTCAAATTATTCAAGGTAAGAAAAGTTCCCTGTACTATACTTGCAACCTTTCTGTGTCAGGCAGGATCTTAGATCCTTGGCAGGGATCCTGCCCCCTGCCAAGTGGAAACAGAGTCTGAACCACTGGACCACCAGGGAAGTCCCAACAACTTTTCTGTGTTTGCACTGGCTTCAAATAAATATCACTAACATGTGAAGAGACGAGTAAAGAGTGCAGGTAAAATATGTTGCAATTATTGCCAGGCACTTCATCAGTAAAAGTACTTTGGTGTTCTCTTGGGTTTGTGATGTTTGTATTTTTGGTCAGCTTATTTTAGTTTATAAATTGTACTAACTTGTTTTTTCATTTATTAAATGTTCACTTTCACAACTGATTTTTCTACTCTTAAAGAAGGCCCTACAAAATTGTGTGAGTTTCAGTCCCCATAAAACCAATATTCACAAGTGGCTTTTCTTACTGCCCTTTCAAAGGTAAGGAAGCCGAGGCACAGAAGCATGAAGTGACGTGCCCAGGTCGCTCAGCCAAGTGCTGAAGCAGGGTTTAGACCTAGCCCATCTAACTCTAGACTCTCCTTCCAGGGGATGCTGTGAAGACACAGGAAGATATAAGGGCATTAAATGAACTTTATAAGCGCAAGAATTAAGATTACTATGGGATTTCCGAAAAGGTCCACTTTCACAAATTCTATACGATTGTATGACCATGTGAACACATTGCTAGGGCTTTGCCCAGCATCTTAGAGTGGCTTTTTAAATATGTATGTGTGGCCATAAAATTGGTTCCTTAGTTTCACATTAAACCTAGGTGATCAACCTAATTATAATTTATCAAAATCTACTTGTGCTTTTTTAAAAAGATTATTATGCTATTTTAATTGCATGAAAGATGCGTGCCTGTCTGTGGGCCTGTTTGCCTTAGTTCCTTAGTCACGGGAAGGGGGGAACAAAGTCCTCCTCCAGTATGCCAGAAACTGCTTGGAATTTGACACCTAGGGCCTCACTTTGTCCTCACAGCATAGCCCTGCAGGCAGGCACTATCCTAAGTGAAGCTCTGAGGCCCACAGAGATTTGGGGTTCGGCCCACAGTCACACAACTGGGAAGACAGAGAGCCAGGAGAGGATGTCGGGGGTGGCGACGGTTGCCCAACAGTGTGTCAGCAGAAGGCTTGCCAGGCTGGGCTTGCCAAGGTCCACAGACCTGACACAGCCAAGGACCTTGCCACCAGCATTCACCACCCAGGCCCCAGCATCCGAGACAGCTGCCTGGGGACAGGAGCCGTGCAGCTGGCGGCAGAGCAACGTTTCTGCCAGATCCTAAGTGGGCAACATCTGCAACAAGGAGGTGGGGGCCCAGGTCGCCACCAGCTCTGGCTGCACAACTGGGCCAGTGGGTCCAGGGGAACAAGCAAGCATTTTGGAGTCAGAGTGATCTGGGCCGTGTCTCTTTTTAGTGATGTGAACTTGGGCAAGTCACTTTATCTCTTTGAGTCTCAAAAAGTAAGAATCTTGCCTCAGAAGGAAGCTCTGAATATTAGAGTGGAAAGTGCCTGGCGCATAGTAGGTGCTCAATAAACAGTAGTATTTCATCATCATTCTGCCAGGGCTTCTCAGCAGACAAGGGCCCTTCAAGAGGTCCAGGGATCCAGGCTGGGGAGAAAGAGTTCTTAAGGACCTTATTTTTGCAGGCCTCCCTGCCACCGAGAACTTAGGGTCAGAGGAAGGGGGCCTCCTTCTAGACTGCACAGCCAAGCAAAGTCTTCCCAGCCCCCCCAGGATCCTGGCTCCCTTCCCTGCAGCCTGTTCTTACTGACAACAGGAGCAGGGCCTCAAGGTTAGGCAAACAAGCAAGTGATAAGGCGCTTCCAGGTTGGGCCTTGCGTTCAAGGCTCGTCGGGCTCTGGGCCTGCCTCCCCTGCTGAGCGCGAGTCCTGCAGGCACCAATAGGGACACCTGCCACGGCCACCTGCTGATTGTGCACCTGAGGCCTTGGTGCCCTGGTACAGCCTGGGTTAATGACCCTGTTTATCCACTTGAATCATCTGATAAAGGGCAGCAGGGCCAGCAGGCAGGCGGCCCTGTGCCCTGCACCCGCTGCCTCATTGACTGAAGTGATATCGGGGCCACGTGGAGCTCCCTAGTCTCCCTCCCCCACCACTTCCCCCTGGGTCCTGCCAGGGTCAGTGTGTTTCTTTTTTTTTTTCAATGAACATGACTTTTGGAGTCAAGGTTGTTGGGCGGTTCCCCCCTCCCTCCCCCATTTGGGGATATAAATAGCACCCACGGCACCAAGCCGAGGGTGGGAGAGCCAGCAGGAAGGCGAAGAAGATCCTCGACCATGAGCTCCAGCCAGCCAGGGTCCTGCCCGTGCCAGGGTGCTGCAGGCCGCCCAACCATTCTGTATACACTTCTGAGCCCCAGCGTCAGGGACTGGCCCTCCGTGGCCCCAGCCCGCGGCCGCTGCCTGTGCAGGCAGCACCGGCCTGTCCAGCTGTGTACGCCCCATCGCACCTGCCAGGAGGCCTTGGATGTTCTGGCCAAGACGCTGGCCTTCCTCAGGAACCTGCCGTCTTTCTGCCAGCTGCCCCCTCAGGATCGGCGGCAGCTGCTTCGGGGCTGCTGGGGGCCCCTCTTCCTGCTGGGGTTGGCCCAAGACACTGTGACCTTCCAGGTGGCCGAAGTCCCGATGCCTAGCATACTCAAGAAGATCCTGCTGGAGAAGCCCAGCAGCAGGGCAGGCAGCAGCCAGCGGCCCGATCGGCCTCAGCCCTCGCTAGCTGAGGTGCAGTGGCTACAGTGCTGCCTGGAGTCCTTCTGGAGTCTGGAGCGGGACCCAAGGAATATGCCTACCTGAAAGGGACTGTCCTCTTCAACCCTGGTGAGATCCCAGACACTCTTGGATGGGGGCCAGGGTCCTGATTATCTCCAAATAGCCATTTTGCAAAACAAGCTCAGAGAGGCAAAGTGACTTGCGAAAAAGTCACACAGCCAGGTAGGGGAAAAGAAAGAATGGGGACTCGGGTCTATTGATGGTAGAAGCTAGTCCTTACTGCTCTGCTAAGAAATTTCCCTGACCCTTAGGGCAGAGGAAGAGGAGGGGAGGGTGGGCAGACCTAGCTGTGCCTCAGTCACGCCTTCATAAGCAGACTGTATGGAGAAGTTCTGAAGATGAAACTGCGGTTTCAGAAAGACCACACAGAGGAGAGGAATGAAAATGGGGGTTGGGGGGGAGAGGGAGGAGTCTTCGTAAATTTCAGCCAGGACAACAAATAGAGGAAGACTTCTTTGTGATCTGAAAGGCGCTTAGATGAGAATTCCTCATCAAAATGCCCCCAAGGAACGCATGATCAGAGTAATTCATTATAATAATAGCAAACACTCGCATTACATTTACTGTATGTTAGGTTGAGTTCGGAGAAGGCAACGGCACCCCACTCCAGTACTCTTGCCTGGAAAATCCCATGGACGGAGGAGCCTGGTAGGCTGCAGTCCATGGGATCACTAAGAGTCGGACACGACTGAGCGACTTCACTTTCACTTTTCACTTTCACGCATTGGAGAAGGAAATGGCAACCCACTCCAGTGTTCTTGGCCTGGAGAATCCTAGGGATCGAGGAGCCTGGTGGGCTGCCGTCTATGGGGTCGCACAGAGTTGGACACGATTGAAGCGACTTAGCAGCAGCAGCAGCAGGTTAAGTTCTAAAGGTTTTATATACAGCAGCTCATTTAAACCTCATAACAAGCCTAGGAGATAGGTACTATTATTTGTCCCAATTTTACCAATAAGGAACCCAAGGCACAGAGATTGAGTAAATTTCGCCAAGGGCACACAGCTAATAAGTGACAGTGTGGATTCAAAGCCAGGCCACCCAGGGTCTTACCCATGGGTCTATCCTGCCTCTCCATGAAGGATGGATAAATAAAGTGAAAAATAAATAAATGAAGGAGGTAGTGATGGGGACTCAAAGGTGCCAAGCTGGTGGCATTGGGTCTTGGGCCAGTCTTGCCCTGTGGTATTGGAGTAGGCCACTCACCAGCCATCTTTGCCTTCTCTGCCCGCAGATGTACCAGGTCTCTACGCCTCCTCCCACATCGGGCACCTACAGCAGGAGGCGCACCAGGCGCTGTGGGAGGTCCTGGAGCCCTGGTGCCCAGCAGGCCAAAGCCGCCTGGCGCGTGTCCTCCTCACGGCCTCCACCCTCAAGTCCATTCCACCCACCCTGCTTGGAGATCTCTTCCTTCGCCCTGTCATTGGAGACGTTGACATAGCAGACCTCCTTGAAGACATGCTTCTGCTGGGCTGACCTGCTCCAGCCCAAGCAGGGCCTGGGTGGAGGCTGGCAGCACTGATTCGGCCTGGCTGTCCCCTGGGTGACCCAGTGCTCCCAGAGGCTTCCCCAGAGCAGCTGGCCCCAGCCCAACCAGGTGGGCCCTCACTCAGCCACACCCCACCTTGACCCGCCTCAGTTTGGACACAGTGCTCCAGCTGTCTGGCCAGCCCAGAGCCTCTGGGCCAAGACGTCTGTCCTCTCCTGGGGCAGGGTAGAAGTTTCCGCTGCTCGTTGGGCCAGGAGTTCAACTGACTTTGTACAGAACTGACTTAAGTTATTGGCTTTTGTAATAAAAGGTGTGACACCCTTGGAACCTGACAGTGTAGTTTGTACACATGGAAGGGATTGGTTCATCTGCAGAGTCCCCCAGCCCACCAGAGGAGCCCAAGAGGAAGGAACTACAAGTGACATAGAAGCCAGAGCTCAGGAAACTGGAGTTTTGATTTTTCAGGGTGGGATGGTGATTTCATTTCTGGCGGTGAGATTTATTTTACAAGGATCTGATCCAGGAGTTAGTATCAGTTCAGGACCCCACACATCCTGCCTTTATATCAAGGGGTAGGAGTATCCCTCCCTGTTCCTCAAATCCCCTGCTGATCCCTCCCTCTGCCCCTGCCCCAGCCTCCCTCTCACCTCACTGAGAATCACCAATAAGGAAAACGAAGCAGCCCATTTCAAATTGAAAGAGTTTACGGGAATCTCAGCCATGTGGGATCATTCACTTCCCCTGTGGCATCACTGACTCAATGGACATGAGGTTGAATAAACTCTGGGTGTTGGTGATGGACAGGAGGCCTGGCGTGCTGCAGGCCATGGGGTTACAAAGAGTCAGACACGACTGAGCAACTGAACTGAACTGAACTTTCCCTATTCTTTCAGCAGACAGAGGGGAGTGGTCCCCTGTTCTCCTAATGGGAGAGGGCAAGGGCAGTTAGGGCTGATCTGGGGGCTGCTTGGAAGCCAAGGCAGACTGAGGTTTAGCTGCTGCACCAGCTGTTAAAGTCTGAAATGCATTTCCATGGCAGCTGGCTCACAGCCACTGCCTGGAGGCCGCCTGCATTCCCTCCCACTGCCCCTCAGTGCTCGCCCTTCTGGTACCCATCCTCCTGTCCAGCACTTGGAGAGGCAATGCTTGGCACAGCCATGGCTTCCAGGGCTGCTCCATTCAGAGCGTGGCTTGTATCTATTCTGACTGGTCAATGTCTGTGCCTCACTGTTCATTAAATATTTTGAACATCACCCAGGTCAGGGTCAATGACCTGCAGGATGGGCAGGAGGGGATGATAGCAACACACACGCCTATAGGAGCCCCCTTTCTGGCCTTGCTCTTTCTCCAGCAATGAGGCCTGACCTGACCAGGCCCCACCCCCTCACCACCACAGTCTGGATTCTTCTCACGGGGGGCCAAGTTAATGATTACTCCACAAGAGGTCATTCACTCAGGGACAAGAGTCTAGGAGTCATCACTCAGACCTCCCCCTAAGGCCCCAGGGAAAGAGACCACAACCGGATAGGCCATGGACCCATTATGGGCACCCCATGCTAGCAGCAAGGGTGCCCCGTCCTTACCCAATCACCCACTCACCACTCGACACTGGAATGAGGCCGAAACTCACAGCTCAGGCCCCACAGTGAAGACACATGCGAAACTCAGGCCTACACACACACCAAGTTGAACAACTCAGACCTTGCCTACATTGATCCACAAAACAGACCTTCCATCAGCACACACACGTCACAGAAACGCACGGCCCAGATACACTCACCCAGTGACACACGGCAAACACGTTCAGGGAAAGGAGAGATGCTCCCAAGCCAGATGTTCACACCTACACCAACTCTGCAAATGAATGGGGCACACCAGGGCACGCTCCCCATCTTCTGTGTGTCATAGTAAAAAGATCAGTGGCCCTCAGCATAGGGAGACCTGTGCCCCTACACCTCCAAGGTCTACCCAGAAGCTACAAGTCCAGGCCAAACTGCTATGAACAGCATTAGGGCCTCAGTCACCCCCTTTTCCCATGGTGACCCCAACATCCACCATCAGAAAGGCCATGTCCTGCTCAACAACCAGCTCCAGCCAGGACTAATCATAATCCTTAAATAGAGACACCCTCTAGAGACCAGGAGCAAGCCCTACATCTCTCCACCTTCCTCCCCTCCACCAGAACCCCAGACCCAGACCTCAGCCACAGGCACCCCTCCCAGCCCTGCCTCCCTCCCACCCCTTGGGCCCATCTCACCTGGAAGATGGATGAGGCAACCCTTTCAAGAGCATATACCTTGGGGGACTTCCCTGGTTTCCCAGTGGTTAAGATTCTGTGCTTCACTGCAGGGGGCATGGATTCTCTCCCAGGTTGGAGAACCAAGAGTTCACGTGCCCCAGCTAAGGCTCCTGCATGCCACAGCTAACAGAGATGAGAGGCTTGTCTCCCCATGGGAGCCAGTTCCAGCAGGTTCAGGGGTCTGGGGCCATTCTGTCTTTTGTGTTCCTTCACTAAGCGCCCCCAGTAGTTTACTGTGGCACCTCTCTGAACTCTCAGGCTGAGTTCTTCCTGCCTCTCACCCGCCACTGCCTCCCCTCACTCCAATGCTGAGCAGCCATTAGACAGCACTCTTCTCTGCTATCCACCCCAGCCATTTCCCTCAATTTACCTAATGCTTCCATCATCCAAATAGCTTTCCTTACTAGCCTACCTCAATCCTTTGCAAATTTCTTTCCTACCCCTCCACACGACTGGGGAGCCACACTTCTATTTCTTGTCTGTGTCTCTTGAGTCACTCCCTGTACCCTAACCAAGCCTTCTAGATGAACATAAAGACAGAGCAGAACTAAAGAAGTAAATTATAATACAGTCTGATAAAGGCGGTAATGCTTTCTCCATGAGACTGTACGATTTCCAAGGGTGGGCACTGTGCCTTCACTATCAATGTCTTAAGAGTAGAAATAGTGTCGCATCACTCAAAGAGGGCATAGGAAGAAACAGGCTTAGACAGGGTCTACAACTTACTCAGGGTCTGCAGTGATCACCCTCTGTGCTGGAATTTGAACTGTGCGATCGTGTAGGCCAGGCTCCGGCCACCAGCACAGGCTGGAGTGAGTCATGGCCAAGATCAGACTGTCTAGAGGCAGCTCAGCCACTGTTTACTGTCTCTCAGTCTGATTCCTGTCCTCAGGCCCAGCCAGGGATGACTCACCAGGAAGCAGGAGAATGGGGATGGCTCTGGGTGAGCCTCAGGTGATTTGATTATCATCATTATTTCTACCTTCATTAGCCAAATCATTATTGCTTATTAAGCAGTCGGGCTGCTGACATGTCCTGTGCCCTGTGCTGACACTCCATGGCCTTGAAACAGTCACATAACCTAGAACCTATGGTGCCAGCAAAAAGCCAGTGCCCACTATCCATCCATCCATCCATTCCTGCCATTTTCAACATCTTTCTCTATGTCCACTTGTATCAGACCCAGTGCTAAATGCTGAGGAGCACAGAATAAATAAGATACAGTCCCTGCCTTCACTGAATATCCTATCTACAGCAGGGAAAGACACACGAGTAATTGCAACACAGAGTGATCTGAACTGTGATAGAGGGACATCCAACAGCAGCAGGGGCTTAGAAGTGTGCGGTAAGTGCTCACTCAGTCATGTCCAACTCTTTACGACTTCGTGGACTGCCAGGATTCTCTGTCCATGGAGCATTCCAGGCAAGAATACTGGATCAGGTTGTCATTTCCTACTCCAGGAGATCTTCCTGACCCAAGGATCGAACCCGAGTCTCTTGCGTCTTCCGCTCTGGAAGGTGGATTCACTGTGCCAACATGTCTGGATTTGGGAAAAACTCTTCAGCCAGGTGGTGACCACTATGACCTAAAGAGATTGAATAGGGCATTGCCAGGCAAGCCAAGGGGGTGGGCATTCTAGACAGATGGAACAACAGGTGCAAAGGCACAGAGGTGTCAGAGCCCAAGAGTGTTCCACCCACTGCCAGTAGTCTGGGGCAACTGGATCCCAGGAGACCCAAGAGCACCAGAGGATCCTGGAGAGGTGAAAAGTGAACATGTCACAGAAGAAGGCAGCAGAGAAAAGCCATCCAGTGAAACTGGTGGAGGCAACTAGGTTAAGGTGTCAGGGAATCAGAGTTAACAAAGGGAACCCCCTACTCCTGGGAAGTCATTCTGGGGAGCCATTAAACAGTTATGGAGAGCGATGCTCTACATGTTACATTGATTATGTTATTTAATTCTTAGAATTCAATGCTGGAAGTACTATCATCATCTCCATTACATAAATGGAGAAATCGAAGCACTGAGAAGTTAGATAACTTACTCGAGGTTACACAGTTAATAGTAGCAGGGTCAGGATTTGAACTCAGATGGTTATGATTTAGGTCCTGTGCTCCTTTTTTTAAATTGATTGATTATTTTTGGCTACGCTGGGCCTTCGTTGCTGCGCGTGGGCTTTCTCCAGTTGTGGAGTGTGGGGGCTACCCTCTAGCTGCGATGCCTGGGCTTCCCATTGCAGTGGCTTCTCTTGTGGAGCCTGGGCTCTAGGTGCTTGGGCTTCAGTGGCTGCAGCTCAGGGCCTCATTAGTTGTGGCTTGTGGGCCCTACAGCGTGCACACTTCATAGTTGTGATGCACAGGCTTAGCTGCTCTGAGGCATGAGGGATCTTCCTGGACCAGGGATCAAACCCATGTTCCCTGCATTGGCATGCGGCTTCTCATCCACTACACCACCAGGGAAATCCACAGGTCCTATGCCCTTAAACACTATGCTATCGTGAGTCTTTAAAAGTCAGAGATGATCAAGTGGAGAATAAATAACAGCACCTAGACTCTTTCCTCTCCTCACTTCACTGCAAGGCAGAATGAGAGTGAAAGCACTGTCTTGGTTACTTTTGGGTTTGTTTTTGATGAGAAATCTGGCCTGCTTGTTCCCCCAAGGAAGTGGCCAATTTCTCCTGGAAAGAGTCCTCAGCCACACTCAATAGCACATCCCCATGTTAGTGCCAGGAATAGTCATTCCATCAATGATGATTTACTGAGAATCTTCTACATATTTTATTTGTAACAGTTATTGCAAGGAAGGAAAAGAACTATTGTAATAGACACAGGGAAGCTATTGCAAAGAGAAGCTCTAACCATAAGATCCACACGTGCCTCAAGGGTCAGGCAAAGAGTTTTTCTTTCATAGGGAGGAGTAAATAAGGCTAGAAAGAACTTAGTGTGACGAAGCGGGATGACTGGGAATGACATATGGGATATTAGATCAGAAAATGCTTTACCCTGAACCCAGACTATTCTTTGGGGGCAATAGGGCTGTTAAGGAGGAATTGCACGCAGCTCAAGCTGGGGGAGAGGAACACAGTGCGAAGTTCATGGACCTGGAGGAAGGAGAGAAGCTAAACTAAACTTTAGTTAACAAGTGTTTTTATTGATCTGTGGGGAAAAGCAGTTCATCTAAGCATTGATGAGGCAAAGAATTGAAATTTGGAGTCTGTATCCAACCTTGCCATAGGTAAACAAGAAGGCACTCATGAGTTTTATCTAAGTCATAAAAGGAAGGTTGTCTCTTTGCAGTAAGTTGGTTCCAGAACACAAAAGGGTGGAAGGGGTTTCTTTACTTTCACTGTTTTCCAGGATCACAGGCTTGAGCAAGGTTCAACATTGTCAGTACATCTCCTGATAAACACATGCAAGAATTTCTTTAAAATATATAACTAGAGGACTTCCCTGGTGGTAAAGGGGATATGAATCTGCCTGCCAAAGCAGGGGACACAGGTTTAATTCCCGGCCTGGGAAGATTCCACATGCTTCAGAGCAGCTGGGCCCAGGGAGCTCAACTACTGAAGCCCGAGCACCTAGAGCCTGTGGTCCACAACAAGAGAAGCCACTGTGATGAGAAGCCCGCACACAACTAGAGAAAGACTGCACATGGCAATGACGACCCAGGGCAACCAAATAAATGAGTCATTTTTAAAAAACAAAACATAACTAGAAGTGGAATTTCTGGGTCAAAAGATATGTGGAGTTCCACTTTTACAGGGTAGTGCCAAACTGTTTTCCAAAGCAGTGGTACCAATTTACACTTCTAACAGCGTAAGGAAGCTCCAGTTGCTCTACATCTTCAGAATTTAAGAGAGGATTTGAGGATTTTAAAATGTTTGCCAATCTGCTGGCTATGAAGTGGGTCTCATTACATTTCCTTGATGAAATGAAATTGAGTATCTTTCATTATTAATTAGATGTGTTTCTGTTCTGTGAAAGGTCTCCCGCCCACTTTTCGATTGGATTGCCTTTAGCTGCTTCCGTGGTGTCTGACTCTGTGCGACCCTATGGACTGCAATCCGCCAGGCTTCTCTGGCAATGGGATGGATTCTCCAGGCAAGAGTACCGGAGTGGGTTGCCATGACCTCCTCCAGGTGATCTTCCCGACCCAGGGATCGAACCCAGGTCTCCTGCATTGTAGGCAGATTCTTTACCATCTGAATCACCAAGAGAGCCCAATACTGGAGTGGGTAGCCATTCCCTTCTCCTAGGGATCTTCCCAACCCAGGGATCCAACCCAGGTCTCCTCCGTTACAGGATCCCTGGGAGGGATCATTTCTTGATCCTTTCCAATAGCGGCAAGGCCTCCACCAACCAACCAGCTTTCCCTAAGCATCTACTATTGAAAGACGTACAAAGATGAATAATGAAAATAAGAACAGAAAGCCCTCTCATATTCGCAGCTCCCCATTATCATGAAAGCAACAGGGAACTGAGCCACCAGGGAAGCCCCAGATTCTCTTTTTCTAAATGATTTTCTAAATGTGGCAGTTCACCAATACGTTTTGGAAGAATGAATGGATTAACGACTGAAAACGCTCTAAACTGATAATTACAATTAGGTTTGGGAAATCTTAAACACAGTCCCTCCCTCAGACTTCTGATTTGATCCTCACTACATGCTTTGGAGAAGGAAATGGCAACCCACTCCAGTGTTCTTGCCTGGAGAATCCCAGGGACGGGGGAGCCTGGTGGGCTGCCATCTATGGGGTCGCCCAGAGTCGGACACGACTGAAGCGACTTAGCAGCAGCAGCAAGGCCTTGTAAAAGAACGCTGTAACACCGCTTCTCAGGTGACTTTTTTCCATCACCACTTGCCTGTCTGTGGGAAAGGGACAGAACGACTTCGTTCAAACCTTCCCCGCTCTTGGTTCCATAGCCACAATCCCGGCTGACTCATCACCGGATACGCAATATTGCTACGCCTCCGCGCCAGCTCGCGATGTTCTCGCGAGAGTTGGTTCCAGGTGATCATGTGACAGCCAAGATGGCGGTGTCCAGCGAGGCAGAAGAGGAGGCGGTAGTTTATTTAGTCGTGAGCGGTATCCCCTCGGAGTTGCGGTCAGCCCAGCTTCGGAGCTACTTTAGCCAGTTCCGGGAACAGCGCGACTGTGGCTTCCTCTGTTTCCATTACCGGCATCGGCCTGAGCGGGCCCCTCCCCAGGCTGCTCCCGACTCTACCCCAACTCCTATCCGCCAGGGTCTTGCCCAGACTTCACTCAGCGATGCCGGTGCTCTCTCAACTCAGGACTCTAACCCCACCCGGACCCGCACCTGCTGCTGTATTGTCTCCGTACGGGGGCCCGCTCAAGCCCAGAGGTTTCTCCGCATGTACTCGGGCCGCCGGTGGCTGGATTCTCAGGGGCTTGGTTACCTGGCCGTTGTTTCATCCGCAGACTTCGGTTACCTACTGAGGCATCAGGTACCCGTGGGAAAGAGGCTAGACTTGGCCTACAGGCACTGGAACAGAGGCACCTTTCCTGAGGAGTGATGAGGATAGGTTAGGTCCCTCGTTAGGGCTCTTCAAGAGTTTAGATAATTTGTGGACAAAGTTTCAGGCTTAGTTTGCACGGTAGAAAAACTTGGGGAGAGGGGGGAGACAGAGGCCTATTCAGATGATCTTTCCAATTTGTTAAGTCTATTCCTAGATCCTTTCGATTTTGCACTGACATAGAGGGGTGGAAAAGAAGTATTGTTTTTGTTGCCCCTTCTCTGTTGTCCCCTGCCTCTTGGCAAGATGCAGTTGTTGTTCAGTTTCCAACTCTTTGCAATCCCATGGATTGGAGCATGCCAGGCTCCTCTGGCAAGATGCAAATGAAGAGACAAGGTTTTTTATTTGGACTGTTCCCATTTTCTTGGGAAATCACTTTGATATGGAAACAGGAACCACAGTGCAGGGCCCTCAAATTTATTCATTCAACAAATCTAGCCTGTATTGATAGACTGAGTGTGACTCTAGCCGGTATGTAGAAAACAGCTGGACACAGTCTGTGTTTTGAATTCAAAAAGGAACACAGATTTATAAAAAGATAATTGTTACAGAGATGCCATTTTAATTGTTAACATTTACTGATCGCTTCCTCATTAGGCACTGTTCTAAGCCTTTCATTTTCTTATTGACGCCTGACAACAATCCTATAAGGCAGGAGCTATTGTCACCCGTTTTGTAAGTGAGGAAACTGAAGGATGCAAAAGTTATGTTACAAGATGACAGTCACAATATTAATCAGACATTTTGCTCCGGAGCCTGTGCTCTTTATCTCCCTCTGATGTGAGATGACAGAAGAGAAACCGATTTCCTAGAAGGATTAGGAAATGTGGCTTTTCATCTGGATCTTGAAATATAAACAGGAGTTTGTGGGAAAGAATGGTATTCAAAGTAAATGGATTTACAAAGATACAGAGATGTGAAAGTCCAAAAACTTTCAGGGCATGTTAAATTGATGTGATTGGAACACATGATATGAAAGTGTGCATTGGATGAGGGTTAGTGGCAGTTGAGAATCAAAAGGTCATCAGGAACCAGATCTGAAAGAAACCTGTGAGCTTACCGAGGTCTTGAGAAATGACATAAAATTAACAGGTGGTTCTGGTCAGGAAACAGAGGAAGGGACTCTGGAAAAGTTTGAAAGGGAGAAACAGTATTAGCGAAAGGATTTAAACCTTGTCCAATTTCTGGCTCACGTGTGGCTGGAGACTTTCAAGTTTAAGTGCCATTCTTCTCCCTGCTTTCCAAGGTTTGGGCTCCTTTCCCTTCAAGACCCGGAAGGAACTGCAGAGTCACAAGGCTAAGAGTGAAGCCTTCACACTGGCTGACCTGAGGCAGCTGCCAGAGCTGAATCCACCAGTGCTGATGCCCAATGGGAATGTTGGCACTCCCCTGCGGGTCTTTTTAGAATTAATCCGGGCCTGCCGCCTACCCCCTCGGATCATCACCCAGCTTCAGCTCCAGTTCCCCAAGACAGGTTCCTCTCGGCGCTATGGCAATGTGCCCTTCACTTATGAGGACTCAGAGACTGTGGAGCAAGAAGAGTTTGTGTACACAGCCGAGGGTGAGGAAATACCCAAGGGAAGCTGCTTGGCAGACATACCATCCAACTCCCGTGAAGAGCCAGAGGAAGAAGAGGAAGAGAAGGAAGAGTCACACTCAGATGACGTGAGTACGGAGAGCCATCTTGTCCTTGCTGGCAGCCTAGTTTGGCAAACGCGTTGCTAGTGCCAATCTTCAAATGTGTATTCCAAGAGTTCTAAACCTGGGTCCTCAGGAGGCTTCTAAAGACTTTGAACTCCCTGACATTGAATATAAAACTGCATTTGCTTGTGCAGGTATGTGTTTCTTTGGGAAAAGGGACCAGAGCTTTTATCCAAAGATTCTCAAAGCCATCTTCTTTTCATTGCTTCAGAAGAAAGTGAGGAGGGTCTCTTTCATTGATGAAATCTACTGACTAAGAGATATGATCATCTAGGGAAGTAGAGGCAGAGCTAGGATATGAACCCAGCCCCCTTCACTCCTTGTCTAACCTCTGTGTGCTTTCATCGTGTTGTTGAGAAGTCACCTCTGTTTTCTGACCTTGAATCTGGATCGAATGCTAGCCTCCAGTCTAACCTCATCAGTGAAAGAGACATTTCTTCTACCTCTTTCTCCAAACTTCGTTGTTCACCCATTGAATCAGGAGATTTTGTTATTTATTGGGAGACTTTTTTTAATGCGTACCTTGTGTAAAAAGCAATTGATCTATGTCTTCAAAGCTCCCCGCTCGGAGTTACTAACACATTTGGACCACATCCTTAGCGTGATACTGTTATGCCTTTTCTCCAGCACCTTCTCTGCAGCAGTGATTCCTGAGACCTCCTGGAGTTTAAGTGGAGCAGGAGGCCCCCAGGAATTTAAGCCAGGAGTCATTTTATCATTCCACAAGTCCAGTCAAGCAGCTGTAAACACAGGGGCTAGCACAGGATTCCAGAGACCCTCTGAGGCTCATTTCCTTCCCTCAAAGAGCCTTCAGTCTCCCTGAAGAGGAAGAACCAGTATCTGCAAAGGGTACATGGTATAGAATGGGTTTGCAGGCCGGTGCTGCCCCCTCTTGGTGTACCATCTTGAGCAAATCACTTTGCTTCACTAAATCGAAGTTTCCTTATCTGTAGAATGGGAAAAATGGTACTTAATCACAGAGTTGTTTGGGTAATTAAAGGAGCTAAAGTATGTGAAGAGCCTGACGCAGTAGACAGTAGGTATTAGTTCTTGTCCCTTATTTCTTTGTGACATAATGTAGAAAGGCATAAACAGTGTATATTGATTAACACTGAGAAGTTCACAGACCAGTGAGAGTGCTGTGGGCCTCAGCATGGGGGACTTCATGTGGGCTATAGCACTTAAGGAATGAGGAGGATTTAACCAAGTGTAGAAGAGGTGGTGGTGGGAGAGCCAGGGAGAGAGGCCGGGAGAGTGACGTGACCAAAAGTGCAACGATAAGAGTGAGTCAGGCTTGGGACTTCCTGGAGGTCCAATGGTTAAGATTGGACACCCAGGAAGTGCTTCCAATGCAGGGGACACAGGTTTAGTCCCTGGTCAGGGAACTAAGATCCCCACCTGCTGTGTGGTGCAGCTTAAAAAAAAAAAAAAAAGACTAGTAGGGGAAGTGGTCAAGTATGTTGAGAAACACTCAAGGCTTGGAGGAGAGATGTCAGGTCAGGCCTCGGGCCAAAACCTGCTGCTTCTCTGAGAAATTGGGAGGAATAGAGCTGAGGTCCCATCTCTAGGACCTCCTGTGCAGCGAGCTGCCTACCTGTGGGCCTCAGGTCAGGAAGCTGGACAGGCAGGTCTCCTCTCTCCACCTTCTCCCAGGATGATGACCGGGGTGAGGAGTGGGAGCGGCACGAGGCACTGCATGAGGACGTGACGGGGCAGGAGCGGACCTCTGAGCGGCTCTTTGAGGAGGAGATCGAGCTCAAGTGGGAGAAGGGCGGCTCCGGCCTGGTGTTTTATACCGACGCCCAGTTCTGGCAGGAGGAGGAAGGAGGTAATGCTAGCACCAGGCAAGGGCAGGGGTGGTCCCTGCTGCATTTGCTCAGAGCACTCTGCTCCACGCGGTGGGTTCCCTGGCAGTGAGCCCGACTAGAGGGCTAGGAAAGAGGTTTACATTGTTGTATTTGAGAGACCAGCCATCCTTTCTAGGGGTGGGGGTAAGAGATGTGGAGAGAAAATGCCCTCTTTCCAATTCTGAGTGACACTCCCAGAGGAGAGATTTGAATATACACTCCAAGTTCTAGAATGTGTGTCTGAGTCTAGATTTAACTCTTGATAGAACTGAGAGTCCTTGGTTCACTCTGCTTGATGTTTTCTCTCTGCAGACTTTGATGAACAGACAGCTGATGACTGGGATGTGGACATGAGTGTGTACTACGATGCAGGTACTGGGCCTGGGCTTGCAGTACTTGGAGATGGAATGGTGCCTGGCTGTGCAGTGACACTTTACCAGACCTGCTTAGCAGAGTCTGAGACAGGGCACCAGACTCTTAAAAGATCATTAGTTAAGTGCATTAAGTGCTGGTTGTGGGCAGTGTCTTTTTCTTTCTGTGTGGAGGAAGGACATGTGGGAACAACCCTCAGGGAGGTCTGGTTCTGATGGGCAGGCCCTAGTAGTGTGGAAGGATCAAGAGTTCAGGCTCTGGTTAAGAATGTAGATTCTGGAGGCAAGAATCACCTAGGGTTGAGACCTCCAAGGTGGCAAGTGGTTAAGACTCCAAAGTGTCCAGTGCAGAGGGCTTGGGTTCGATACCTGGTTGAAGAACTAAGATCCCACATGCTGTGCAATGTGGCCAAAAAAAAATGGCCTAGGGTGATTTACAGAGTAGGAGGTGAGGACCTGGGTCCTAATTCCATCTCTCATTTTTTGGCTCTGTGACTTTTCTGCACCACAGTTTTTCCTCATCTGTAAAATGGCACAGCCATGGTTCTTACTCTTGGCAAGCTCCCAGTCTAATGAGAGAAATACAGTAATGACACACTATAAAGATGAATATATAAATCTTGTGAGGAGGGCCTAGAAACCTGATTTTCCCTACTTCTGCTGAGAGAGACCCTTCCACAAACTGGGCTCTGCTTCCTCAGATGGTGGAGACAAAGACGCCCGAGACTCTGTCCAAATGCGTCTGGAGCGGAGGCTCCGTGATGGCCAGGAGGCCGGCTCTGTGATCAGACACCAGGTGGGCACCTTCGAGCGCCATACCAAGGTAAGCATTGTGCCCAGCCCACTGACCCCTTTCTTTTCCTTCTTTACCCCCATTCCCTCCCCTGCCCCACAGGAGCCCCATATCTTGAGTCTTTTCTCTGCAGGGCATTGGGCGGAAGGTGCTGGAGCGGCAGGGCTGGGCTGAGGGCCAGGGCCTGGGCAGCCAGTGTTCAGGTGTTCCCGACGCCCTGGATAATGACGGCCAGCACCCCAGATGCAAGCGTGGATTGGGGTGAGTACGGCGAGGGACTTCCCTGGGAGCCCAAGTGAGCCTTTCAGCTGTACCCTGGTTCCCCCTTCCCTCTGGTTCTGGGTTGGGTGCTAGAGACCCCCCAGGAATTGAACTTTAAAGCAGAATTAGAAGGAAAAAGTAGATCCGGCACTAGTCTTCTCAAGACTGAGTCCTCAAGCTTGATTAAGGATGATTAATCTCCTGGGGGAGCATTCCCTCAAGTCTAAGGAATTTGCACTTGATGATTGCTCTTAGGGAGTGACTGTAAGTCACAAAGTGGTAACAGTTGTTCTGAATTTTGTGTACTATTTAAAATGAAAGCAGTATGTGAGGCCCCTGGTTGCTGGCACCATCAACAGATGAGGGAGCAGGAGATTTCATTGCTCTGTCTTTGGGACAAACCAGGTATTTTTGGTGATGGACAGGGAAGCCTGGCATGCTGCAGTCCATGAGGTCGGACATAACTGAGCACCTGAACTGAAAATACATAGTAGCTATTACCCTGTTCTTTCCCAACCCCTTTACTGGGGTAAGAGAGCAGCCCTCTCACTGAAAGCCCTTTTTTTGTTTCAGGTACCATGGAGAGAAGCTCCAGCCATTTGGGCAACCGAAGAGGTCCCGTGGAACTGGCTTGGGGCTCATCTCCACCATCTATGATGAGCCCCTACCCCAGGACCAAGGAGAGTCGCTGCTCCGCCGCCAGCCACCCACCAGCATGAAGTTTCGCACAGACATGGCTTTTGTGAGGAGTTCCAGCTGTGCCTTGAACGGCCTCTCAGAGCCTGAGTGACAGGTTCAAGGACTCCCCCTTAATCAGGATCACTCATAACTGCACAGTGGCAGCCCTGTGCCCAGCCTTATCTTCCATTGAAGGCAGAAAGAACTCTGGGAGCAGCAGTCTGCACGGTTGTTCAGGATGCTTTGTTCAGAACTTGGCTTCTGGTTGTCTACCTCAGGGACATTTTTACAAAAAGCCCCCGTTATATACTTCCCTTTAATGAAAGGAATTAATGACTCCTCCTCCTTGGTCTCCAACCCTAGTCCCTTTTTTTTGGGCTTGCTTCTGTTGCCTCCCCCAGCCCCTTGAAAAGCTGGACTGACTGAGGTTATCAGCGAAACCTTCCTGGGAGGTTACCTTGAAGCCCAGAAAGAGGCGGGTTAAGGATACGGAAGAGGAGAGGGCTCGTGCTCCTAAGAGACGGTCTTGGGGCGGGCTCCAGTGTCTGCCCTTCACTGGCTGGGCCGGGGCAGCGGACAACCTGCCGTAGATGTGCCGAGTCTGGGACCTAACGGGAGAATTAAAAAGTTAACTGCCGAATTTCTCTTTCTCTTCGTATTTGGGCCAGAAGTAAGGTGAGGAAACCCCCGGAAAGGTCCCTGCAGGGCCCCCAAGTCGGCCCCACGCCCCAGCGTCACCACTTGGGGGGCCACAGCTCGGCGCCAAGTTGTGTCGTCACCGTGAGGGCGGGACTTCCTCTCCGGGCCGGGCTTTCCCGACGCCATCCGGAAGTCGGATGCAGGTCCCATCGGCACCTGGCTCTGATCCCCTCACAGCGCGCGGGTTCCCTCTTCCTCAGGCGAGCCCCGGGCGTCGCGGCCAGCCCGGGGCGAAGCGCACGTTGAGGGATCCCGTCGTTGCCCTCAGAACTCGTCTCCGGTGTGGCTCCCGCCTCCCTCCCCTGCCGCGCTCAGCTGCTCCGCACGGAGCCGTGTGCCGGCCGCCCATGGCGGGAGCCGCTCCGACCACAGCGTTTGGGCAGGCGGTGATCGGCCCGCCGGGCTCGGGGAAGACCACATACTGCCTGGGCATGAGCGAGTTCCTGCGCGCCCTGGGCCGGCGCGTGGCGGTGGTGAACCTGGACCCAGCCAACGAGGGGCTGCCG